>CM064538.1:9653233-10003233 GCA_032716605.1 Paralithodes platypus | reverse complement strand
GATCATAATAATTGATATTGGTTCAGGAGTAATTTATCGAGAGGACTTCCCTAAGTGGTTAAGGCCCCATTAATTGCTCTTTCCATTCACATATGCATAGCCTACGTGAGTTGCAGTTGGGATTGTGTACATGCTTAGATTGATATGCAGGATTCGAAGTTGCATAATAAATCGTAGGCAGTGTCCACCAACCTTTAACTTTCTTCGTGGTGCGATGTATAAGGTGTTGATTTTCGGTGTGAGCATCCTGGGTTCGAGTCCATGGACTGCCACATGTGTTTGTAAATTTCATTAATCGATTTTAGGAGTATGGTTGGTTGTTGGAAGGAACATAATAATTGATATTGGTTCAGGAGTAATTTATCGAGAGGACTTCCCTAAGTGGTTAAGGCCCCATTAATTGCTCTTTCCATTCACATATGCATAGCCTACGTGAGTTGCAGTTGGGATGTGTGTACATGCTTAGATTGATATGCAGGATTCGAAGTTGCATAATAAATCGTAGGCAGTGTCCACCAACCTTTAACTGTCTTCGTGGTGCGATGTATAAGGTGTTGATTTTCGGTGTGAGCATCCTGGGTTCGAGTCCACGGACTGCCACATGTGTTTGTAAATTTCATTAATCGATTTTAGGAGTATGGTTGGTTGTTGGAAGGATCATAATAATTGATATTGGTTCAGGAGTAATTTATCGAGAGGACTTCCCTAAGTGGTTAAGGCCCCATTAATTGCTCTTTCCATTCACATATGCATAGCCTACGTGAGTTGCAGTTGGGATGTGTGTACATGCTTAGATTGATATGCAGGATTCGAAGTTGCATAATAAATCGTAGGCAGTGTCCACCAACCTTTAACTGTATTCGTGGTGCGATGTATAAGGTGTTGATTTTCGGTGTGAGCATCCTGGGTTCGAGTCCATGGACTGCCACATGTGTTTGTAAATTTCATTAATCGATTTTAGGAGTATAGTTGGTTGTTGGAAGGAACATAATAATTGATATTGGTTCAGGAGTAATTTATCGAGTTGACTTCCCTAAGTGGTTAAGGCCCCATTAATTGCTCTTTCCATTCACATATGCATAGCCTACGTGAGTTGCAGTTGGGATGTGTGTACATGCTTAGATTGATATGCAGGATTCGAAGTTGCATAATAAATCGTAGGCAGTGTCAACCAACCTTTAACTGTCTTCGTGGTGCGATGTATAAGGTGTTGATTTTCGGTGTGAGCATCCTGGGTTCGAGTCCACGGACTGCCACATGTGTTTGTAAATTTCATTAATCGATTTTAGGAGTATGGTTGGTTGTTGGAAGGAACATAATAATATACCCATCTTCGATGTTTGCCTTTAGTAGTTATATTGCTTCGCATCAATTACTCAGGTTTCATTAATTATTGGCTCCATAAACCCCACTGCTCACATCCTATATTGTTCTCATCCTGGCAGCTAGAATAGTGTCATATTATCCTACGATTTGGGGGAGATGGTCTGGGCCCCCTTCTCCCTCACGGTTAGCCCCATTAGTTTTCAGCTTTTAAGACATTCGGCCCATTAGTTGGGCGACTTTAACAGATTTGGCCTTTTTCTTTGTCAATATTAAGACTGTTCGTGTCGAATTTTTTTCCTGGCGAGCGATAGCGAGCCTGTATTGTTCTACTGAAAAATTTACAAATATGTCTTGAAGGGGGATCTTGGGTTTCTTTTTCTTTTTTCTGTTTTTGTTTAAAGTTTGATGGAGGACTAGGGAGGAAAACATATATATATATATAAATGAAAAATATCAACCAAAAAATTAACCATCCTCCCCCCCCCCCCCCCCCTTAGACTTTTCCGATGCCATCACCATGTTATCCACCGTGACGGACGCTCCATTGTGTGGCCCTCCACAGTCTTCATATCATCACGCTCAACTCCTACTTTATCCTTGGCTTTTGTCTTTCTTTCCTCTGTCCTGCTCTTGTTACCTGAGCTTTATATTAGTTATATTTAGCATACCAGACTCTCTATATTTATCTAAGTGTATATTCTATGTGTTTTACTATTTTAGTATACCAGTATGGCCAAACGGGACTATAATATTTTGGGGCATGTGGGGATATTTGCCCATTTTTCACTGTTACATTACAAGAAAATCCATGTATTTCTGTTATTTGATACCATGCACTAACAATACGGTATTCAGCTTATACACTTCTATGGTCTTTTGAAATTATCTAAAAACTTGTTATTACCATAATAAGAAAACCATATATACTGTAAATATCAATAAGGCAAAACATTGTTGGCCTACCTTGCTGAGATTTAGCTCATTAAGAGATAGTAAAACATACTGTATGTAACTATTGGGTACTAAAAATATTCATGTGATACTAATACAATGCCCAAACATATTCTTATACATATAATACACACACAACCATACACAACATATTTGATAGTAGTAGTAATTACGCCCTCAGTGTTTATTGTTTGCATGAAAAGCAACATAAAATACAAAATTACGTAATCACTAATGGGAAGAGGGTGAATTATCAAAAGGGAATAAAGCGACAAAGCACCAGAGGGAGGGAAGGAATTCTAAAATGTGCCAGAGAGTGATGAAACAAGTGACTGATAATAAGGGGTTGTTGATTATATTACCCTGCATTTCTGTGTTTATGTTTCTATCAATGCCCAAACACTATTGGTGTACATTTATAATAAACCTGACAAGTGTTGTTATATCTTTAAAAATATGTTTACAGTATATTATAAGTGAATATAATACAAACAAATAAAAACAAGCATACACACACGTTCACCCAGAAACATGTGCTCATATACTACTTTCCGTAGCAAACATCTTCTGGCGTGTGTTGATAATATGTAAATATTTGTGCTCATATGTGTTCTTATACATGTCCTAGTTTATAATTATTCTGATAGGAATAACATAAATCTAGCAGGCTGCTGAGTTTTGTCCAACTTTTAGCAAATTAAACTTTGAGGTGACAAACTTTTGTACAAGTTTTAGAAGTGTGCATGGCCCTGTGGGAACCAGGTTTAACACTACATATATAATATATAGCTACACCTTTATCATTGTGCTATTTATGTTCTTAGTGTTTTTTTGTTTTGTAGTTTGAATAATTAAAACTTTATTTGCTTATGACAGGAATATTTATTTATATACATACACCAATTTAAAGACCGAGTGCTCCCCACAAAATGCGGTCCTGGTCTCACGTCCTAATGGCGGTGTTCCAGGCAGAGCTGCCTCACTTGTCAGGTTCTTTGATTTAAGATCAGACCGCAAAATCCGATCCCACATCTTTCTTGGTCCGCCACTAGGTGCAGCTCCCTCCACATTCAAGGACCTGCATCTTTTCACCCAGATTTGTTCATCCATCTTCTCCATGTGTCCAAACCATCCAAGCCTGCTAGTACGCATCACATCACTGATAGTCTTGATACCTAAACCTTCTCCTTAGCTCCTCACTTGATATCCTATCTTGCAGTTTGGCACCACACATCCATCTCACCATTCTCATCTCATTGTGTTCCATTCTGTTGATATCATCTGCTTTGACAGCCCACGTTTCTGAGGCATATGTCATTGCCTTTCGTACGCATGAAGCGTGTACCTTTCCATTCAAGTTCAAGGGGAGAGGGTCTTCTCATTGTTGGTAGTGGTAAAAGTTCTCTAAACTTTCTCCACCCGCATCATATTCTGGCTATAGTGGCATCCTCAACCCCACCACCGGCAGAGATAGTATCACCCAAGTAGCAAAACTTGTCCACCATCTCCAGTGCCACGTTGCCAAAGTTCACACTCTCTAGCCAGTATTTATAATGATATTTATATATGTAACAAAATGGTTGAATGGAAATGACTGGTAGAGTATTGAATGATATTTGGAAATATAATATCATGTGAGACAGCATTATAATAAAATTATTTTGTGTATAGTTATTTTTCAGGTCAATCAAGATACATAGAAAATAAATTAATTAACCCGCTGAGACCCAGCGTCGCACGTGTTGCGTCAGCAATGTTCGATCCCCAGAACCCAGCGATGCAACGTTTGTGTCCTGGCCGGTCCGGTCCTAATTAATCCGGTCCTATGGCACCTAGAGGGCTCAGATTTGTATGGGAAGTGTGTAAGTATCCCACGCACCCATGCCGATGGTTGAAAACTCTCAAAGTCCAAACGCGTGCGCGTGAGCGCGCAAAAACTTGGTTTTTGGGTGAAATTGCCTTCAATTTTTTACTCTTGTAAAATTATTTTTCGGGGGCTCTATAGTACCATTTTTTGCACTTTATGACCAATTTTTTTTTCCTTCATTCCTAACCCATTCACTATTGTTTCTGGAATAAAAAAAAATCAAAACCTGCTGGGCCCTGGTGGTACATTTATTAATAACTAGCTGGGGCTCAGCGGGTTAATGTCATACTAAAATTAACATAGAGTATTGTAAAGTATATAGTTTTGTTGCCTTGCTCGGCTATACCAGTATCGCTATCATAATTTTTCAATCCAGTATCTATGTATAATTGTATATACAGTATTTGTGTCTTTAATTGAATAGAACAATCTTTGCGTAATATATTTGTTGCCTAATTCTTATCCCCAAGAGGTATGGCAGTCACCCTATACAATAACAGTGAAATTGTTCATGTAGCCAAATATTTCAAATAGTAACATAATGGTTTCACAAATCATAATGTTAGGCTTTTACCTAAGAGATAAAACTGTTTCAGGCACATAGTTTTAATAACTTGAATTTACATTAAACATCTCGTAATGAAAGTCATATGGACCTACATTACAGTGTAACCCAATTATATTACTTAACAATATATATATATATATATACAGTATACAGTTTTGCTAACCTCATTCATCTTCTTCCTGCCACCCAGCGAAAACTCATCAGAAACCTGGAAACCTTGAATATATATATATATATATATATATATATATATATATATATATATATATATATATATATATATATATATATATTCGTGTAGCCAGGCAATAGATTTGTTTTAATACAAACGAGGTTAAATGAAGCAGCATTCTCATTAATAATGATCTTTTTATTAATTCCTCCAATATTTCTTACAATTTTCCGTTGTGGTTCAGAGAGATGGTGGATTAAGTTGGCGAAATTCTGGGGGTGGTTTATCAACGTTTCGTCTGTCACAGCAGACATCTTCAAGAAGTGTGGTTTGAAGGGGTAATCTGAGAGTATGTATAGTTTTTTTTGGCTAAACAAAGAGAGGGAGGGGAGCGTCTCTACGGCGTACTAGGAGGGCCACCATTGGAGGATGGATATCGTAAAGTCAATCTTAGGTTATATTTCGTTGTTGGTTGGCTGGGAGTTGTGTATGCACTTTCTCGTTGTGTGGTAGAGGAGGAGAGGCGGGTGCTTGCATTATTGTGGTGCGTGGTAGGTGTAGGAAGGATAGGGGGGCGGATGTATGTCGGGGTGTGTCGTATAGTTGAGGGTAGTACCTGTAGGTTTTGAGTCTGATTGTTGATACTGGGTCGTAAGGTTTGTATGTACAGGGCTTCAAGAATGGTAAGTCGTCTGGGGTCGTTTTCCTTGTCAAGTATGGCGGTGTGCTTGTCTAAGTCGGGGTGGGTCAGGGCTTGGTGGTAGTGTTGTTTATAGTGTTCTCTAATAGCTTTAGATTGGAGGTGAATGGTGAGACAACGGGATAGGCGAGTCTGTGTCATACCAATGTAGGTGTGATGTCCACAGTCCTTCACTGTTCCATGTGTGTTGGTATATGACATGATCGTCGTAACTCTGGCTCTTAGTGGTGGTAGGGCGGTTCTTGAGGACAAGGTTAGAAGTTTTTGGGGATTTAAAATAAATTATTAGTTGATTTTGTTGTCAGGGTTGGTGGGGTGGACGTTCTTGTCAATTATTTCTCTCATGATCATCTCGTCAGTCTTGTAGTAAAAAGACATGATTACTGTAGTAAAGTTTGATATGGTCGGAGAGGCTGTTGTTACGGGTGCCCTTGTTGTATCACTTTTCTAGTTGTCGCTTGATGGTGGTAGATACGTCGGATTTGGAGTACCCGTTGTTAACCCTTAATTAGCGGCTCACCACATAAGTCGTATTTAATAAAGCTGGACTATGTGGCGGCGCTCGACATAGGTCGAGTGGCAATTTCAGCACGTAATGTTGCTGAGAGAGAGAGACAAGTGGTGGCAGGAGACTAGCGAGCGTATGACTGCTCCAGACCACCGCGGCGAACCTACTGACACGAATCTCAGCTCCCTCCTCCCTCTCTCACTCGCTACATACTGAATTATATGGGGAAAGTACTGAATTACATGCTTTTTGCACTCGCGTTGCACGGTTATTGCAAGAAAACTAGCCATCATAAAAGCTCTGTTTATGCCCTTTCAGGGATAGGTACTTGTTTTACGTTCTGGATCTTATTTAGGCATGAAAATGATCACGTAAACAGCCCTATTTTGGCTAAAAACACCCCGCTGGGCGGTACATATAAATAAACCGCATAAGCCGCTCGTAAGGTGTTAATGAGTACTTGGGAGAGTTGTTCAAGTTCTAGGCGGGTATCTCTCCATGTGGTACAGTGGGAGAGGGCTCTTCTGACGTAGGTAGAGATGGTAAATAAGAGGTAACGTTGGGGGCACTCGCTGTCACCATAAATGCACTGTCCGTTGTTGGTGGGTTTAAAGTAGACGGTGGTCTTGGAGCCATTTTCATGGGTGGAAACAAGGATGCCCAGGAAGGGGAGTCATCCGCTAGTGAATTTTTCATAGGTGAAATTGAGTCCAGAGGCAGCCATGAAGCGTTGTTGTAGCTCCTGCAGTTCTCCGAGGTCATTTACCTGCACAAATATGTCGTCCACATACCTGCAGTAGACTGAGGGGTGGTGGGCAGCCAGGAGCTCTTCTTCAATAGTTCCCATGAAGGAATTAGCGAAGAGAACTCCCAGAGGGCTGCCCATCGCCACTTCGTCAATCTGCTGGTACATGTTACCAAGAGGGCAGATGAAGAGGGCCTCTTTGGTGCACATCTCCAGCAGCGTTCTCAGGGCCGTCTCCGGGATGTCCAGCGATGTGGTGTCGGGGCAGTGATCTCGGCGTAGGATGAAGTTGATGGTCCTGTCCACAGGTACGTTCGTGAATAGGTTCTCTACGTCGAGGGCGACGATGATGTGGTCCTCAGTCGGGGGGGGGGGTTTCTCTAAATATTTCTAGGAAGACGTTGGATGAGGAAAAGTTGTATTGGCATTGTATGTAGGGAGTCAGGAGGTTATTTAAGGTCTTGGCGATCTGTTACGTGGCAGTGGGAATTTGGGAGATGATGGGGCAGAGGGGGTTGCCTGGTTTGTGGGTCTTATGGTACCGTAGGCATAACCTGGGGAAAATTCTCCTACGAGTTTCTTGAGATGGATCCCTCCAGCTTTGGCATTAATGGCAGAGATGGTAATATTGGCTCTTCGCTTTATATCTTCGTTCGGGTTGCGGGTGATTCTCTTAAAAAAAAATGTCGTTTAGGATGTTGTCCATATTTTGCAGGTATTCGTCTTTGTCGTGTATTACATGACAGGATGCTTTATTTGCTCGCCTGATGATTGTATTGGGGTTTTCTCGTAGTAGTTTAGCCGCTTGGAAGTAGTTGTTGTTGAGAAGTTTGCTGTGGTGGGATCCTTTGGTATTAGCGGCTTCGGCAAGTCATAATATGTCATCCAGTAGTATTTCAATTTCAAGTCTCTTTAAGTGGGGTCTAGGTTTGCTGATATAGTGGTAGTTGAGGCCCTGTTGAGTAGTTCCTCTTGGTCAGTGGTCAATTCGGTGTTAGTGAGGTTAATGTAGTCTTTGGATTGTCTGGCCAGTTTTATATTCCCGCCATATACAGTAGGTGTGAGAGCTTATTGATTGTAATGTCTATTGTAATTGTCTATGTTGTTCGCTGAGTTGAACGAGTTTTTGGTCGATCAGTTGTTTGAGTTGGATCGGTATGGCCTCCTTTTCCCATTTCTATGTGAGGGCATCTTGCTCTTTCCGTAAGGTTTTGACCATTTCTTGGTTCTCTGCTGTCTCCTCACATATCAATTTAACATGAAACTGGTGTGTGCTGTTTCTTTTTCTGGCATTCTCGCTATGTAGTTTGATATTCGCGTAGCCAGGCAGTAGATTTTCTTTAATACAATCTATCTATCTATCTATTGCCGGACGCCGTGATCCCCGAAGGGGTGGCCACGAATGAAACGCCCCGATGCACCTCGGTCCCCAGTCAGTCGACGCCCCTCCTCCCATCCAGCACTGCCTTCATTCATATACTACTTCACTCCATCCTTCCACCTCTCTCTTGATTTACCTCTCCCTCTCTGTCCTTCCACCTCGCTCTCATATACCGTCTTAGTCATTCTCTCCCTTCCCACACATTCCATATGACCTGAACCATTTCAAGGTGTTCCTTTTCACACTTTCCAGAACATCTACATCCACACCATACTTCTCTCTTACTTCCTCATTTGTTTGTCAATCCCTCTATGTAACTCCGCATGCACTTCTCAAGTAACTCATTTCTACCCCTCTCACTCTTGGTCTAAGTCTTTCCACTAACATCCATGCTTCGCTTCCGTAGGTCAATGTCGGGATTACCACACTGTTATGCAAGGACTTCTATACTTCCATGCAGACCACCCCTTTCTTGTTACTGCTTTCAGCGTTCCTACAACCCTCTTCCCCTGTTGCACCCTCTCCAGCACTTCTTCATCCATACTCCCATCTTTACTCAGCACACTGCCCAGATACTTAAATGATCTGACATTAACCATAACCTGACCATTCAACCTCACCTCACACTCTGTGGCTGCATCCCTTTCAAAGACCATAACCTTGCTCTTCTCCGCATTTACCTTCAGATCCCATTTTTCACACAATGTTCCAAACATATTAACCAGACCCTGCAACTCCCATTTATTATCGCTCATCAGAACTGTATCATCGGCCAACAGCAGTACAGGCAGCTTCCAATTTTGCCCTCCCTTATCAGTGGTACACCAACATCCACTGTTCTTCCTTGTATTTCTTTCATGACTCCATCCATATATTCATTAAACAACCACGGGGACATCACACACCCCTGTTTCAACCCAACATTCAGATAAAAGAACTCGCTTTGCTCATTCCGCACATGGACTGATGCCTTTGCACCTTCATACATGCTCTTCACTGGTTTCAGCAACTTGCCATCTACTCCGTATATTCTCAGTACTTTGCACATACCTTCTCTATCGACTTTGTCATAGGCCTTCTCCAAGTCCATAAAGGCAACATACAGCTTTTGTTGCTTCTTCAGATATTTCTCCACAACACAGGGGCAAAAATCTGAACTACACATCCTCTTCCCTTCCTAAGCCCGCCCTGCTCGTCACCTGCTCGTTACATTTCTCCGTTCTTGCTCTCACTCTCTTACATTTTTAAAAATCCTATTAACCCGGCAAGTGCGGGAAGACTCTTAAGAGTTTCCCCGGGCGACTGCGGGAAGACTTTTAAGATCCTGGGCCTAAAAAAATCCATTTAAAACACCCCAACTTTTTTTTTTTTTTTTTATTTTGCCCCTGGGCCATGCCAAATATCACTCCTCCACATCCCCTCCTTTCCCACTTTCCTCCTCTCCTTCAGTTATCACCTATTTTCCCTGTTATTCCCTTATTCTGTGGTCTATTTTCGTGCTAACATTAGCGAGTTGGTAGCAGGGCGTTATCATCACTGTTACCAAGCGTGGGAAAGAGCGAGAGAGAGACTATTGCGTAACAGTATCTCTCCAGACAAGGGGAGGGGAGGAGGGGAGGGAGGTTGCCTCAGCCATACATTATGTAACTCACGGCCTGTATCGCCGATTTTGACCATCCAAACGCTGTTTCCACTTGTTTTATTGCTGTAACAGGTTAATACCTTTATAATCAACCTAAAATAGGCGCATATGGATAAGTATTAATCCGGCAACTGCTGGAAGACTCTTTAGAGTTTCCCTGGGCGACTGCGGGAAGACTCTTAACCCGTGAACTGCGGGAAGACTCTTAACCTGACAAGCGCGATATAGACCTAGGTGCTAGGGTAGTTATTTGTGCATTTCTAGCCCTGGATTCTGACAGAATTCGTTATATTTACAATATAAACCATTATTTGTTTTCGGTATGCTTTTATTTTACATATATGATGTATATATGAACCTTCAAGAGTGCTAAAATAAGTGGGAAAAGCATTTGGGTGGTGAAAAACGAAGATATTGGCCACCCGGTCATAATCTCAGGCGAGAGAGAGACACAGGCAGCCCTCCCCTCTCGCTGTCTGGGAGTCAACTGAGACGAGCGGGGCGGTGTGTGCCGGTGTCTGGGTGTTGCATAACGATCTTTTATGCAACCCACTTGTGCTACATTATCGCGGGAGAGAAAAATAACCGATAAATGATGATAATAAGTGGATAAATAGGTGATAATTGAGGAGGGGGGGGAGGGGGGAATAAGGTGGGGAAGGAGGGGAGGGGGAGGGGTGAGAAACACATGGATGAGTACTAGAGGGGAATTATCTCACCTAGAGACAAAATCCTTTGTTTTGATAGGCCCTTTTTTTTTTTGGAAGGCTTTTTTTATGGTCCTGCTTCCGTGAGGCCTATCGCGTTCCCTATAGGAAGCCTTCCGTGAGGCCTATCGCGCTTGCCGGGTTAAGAGTTCCCCCGGCGGACTGCGGGAAGACTCTTAAGAGTAAGGCTATTAAAAAATCCATTTAAAACCCCAAAACAATTTTTTTTTTTGGTTTTTATTGCCCCTGGGCCATGCCAAATATCACTCCTCCACCTCCCCTCCTTCCCCACTGTACTCACCTCTTTCAGTTATCACCTATTTTCCCTGTTATTCCCTTATTCTGTGGTATATTTTTGTGCTAACATTAGCGAGTTGCAAGCAGGGCATTGTCATCACTGTTAGCAAGCGAGTGCAAGAGAGAGAGAGAGAGTATCGATCGACAGTCTCTCTCCAGATGTGGGGAAAAGTGGTGGGAAGGGAGGTTGCCTCAGCCATACATTATGTAACTCCCGGCCTGTATCGCCGATTTTGACCATCCAAACGCTGTTTCCACTTGTTTTATTGTTGTAACAGGTTAATACCTTTATAATCAACCTATAATATTCGCATATGGATAAGTATTAATGCTATTTATGGTAAAATAACAATGTTAGTGATGGGAACACATCAAATACGTCAGCACAGGAGTGTGGTGTCTCATACCCTCCATGCGGACTTCAGAGGTTAAGAGGCTGGGACAAAAAAAAATCCATTTATAACACCCCAAACAAATATTTTGTTTTGTTTTTGTTTTTTATTTTTGTATTTATTTTTTGCCCCTGGGCCATGCCAAATATCACTCCTCCACCTCCCCTCCTTCCCCACTTTCCTCCCCTCCTTCAGTTATCACCTATTTTCCCTGTTATTCCCTTATTCTGTGGTCTATTTTCGTGCTAACATTAGCGAGTTGGTAGCAGGGCGTAGTCATCACTGTTACCAAGTGTGGGAAAGAGCGAGAGAGAGACTATTGCGTAACAGTGTCTCTCCAGACAAGGGGAGGGGAGGAGGGGAGGGAGATTGCCTCAGCCATACATTATGTAACTCCCGGCCTGTATCGCCGATTTTGACCATCCAAACACTGTTTCACTTGTTTTATTGTTGTAACAGGTTAATACCTTTATAATCAACCTATAATAGGCGCATATGGATAAGTATTAATGCTCTTTATGGTAAAATAACGATGTTAGTGATGGGAACAGCTCAAATATGTGCGCACAGGAGTGTGGTGTCTCATACCCCCCATGCGCACGTATTAGGTTAATGCTATTTATGGTAAAATAACTATGTTAGTGATGGGAACAGCTCAAATACGTGTGCACAGGCGTGTGGTGTCTCATACCCCCCATGCGCATGTCTTAGGTTAAGTTATCAGACAGTACACTAGGACCATACGGCTGGGAAAGTGTAGATAATATAGATAGCATAGATAGAGGAAGCTGTTGGAATGGCTTTGGTGTGTGTGTTTATTAGTCTGTATTAGAGATGGAACGAATATATAAGAATATATAGTATATAGCTACACCTTTATCATTGTGCTATTTATGTTCTTAGTGTTTTTTTGTTTTGTAGTTTGAATAATTAAAACTTTATTTGCTTATGACAGAAATATTTATTTATATACATACACCAATTTAAAGACCGAGTGCTCACCACAAAATGTGGTCCTGGTCTCACGTCCTAATGGCGGTGTTCCAGGCAGAGCTGCCTCACTTGTCAGGTTCTTTGATTTAAGATCAGACCGCAAAATCCGATCCCACATCTTTCTTGGTCCGCCACTAGGTGCAGCTCCCTCCACATTCAAGGACCTGCATCTTTTCACCCAGATTTGTTCATCCATCCTCTCCATGTGTCCAAACCATCCAAGCCTGCTAGTACGCATCACATCACTGATAGTCTTGATACCTAACCTTCTCCTTAGCTCCTCACTTGATATCTTATCTTGCAGTTTGGCACCACACATCCATCTCACCATTCTCATCTAATTGTGTTCCATTCTGTTGATATCATCTGCTTTGACAGCCCACGTTTCTGAGGCATATGTCATTGCCTTTCGTACGCATGAAGCGTGTACCTTTCCATTCAAGTTCAAGGGGAGAGGGTCTTCTCATTGTTGGTAGTGGCAAAAGTTCTCTAAACTTTCTCCACCCGCATCATATTCTGGCTATAGTGGCGGCCTCAGACCCACCACCGGCAGAGATAGTATCACCCAAGTAGCAAAACTTGTCCACCATCTCCAGTGCCACGTTGCCAAAGTTCACACTCTCTAGCCAGTATTTATAATGATATTTATATATGTAACAAAATGGTTGAATGGAAATGACTGGTAGAATATTGAATGATATTTGGAAATATAATATCATGTGAGGCAGCATTATATTAAAATTATTTTGTGTATAGTTATTTTTCAGGTCAATCAAGATACATAGAAAATAAATAAATTAATGTCATACTAAAACTAACATTGTAAAGTATATCGTTTTGTTGCCTTGCTCGGTTATACAAGTATCGCTTATCATAAGTTGTCAATCCAGTATCGATGTATAATTGTATATACAGTGTTTGTGTCTTTAATTGAATAGAACAATCTTTGCGTAATATACTGTATTTGTTGCCTAATTCTTATACCCAAGAGGTATGGCAGTCACCCTATACAATAACAGTGAAATTGTTCATGTAGTCAAATATTTCAAATAGTAACATAATGGTTTCACAAATCATAATGTTAGGCTTTTACCTAAGAGATAAAACTGTTTCAGGCACATAGTTTTAATAACTTGAATTTACATTAAACATCTCGTAATGAAAGTCATATGGACCTACATTACAGTGTAACCCAATTATATTACTTAACAATATATATATATATATATACAGTATACAGTTTTGCTAACCTCATTCATCTTCTTCCTGCCACCCAGCGAAAACTCATCAGAAACCTGGAAACCTTGAATATATATATATATATATATATATATATATATATATATATATATATATATATATATATATATATATATATATATATATATTCGTGTAGCCTGGCAATAGATTTGTTTTAATAGAAACGAGGTTAAATGAAGCAGCATTCTCATTAATAATGATCTTTTTATTAATTCCTCCAATATTTCTTACAATTTTCCGTTGTGGTTCAGAGAGATGGTGGATTAAGTTGGCGAAATTCTGGGGGTGGTTTATCAACGTTTCGTCTGTCACAGCAGACATCTTCAAGAAGTGTGGTTTGAAGGGGTAATCTGAGAGTATGTATAGTTTTTTTTTTGCTAAACAAAGAGAGGGAGGGGGGCGTCTCTACGGCGTACTAGGAGGGCCACCATTGGAGGATGGATATCGTAAAGTCAATCTTAGGTTATATTTCGTTGTTGGTTGGCTGGGAGTGGTGTATGCACTTTCTCGTTGCGTAGTAGAGGAGGAGAGGCGGGTGCTTGCATTATCGTGGTGCGTGGTAGGTGTGGGAAGGATAGGGGGGCGGATGTATGTCGGGGTGTGTCGTCTAGTTGAGGGTAGTACCTGTAGGTTTTGAGTCTGATTGTTGATACTGGGTTGTAAGGTTTGTATGTACAGGGCTTCAAGAATGGTAAGTCGTCTGGGGTCGTTTTCCTTGTCAAGTATGGCGGTGTGCTTGTCTAAGTCGGGGTGGGTCAGGGCTTGGTGGTAGTGTTGTTTATAGTGTTCTCTAATAGCTTTAGATTGAAGGTGAAGGGTGAGACAACGGGATAGGCGAGTCTGTGTCATACCAATGTAGGTGTGATATCCACAGTCCTTCACTGTTGCATGTGTGTTGGTATATGACATGATCGTCGTAACTCTGGCTCTTAGTGGTGGTAGGACGGTTCTTGAGGACAAGGTTAGAAGTTTTTTGGGATTTAAAATATATTATTAGTTGATTTTGTTGTCAGGGTTGGTGGGGTGGACGTTCTTGTCAATTATTTCTCTCATGATCATCTCGTCAGTTTTGTAGTAAAAAGACATGATTACTGTAGTAAAGTTTGATATGGTCGGAGAGGCTGTTGTTAGGGGTGCCCTTGTTGTATCACTTTTCTAGTTGTCGTTTGATGGTGGTAGATACGTCGGAGTTGGGGTACCCGTTGTTAATGAGTACTTGGGAGAGTTGTTCAAGTTCTAGGCGGGTATTTCTCCATGTGGTACAGTGGGAGAGGGCTCTTCTGACGTAGGTAGAGATGGTAAATAGGAGGTAACGTTGGGGGCACTCCCTGTCACCATAAATGCACTGTCCGTTGTTGGTGGGTTTAAAGTAGACGGTGGTCTTGGAGCCATTTTCATGGGTGGAAACAAGGATGCCCAGGAAGGGGAGTCATCCGCTAGTGAATTTTTCATAGGTGAAATTGAGTCCAGAGGCAGCCATGAAGCGTTGTTGTAGCTCCTGCAGTTCTCCGAGGTCATTTACCCGCACAAATATGTCGTCCACATACCTGCAGTAGACTGAGGGGTGGTGGGCAGCCAGGAGCTTTTCTTCAATAGTTCCCATGAAGGAATTAGCGAAGAGAACTCCCAGAGGGCTGCCCATCGCCACTTCGTCAATCTGCTGGTACATGTTACCAAGAGGGCAGATGAAGAGGGCCTCTTTGGTGCACAGCTCCAGCAGCGTTCTCAGGGCCGTCTCCGGGATGTCCAGCGATGTGGTGTCGGGGCAGTGATCTCGGCGTAGGATGAAGTTGATGGTCCTGTCCACAGGTACGTTCGTGAATAGGTTCTCTACGTCGAGGGCGACGATGATGTGGTCCTCAGTCGGGGGGGTGGGGGGGGTTCTCTAAATATTTCTAGGAAGACGTTGGATGAGGAAAAGTTGTATTGGCATTGTATGTAGGGAGTCAGGAGGTTATTTAAGGTCTTGGCGATCTGTTACGTGGCAGTGGGAATTTGGGAGATGATGGGGAAGAGGGGGTTGCCTGGTTTGTGGGTCTTATGGTACCGTAGGCATAACCTGGGGAAAATTCTCCTACGAGTTTCTTGAGATGGATTCCTCCAGCTTTGGCATTAATGGCAGAGATGGTAATATTGGCTCTTTGCTTTATATCTTCGTTCGGGTTGCGGGTGATTCTATTAAAAAAAAATTGTCGTTTAGGATGTTGTCCATATTTTGCAGGTATTCGTCTTTGTCGTGTATTACATGACAGGATGCTTTATTTGCTCGCCTGATGATTGTATTGGGGTTTTCTCGTAGTAGTTTAGCCGCTTGGAAGTAGTTGTTGTTGAGAAGTTTGCTGTGGTGGGATCCTTTGGTATTAGCGGCTTCGGCAAGTCATAATATGTCATCCAGTAGTATTTCAATTTCAAGTCTCTTTAAGTGGGGTCTAGGTTTGCTGATATAGTGGTAGTTGAGGCCCTGTTGAGTAGTTCCTCTTGGTCAGTGGTCAATTCGGTGTTAGTGAGGTTAATGTAGTCTTTGGATTGTCTGGCCAGTTTTATATTCCCGCCATATACAGTAGGTGTGAGAGCTTATTGATTGTAATGCTCTCGTCTATGTTGTTCGCTGAGTTGAAGGAGTTTTTGGTCGATCAGTTGTTTGAGTTGGATCGGTATGGCCTCCTTTTCCCATTTCTATGTGAGGGCATCTTGCTCTTTCCGTAAGGTTTTGACCATTTCTTGGTTCTCTGCTGTCTCCTCACATATCAATTTAACACGAAACTGGTGTGTGCTGTTTCTTTTTCTGGCATTCTCGCTATGTAGTTTGATATTCGCGTAGCCAGGCAGTAGATTTTCTTTAATACAATCTATCTATCTATCTATTGCCGGACGCCGTGATCCCCGAAGGGGTGGCCACGAATGAAACGCCCCGATGCACCTCGGTCCCCAGTCAGTCGACGCCCCTCCTCCCATCCAGCACCGCCTTCATTCATATACTACTTCACTCCATCCTTCCACCTCTCTCTTGATTTACCTCTCCCTCTCTGTCCTTCCACCTCGCTCTCATATACCGTCTTAGTCATTCTCTCCCTTCCCACACATTCCATATGACCGAACCATTTCAAGGTGTTCCTTTTCACACTTTCCAGAACATCTACATCCACACCATACTTCTCTCTTACTTCCTCATTTGTTTGTCAATCCCTCTATGTAACTCCGCATGCACTTCTCAAGTAACTCATTTCTACCCCTCTCACTCTTAGTCTGAGTCTTTCCACTAACATCCATGCTTCGCTTCCGTAGGTCAATGTCGGGATTACCACACTGTTATGCAAGGACTTCTATACTTCCATGCAGACCACCCCATTTCTTGTTACTGTTTTCAGCGTTCCTACAACCCTCTTCCCCTGTTGCACCCTCTCCAGCACTTCTTCATCCATACTCCCATCTTTACTCAGCACACTGCCAAGATACTTTAAATGATCTGACATTAACCATAACCTGACCGTTCAACCTCACCTCACACTCTGTGGCTGCATCCCTTTCAAAGACCATAACCTTGCTCTTCTCCGCATTTACCTTCAGATCCCATTTTTCACACAATGTTCCAAACATATTAACCAGACCCTGCAACTCCCATTCATTATCGCTCATCAGAACTGTATCATCGGCCAACAGCAGTACAGGCAGCTTCCAATTTTTCCCTCCCTTATCAGCGGTACACCAACATCCACTGTTCTTCCTTGCATTTCTTTCATGACTCCATCCATATATTCATTAAACAACCACGGGGACATCACACACCCCTGTTTCAACCCAACATTCAGATAAAAGAACTCGCTTTGCTCATTCCGCACATGGACTGATGCCTTTGCACCCTCATACATGCTCTTCACTGGTTTCAGCAACTTGCCATCTACTTCGTATATTCTCAGTACTTTCCACATACCTTCTCTATCCACTTTGTCATAGGCCTTCTCCAAGTCCATAAAGGCAACATACAGCTTTTGTTGCTTCTTCAGATATTTCTCCACAACACAGGGGCAAAAATCTGAGCTACACATCCTCTTCCCTTCCTAAGCCCGCCCTGCTCGTCACCTGCTCGTTACATTTCTCCGTTCTCGCTCTCACTCTCTTACATTTAAAAAAATCCCATTAAACCGGCAAGTGTGGGAAGAATCTTAAGAGTTTCCCCGGACGACTGCGGGGAGACTCTTAAGATCCTGGGCCCAAAAAAATCCATTTAAAACACCCCAATTTTTTGTTTTTGTTTTTTTTTTTTGCCCCTGGGCCATGCCAATTATCACTCCTCCACATCCCCTCCTTTCCCACTTTCCTCCTCTCCTTCAGTTATCACCTATTTTCCCTGTTATTCCCTTATTCTGTGGTCTATTTTCGTGCTAACATTAGCGAGTTGGTAGCAGGGCTTTGTCATCACTGTTACCAAGCGTGGGAAAGAGCGAGAGAGAGACTATTGCGTAACAGTGTCTCTCCAGACAAGGGGAGGGGAGGAGGGGAGGGAGGTTGCCTCAGCCATACATTATGTAACTCCCGGCCTGTATCGCCGATTTTGACCATCCAAACGCTGTTTCCACTTGTTTTATTGCTGTAACAGGTTAATACCTTTATAATCAACCTAAAATAGGCGCATATGGATAAGTATTAACCCGGCAACTGCTGGAAGACTCTTAAGGGGACCGACCGGTTAATTACAAACTTCCAGGTCTTACTTTCAATTTAAATGAAATTTGGCACAGGTGTATATGACCATAAAACTAGATAACAAAAAATTTATTTTATTTTATTTTTGCTTTTTTCTTGCAATTTAGGTAAAACAACTTTGAAAATCATAGCACTGCAGAAAATGATAAACTCCTACAGAAATCCCCATAGCACATGTTTTATGTGATCAAACAACTCACAAAAGGTGTATCTGTAGTTTCTATAAAAAACATTTTATATATTTTGTGGATTTGTTCGATTTAGGTGATTATGGATTCAGGCGAATATATTTATAGAAAATTACAACTTTGACGACATATTGTGAAAAACATTAAATTACTAGAGTAAATTGGCTTGATAGGCCTTTTAGTGTTTTTAATTACCTTTCCAATGGTATATACACCATTCCTATAGGTCCAATAATAACTGTAGAATAACATCCGATAGTGCGGCAATATATGTACTGAGAAAAACAGGTGAAAGTCTAAGGTAATTAGGTGAACATTTTTACTTTTGTTTTTTTAGATTTACAATATTTTACGCAGGAACATGGCAAAGTAGAATATAAAGCGTATGGGAGGTTGTAGAGTAACTTATGCTCTTTCGATTTATAGAGGTATGCTCCTCGTACGACCAGTAGTTTCTGAGCATGTTAATTTCAAATTTCGCTATATAACTTTTTTAGAATTACAGGAAAAGTTTGGAAAACATAACAAAAAAACGATTTCCAATGGGTTTTCACTAATAACATTTCACTGGCTTATGAAGGGATGTTGACTCTTGTTGAGTAAACACCTATTGGTATTTTCAGGATTTCGAGTTTTTTAAGCCTAAATTAACCGGTCGGTCCCCTTAAGAGTTTCCCCGAGCGATTGCGGGAAGACTCTTAACCCGTGAACTGAGGGAAGACTCTTAAGAGTTCCCCCGGCGGATTGCGGGAAGACTCTTAACCCTCCTCTAGCGGGTGCTCTGTGGCCGTTTTGGGCCTTTCTGGCCCGTTCTGACTGCTATATCAACCATCAGTATGAAAGGAACTGTATTGCGTCGAAAACTAGGTGGAAATCGCTACACAATGACGCCACATACAACTACGTAGCACTCGTGGAGCATTGACAGTGTTACCTCGAAGATGGAAGTTTAGCTGATTTTGCTACCTTGCTCACTTTTAGCGAACTATTGGTTACACTGTCATCCTCACGCGCGGTGGGGGAACTGGAGTTAGTGTGGGCCGGGAGGCCACAGATGTCGGACGTATGGATCATTACTATCCCACTCATTTTCACTCGATTTCCACCCTTTTTTCACCCGTTTTTTGCCAGTTTTTTCAACTCGACTTATGTGGTGAGCCACTTTTTTAAGGGTTAAGAGTAAGGCTATTAAAAAATCCATTTAAAACACCCCCCCAATTTTTTTTTTTTTTTTTTTATTGCCCCTGGGCCATGCCAAATATCACTCCTCCACCTCCCTTCTTTCCCCACCTCCTTCAGTTATCACCTATTTTCCCTGTTATTCCCTTATTCTGTGGTATATTTTCGTGCTAACATTAGCGAGTTGCAAGCAGGGCATTGTCATCACTGTTAGCAAGCGAGTGCAAGAGAGAGAGAGAGAGTATCGATCGACAGTCTCTCTCCAGACGTGGGGAAAAGTGGTGGGAAGGGAGGTTGCCTCAGCCATACATTATGTAACTCCCGGCCTGTATCGCCGATTTTGACCATCCAAACGCTGTTTCCACTTGTTTTATTGTTGTAACAGGTTACATGGAGGGATAGACAGACTAATGAGGAAGTAAGAAGGAGGTGTGGTGTGGAGGTAGATGTGCTGGAAAGTGTGAAAAGGAACAACTTGAGATGGTTCGGCCATATGGAACGTATGGAAAGCGAGAGAATGACTAAGAGGGTGTACGAGAGCGAGGTGGAGGGACAGAGGGGGAGAGGTAGACCGAATATGAGGTGGAAGGATGGAGTGAGGAAGTACATGAACGAAGGTGGTGCTGGTTGGGGGGAGGGGCGTCGACTGACTGGGGACAGAGGTGCATGGGGGCGGTTCGTTCGTGGCCACCCCTTCGGGGATCACGGCGTCAGGCAATAGATAGATAGATAGAACAGGTTAATACCTTTATAATCAACCTATAATAGGCGCATATGGATAAGTATTAATGGTATTTATGGTAAAATAACAATGTTAGTGATGGGAACAGCTCAAATACGTCAGCACAGGAGTGTGGTGTCTCATACCCCCCATGCGCACTTCAGAGGTTAAGAGGCTGGGAAACAAAAAATCCATTTAAAACACCCAAAAAAGTTTTTTTTTTTTTTTTTTTTTTGGCCCCTGGGCCATGCCAAATATCACTCCTCCACCTCCCCTCCTTTCCGCCCCTCCTTCAGTTATCACCTATTTTCCCTGTTATTCCCTTATTCTGTGGTCTATTTTTGTGCTAACATTAGCGAGTTGGTAGCAGGGCGTTGTCATCACTGTTACCAAGCGTGGAAAAGAGCGAGAGAGAGACTATTGCGTAACAGTGTCTCTCCAGACAAGGGGAAGGGAGGAGGGGAGGGAGGTTGCCTCAGCCATACATTATGTAACTCCCGACCTGTATCGCCGATTTTGACCATCCAAACACTGTTTCCACTTGTTTTATTGTTGTAACAGGGTAATACCTTTATAATCAACCTATAATAGGCACATATGGATAAGTATTAATGCTATTTATGGTAAAATAACGATGTTAGTGATGGGAACAGCTCAAATACGTGCGCACAGAGTGTGGTGTCTCATACCCCCCATGTGCACGTCTTAGGTTAATGCTATTTATGGTAAAATAACTATGTTAGTGATGGGAACAGCTCAAATACGTGTGCACAGGCGTGTGGTGTCTCATACCCCCCATGCGCACGTCTTAGGTTAAGTTATCAGACAGTACACTAGGACCATACGGCTGGGAAAGTGTAGATAATATAGATAGCATAGATAGAGGAAGCTGTTGGAATGGCTTTGGTGTGTGTGTTTATTAGTCTGTATTAGAGATGGAACTAATATCAATCTTCCATATTTGCGAATGCGTATGCGAATGCGGATTTTTAGTTGTAAAATTCGCGAATTCGAATGCGAATTGCGAATATTTCAATTCTTATTCCATCCTTCAAGAACTGCCAACTCAAAATTTCCTTTGACGCTAGATTCACTTTGAAAAAGCGCTAGAAAAGTGCTTAAGTAGGCTTGAGATAAAATAGGTGTTATAACGTTATCCCTCTGAATATTATGCCATGTCATTCACTTCCATTTATATATTTCATAGTAATTTAATTAATGTTTGTTGCTGATTACAAATCTCTAAATCTAGGGATATACAGTAGGTGCTAAGTTGGCGACTTTGCTTGGGGATGGAGGCAGAGGGACAGAGTTACCCTTACCAACACGGCTACACTTCCTCAGTCCAAGTGTTGCCGTTTTTGTTACTAAGCTACCAGATTTGGTACATGTGAATATCTCAAGTACATTTGGTACATCTTTCAACAAAATAGTCAATATCTGGTACTAAATACGAAATAAGTGAGTAAATATGATGGAATATTCATTATTGACATTAAATATGTCTGAAATGGCAATATTGTGACGGTTCAACTGTCAAGGTCCAGCACACGTTCGTTTACCGAGCAGTGATGCCATTTAAGAAGAATTTGGTACTTTTCACTGGTTCGATCTGGTACTATTAAATACAATTAAGTGGCAACACAGCTCAGTCCTCCTTCATTCCACTCTAGCGGCCCCAACGCACATCTACACTTTTATTTATTCGTTTGTGTTAACTTTAAAAATTAATATTTGATATATATTCATTTTTATTTTCCATTAGTTTCGTGAAAATATTCTCACATTTGCAGATAGCTATGAATGGAAATGCAGATGTGAATACGAATGCAAATATTGATAAATATAGCAAATAATCGCACATGCGAATGCGGAAGCGAATATTCGGTCCATCTCTAGTCTGTATACATCGTCGAGGTGTCCCCCGACTGGGTGCGAGCATGTTAAGTAAGCTAGGACGTACTACCACACCCACTAAATAGTCCGCCTTGGCTGGGATCAAACCCAGGTCAAGCAGATTCACACATGAGCGTACTCTCCACTCGACCGCCATGGCTCTCTCAATTACTACCCTACTGTACACTTTCCATACTACACTTAGAATCCCATTCTAGCTTACACATTTTCCATACCTATTCGATCAGTATCTCACCACCATACCTCAGCATTTCCCCATACATTCCATTTATTCCTGATGCTTTCCCCATCTTCACTCTTTTCATGGCTTCACACACTTCTTACCTCCTGATCCCCACCTTCTCCTCCACTACTTCTCTTATTCTCCCTCCCATCCCCCTTCCATCTATCTTTGCTGGCTCTTCATTCCTTACATTCTGCAATTCGTTGAAGTTCTCCCTTCATCTTTCGACTCTCTCGCTTCTCGGCTAACACTTGCCCATTCTTATCTTTCACACCTTTACTATTTCCCTTGCTACCTTCTCTAACTTTTGCTTTACCTCTTTCCAGTACAGTTTCTTACACTCCCTCTATTTTACACTTAGATTCCTTCCAAATTCCACATCTGCTTTCTCTTACTTTCCTTCACCACTCTCTTTTTCTCCAAGTACCTCACCCTTTTCGTCTCTCCAAATCTGCATTCCCTCTAATACCCAACAACTCTCTATGTGCTTTCTTCTTGTCTTCAACAGCTATTTTTACCTCTTCAGTCCACCATGCTGTACCCTTCACTCCCCTCCCTCTTCTCCTTACTCCACACACCTCCTCACATGCTGCACATATCTCTTCCTTAAACACTTTGCGCACCTCCTCCATACCCTCCCGATCAAACCTACCTCGTCGTCTTTCTACTGCTCTCGTGAACTCTTCCCTAATCTCCTCCTCCTCCAACCTCTCCACCCTCTTCGCCATTCCTCCTTCCTCTCGCCTCCCTCCAGCTCTCCTCACCCACTTATTTTGTATCCGAATTTTAGCTACTACTACATAATGGTCAGACAGAACCGCCCCCCCCCCCACCCCCCACATACCCCTATACACCCTAGCATCCAGCACAGAATTCTTCATTCGTTCATTCATATATGTAATCAATCAGTGCCTTTCGTTCCACCACTGTATCATCCTTCTTCCTCCACACAACTTTCCATGTGTACCTGTGTATCATTCTGTGTCGGAAGAAGGTGTTGGCTATCCAGAGCCTCCTCCCCACACATACGTCCACAAGTGCACTGACATTCCCATTCACCTCTGATAGTACATCCCCCCCCCCCCCTCCCAAAACTCCATTAACTTTCCTATTATCCACCTTCCCATTCATATCCCCAATCAGAAATATTCTTTCGCTCTTGCTAAACTTATCCAGGCACACCTCAACATTCACCCCGAACTCCTCTTTCTCTCTTATAGTGAAGCAGATAAGTGAAACAATCGTTCAAATGGTGATGCAAGCATGAAATTTGGTACAGGTATTCTTCAAAGCTCACTTTCAAAGCACATACCGCTGGCCACGCAAAAATTCAATATGGCGACCATTTTTCAAGAGGGCCGACACATCTGACTGAGCCCTACTGTTATGGGTCAGTTAATTGAAAGAAAAAGACATGAATACTGTCCAATCCATTTTTTTTGGCTCTAACGTGGTAAGTGAAGGTAATTTTGTCCAAAGCAGTTGCATATTAGACTTTAACTAAGATGGCGTCCAAGATGGCCGCCATTAACTCGAGGAGGCCGGATTTTTTGGTGATTTTCGGTAGTGTTTATGGCTTAATAGCTAATCAAAGAATAAAGATAGAGAAATGAGTCATAAACCACGTGAGAGAGGTCACTTTCAGCTTTTGTCTCGTAAAACAATTCAGCTCCATAGGCCCAGTAGTTACTGAGATATTGCTTGTTTTCATGAGGTAACTTTTCCGTGATTTTCCGTGTTTACGCACCTTTGCGATAGTGAAATTTCCTTAAACCCATTGTGTTGACATCACGGTAGTTTCGGTGATATTGGAACTCGGTGAAAATTACCGCAAAAGTACCGTGACGTCATACAAGTAAATAGCAGCCATCAGCAGGCTATTTAAAGGCTATTTAAAGCTGTGCTATTTGAGTAGTGTATCAGCCTTCTGGGGTTAAAGACAAATTTTGTGATATCTTGGCTATTAGTAGAGCTAGACAAATGATTTTTTCATCTAATCCTACATTTTTGAGGTCAGAGAATTAGAAAGACTTGTCAAATTATTAATTCATCAGGGTCATAAGTAACTAGACAAAGTGAAGGAAGATTATATCGTAGGAAACGGCCTAATTCACACCATTTATACATATCCATTGAGTACAAATAGCATTAGTAAAAATACCATAGAATCAAAGACTCACACCTCACATTTGCAAGTGCACAGAGCTGTACAGGAGAGACCCAGCCTGTAGCACTTGCACCTGCCACGACAGTCTGATTTACAGCCACATTTGGTCAGCTGTTCGCAACTCTTGGCTATGGGGGAGTTGGCTGTCCAGAAGATGTGCCATTCTTCACCAACCTTCTGCCATCCCCAGTCAGCAGGACTCTCTGCTTCTGGTTGACACTGGGTTGCTTGGGCCCAAACACAACCAGCCTGGAAGGCAGCTCGTCTAGTGTGCTGAAGCAGAGCTGCTCTTGTTGGTGAAATGGCGTCATAAGGCCTCTGTTTTCTGGCAAACATGGCAAGCCTGGCCTCATCCACAGTGGTAGCAGTGCTGGACCTGTCATACATCAGTATGACAAACCTCTCCAGTATCTCCAGGTCACCATCTTCCACTGTAAGAGGGTACTGGCTCAGCTTGGAGAAGACAGGGGAGGCCTCTGGACAAACATCCCATGTCTGCCAGGCAGTTTTATTTCCCTTGTTACGGAAGGCTGAAACAGTGTCACACCCTGTGAAGGCATGAAAGAATAACATGCCTTTAGCCTTCTCCTGCCCCATACAGCGATACAGGCCATGCACACTGATCCAGCGCCGGCTTTGACCGTGACCAAATGCCACCCATAACTGCTCTAGCCCCAAACTCTGAAGGGCTGGAAAGGCACTCACTGCAATGACCACAACATCTGTATCATTTGCCTTGACCATGATGGCTTTGACCAGTCAGTTTGTCTTATGGGAAAATGGATTTTGAATCTGCCATTTTGCTTTCTGATTAAGGCCGAGGGTTTATCCTTTTACCATCTTAACGAAATTACACACACATTACTTTATGGGATACAACTAGGTTCGGGTGACCTACACCTAGCCCGATCATTCATCCAGTGCCATTTAAGTCCCGTGTGATCTGTAAACCATCCAGGTAAGTACATGAGCAAGTCATGTATAGCCCCCTTACCCTTGGCTCGGCTCTCCCGCGCTGGCACACCCTGTCAATTCAGGTGCGGCTATCTAACTCTATCTACTAACTACCAACTACTGTCTAGTAGCTAATTGATATGGGGCTGTTAGAAAGCATTTGGGACACTAAATTAAACTACACTACAACTTATAGTATAGTACAGTAAAATAAGCTGACACTGAACCCCATTGCACAGCAACGATGTTACCAGTGTGCCCTGGTTGTGAGTTGACATCACTCTATTATATTTGCAAGATCTCATCACTGCCTCAGTCCTTACTAACAAATGTGAAAATGGCTCCATTGGATTATCTGACCCACAGAATGTATGTGCACACCAAAAATCATGTATATATGTTCAGTAGTTGCTTAGATATGAACATATGAAATTAATGGACGCCATCTTGGATGCCATTCTAAAATTCCAATTATAGACTATGACAATGATTAAAACAGTGCTTCTCATTAATCTGGTTAGCAAGAAACAGTTTTCTCTTAAAATGTTCACCAGGTAATAATTAAAAAAAGAATTAAGCAATATATGCCAGACATGGCAGCCATCTTGAAAAATGACCGCCATCTTGGATTTTTGCGTGGCCAGCAGTATTTCTGAGAAGAATGGACCTTGAAGGGTACATGTACCAAATGTCATGCTTGCATCACCATTTGAACGATTCTCCTGAAATTTGCAGTTATCTGCTCCAC
Source organism: Paralithodes platypus (assembly GCA_032716605.1). NCBI lineage: Eukaryota > Metazoa > Arthropoda > Malacostraca > Decapoda > Lithodidae > Paralithodes > Paralithodes platypus. Next base: position 9,976,923 of record CM064538.1, on the reverse strand, counting down.
TATTACAGTTTTATCCTCTGTTGGAGCATACACATACACAACTACCCACGTTTGTATTCCTACTTTCATTCTCACCCACACAATCCTTGCACCCACAGAACCATAGTCTCTTACACACTCCTTCCATTTGCTTCTTGCAAACAAACACGCACTTTCTTTTGCTCCCTCATTCTCACCCACTCCAGTACACACACCTTTTCCACACTCCCACTCTCTCACATATGTACCCCTCCATTTGGTCTCAGTCATTCCGCATACATCCAGCCTGGCATTCACTAACACTTTCAGGACCTCTCTCTCTTGTGTGTCATCATTCATGCCTTTTACATCCCAAGTCGCAATCCTTAGACTGTCCATGGTAGGTCGGAGCTTGTTAACATTAGGTCTGCCAAGATCCGAGGCCGTTTGTTTGTTATTCGTTGCATTAAAAAATGTTCACGGGTGGAGGATCGCGAGCCCACCGACCCAACCTTCTTAGTCGCCTTTTACGACACACAGGAGGCACGAGGGGCGTATTATATTCCCATACCCTAAGGGGAAACAAACAAGGTTAAATGAAGCAGCATTCTCATTATCAATTATATTTTTATTCCTTCCTTCAATATTTCTTACAATTTTCAGTTGTGGTTCAGAGAGTTGGTGGATTAAGTTGGTTAAATTCTGGGGGTGGTTTATCGACGTTTCGTCTGTTACAGCAGACATCTTCAGGAAGTGTGTTTGAAGGGGGCAATCTGGGAATATTTAATTGTTTTTTTTTGCTAAACAGGGAGCACAAAGGAGTACAAAGAAAATTGAAATACCAGGGAAGAAAAATATATCAAACTGCTATATTAGTACCCCCCAGAAACTAACACCATCAAAGAAAACCCTTTTCTCCAAATATATTAGTAACCTCCCACGTAAAAACAGTAAAACATAGCAGTACCTACCAGATAGAAAATGCGCTCCTACCTATCATACCTGCTCCTAATTACCTGCCCCAGCCAGAACTTGAATACAACAAAGAGTTGTTTATGCAAATACCGCATCAACACCCTCAATATCACCCCATCGAGATTGACCACAATTTGCCAAAATGAACAAGCAGTGACGACAAACAAGTCAAATGTCTTTAATCACATTATTCCATAATCACCATCATATCTTAATAAATAAAGGTCAATGTCTGTCTGTCTGTCTGTCAGTTACCCGAGTTACCCGACCTTTGTTACTAAACTCCTCCCACAGTTTTGGTGCCAGGTGGGAGTGTGGGGAACCGTTGGAAAGCCCAGGCTTTGGAGATGGTTTTAGGCGAGTTTAGTGGAAATCAGAGACACTTTTGTTTAATAAAATTTTCGGCAAAACTTATGTAGTATACGGGAGCGAAAAAAATTGCCGTTTAGGGCAGAAGGAGGCCTCCGATCGAAAAGGTGTATGGAACGAAAATTGTTCGCAGCCCCCAAAATGGGAGTACGGATGAGGTCAGATCCAAAATCGGAGGTCATTTAGCGGCCGAAATCGAGGTCGCCGTTTAATGAGGCACAGGGAGGTCGAGGCCGGTGATTATGGTAGTAGTGATTGTGGTAGATGGATGGATGAATAGATGGATGGATGGATGGATGGATGGATGGATGGATGGATAGATGGATGGATGGATGGATGGAAAGATGGATGGATGGATGGATAGATGGTTGGATGGATAGATGGATGTATGGATGGATGGATGGATGGATAGATGGATGGATGGATACAGGGAGGTCGAGGCGTAGCCGAGACAGCGCCCTGGGTACTGGAGGGTCGAGGCGGAGCCGAGACAGAGCCTCGGATACAGGGAGGTCGAGGCGTAGCCGAGACCGAGACAGCGCCCTGGGCACTGGGAGGTCGAGGCGTAGCCGAGACAGCGCCCTCCGGATACAGGGAGGTCGAGGCGTAGCCGAGACCGAGGCAGCGCCCCGGGCACTGGGAGGTCTAGGCGTAGCCGAGACAGTGCCCCCCGGATACAGGGAGGTCAAGGCTGAGCCCGCCCCGGGCAACGCCGGGTACCCCTGCTAGTAACCTGAATATATATCACAGACTAAACTAAACATATAAGTAGGATTTCACGCATTAATACATTAATTGTACATTATTGTATTAATACATTAATGTTATACGATCCTTTCACTCATATTTAGACAACTCATAACTCAATTCATACTTGTGAAACGACTTTTGTATATGCCTGTACAAGGAGCTGTTAGCTGTGGTCCAGAGGCAAGACCACAAGTGTCCTTATCAATAGCTAAGGTAAACATGCTGATTAATCATTTCATTCCTATATTAACGACTTGCTAACCTAAACACCAGGAGAACCCTGGACTGGAGTTATGCACGATTCTTCACTCGTCATGTATTATTATTCACTCGTCATTCAGGATTATTCACGCTTTCATGATTGGTTATGCATTCTCGGAAGGCGAGGTGCGGTTGAACCTAGGCATGACGGCGAAGACACGAGAGAACTCGACAGACACGAGTCGAGCGCGGAGGTCCACTCACCACGCTCTCACACACCCCCTTTTACCATTCTCACCACTTCATCACTTCACACCTGATTTGATTCCTGTCTGTGTTCCTGCATACTTATACAACAAATAAAGGAAAGGCTGATCGCATGGGTTGATTGATTCCAGACTCCTAATATGTCTATAAACTATTAGTGGTGGCAGTTTTCTACAAACATTATTCATCACAGAGAGGCCTACTCAAGTTACACCTCAACACGGTGTCATCGGAGTAAAGAACCTCACATTAATACAATATAGATAAATCAAGTATGTCCAACCAGAGTAAGACCAATACAACCAGTACTGACCTTACATATATTTAGTGCAACCTAGAATCACATGATAAATAAAAAACGCCTTTCTACCATGCCCGTATTATCCTTAAGGACAAGCCCCTTGACCCAATATATAAATGAGATATTACTGGCCAGAAATAGGGAAAAGATAGGCAGCTCAGGGCTAGGCCTTAGGAGCGCAATTCTTCATTTGAAGGATTAGTAAATCTAGAGCATCCTTGAGCACAAAAGGTGTCGATCTACCTTACTGGATATAGCCAGTTCAAACCAGTTAAAATTATCATAAACTAGTGCAAATGTGAGTGACCCCGAAGAAAGAAGAAGAAGATGAAGCAAATTCTACCTGTGTTGTGTGAATTTCGTGGTGGTCCATTTTCCTCTACTACCGGACAACTAGCAGAGATACCACGTGTCGCAAGACTCGCTAACAGGCTTCTATCCTTCTTTCATTCTTTAAGTGCTTGTATTCACGTATTAGTAATAGATGATTTCCAATTAACCCACAGGACCACAGCGACGCACGTGTTGCGTCAGTAATATATGTAACGCTAAACCCCAGCGATGCAGCACCTGCGACCATAACTTCGACCTTTATTTACTCGGCTCCTATGGTAGGAAATGGCTTGAGAATGGTATGGGATATTTCTTACGGTGTTGCCGAAAAGAGGCGGTGCTTGGCAACCGACTAGGCCAGCCGCGCGGGTGGGTACGGGCGGATGAGTGGCGCCAGTTTACCCACAAAATTCACCGCGAATTTCGACCTTATTTACTCCTGTCGTATGGTTGCTAGAGACTTGAGATTTGAGTGGGATATTCTTTAGGATGTTGGCATTACTTAGCCATACTTTGCAACACTCCAAGTCCCACCGCGCGGATGGTGATGTGCGGGAGGATGGGGTAAACAGTATACCTGCTTATCTCGCAACGAATTTCGACCTTATTTACTCTTGTCCTATGGTAGGTAGAGGCTTCAGATTGGTATGAGATATTCCTTACGATATTGGCAATACTTGGCAACCTCAAATTCTAGCCTTGGTTGGACAAGGGACATGCATGGCGAGGAACAATCAGTTTACCCGTAGATCTCGCGAGTGCAACATAATTTCGGATTTACCTCGCCGTTACCCACGCAGGGGATTGACCCTTGATGATGCCATGGCCATACTTGAGGAAAGTGATGTGCCTGATAGTGATACTGGATTTTCAGATAATAATTCAGATAACGAGTATCATCCAAGTGCGATGGAGATTGCGGACATGCACGAGGAGGAACCTTTTGTCTCCGTCTCTCGTCGCCTCGCTATGTTGGAAGAAAGGGAGGAGAGTGGGAATCGCTCCCCCATTGCTCCCTGTGACATAGTTGACTCTCTAGCAAGTGGGGAAGAGGAGGAGGAGGAGGCAGATGAACCAGATCCCATTGCGTTCCTCAACATTCCGCTTGGTCATCGTAGAGGTGAGAAGAGAAGAGCTGAGGATGAGAGGGGTCAAGGTCCGACACCACACGTGCCTCGCCGTGGTCCTCCCGTCGTCTGCCTTCACCACCACCCCGCATTGTCTCTCCACTAAAAGTGCCAACCCCTAACACCTTCTATGGGTTGCACAGGGGTGCAGCCATTCTAGAAAAGCAGCCAGTGAGTTCATCAGGGGAAGAAACAGATGAGGAAATGCCTGCCCTCGAACCTCCTCAACAAATGCAGCTCGCACATTGTTTGTTTGCCACCTTGGCTGCCCGGGATGACTCAGCGCATTCTCCGCCTTGCCACCCGACACCACCACCACCACCATACTCTCCACCCCCACCATCACCCCCCGGTCACTACCTTACTCACCTGCACCCTCACCTCAGCCTGGGACCTCCCACTAACATGACACTCAGACACCATCACCGCCTGCGTCGCCACAATGCCTTTATCATGCGCAACACCCTAACCACAACCAACGTGGGCGTGCCGGTGGGCGTAGCCTTGGCTGAAGGTGTTCTAAAGAAAGTGACCCTATTATGACGCCCAGCCCCTGGCGGTGAGAGAGCAAGCTCCAGGTCGGCAACTCGATCGAGGTCGAGGTCGAGGTGAAGGTCAAAGTCAAGAGGCAGGGCAAGGCCCTCTCGCCGCCCTGGTGCCCCTGGTGGTGACTCGGTGACTCCTTGCCTGACGACTCTGGCGACGAAGGTGCTGCCGATCAACCCGATGTGTGGAATTGGGTGGATGGGGAGAACTTTGTGCCCACCGACTTCATCTTTGTGGGCGCCGGGATTGCCGGCCCTACGCTCCCAAGCCAAGGCAACCAGACCACGAGACTTGATATCTTCCTGCATTTTTTTACTACAAACCTCATGTCTCTAATTGTTGACCAGACTAAATGGTACAATTACTATTTTATGGCTGGGAAAGAACAGGTCAAGTACTCGGCAAGACTGTCATGGACCACACTAGATGTCCCAGAATTTTATATGTTCTTGGCCATAGTCATCCTGATGGGAGTCATGAAGAAATCTTCTATCAAGAAGTATTGGCCCTGGGATCCCCTCGTCCAAACCCCTATCTTTGGCCAAATAATGAGCAGATATAGGTTCATGGCCATAATGGGGAACCTTCATTTTATATAGACAGCCTGACAAGCCACACCAGAAATCAGAATCAACCAAGATAAATGAAGACCCCATCGAGAGGATAAGACCCATCTTCGAGTACCTGAAGGTGAAGTTTTCTGCCGCCTTCAATCCCCATCAGAAGCTGATAATTGATGAGAGTTTGCTACTGTGGAGGGGAAATATTAGCATCCAGCAGTACATCCCCAGCAAACGACATCGTTATGGCCTGAAGACCTTCGTGATGTGTGACTGTCGCACCGGTTATATCCAGGACATCATATTGTACATGGGCAGGAAGACAGAATTGGTGGAATCGAGGACATACACAATTTCTGGGGACGTCGTGATCACCATGATGCAGGGCTACTTGGACAAGGGCCACATACTGTACCTGGACAACTGGTACACCAGCCCCTCCCTTTCCAAGTTCCTGCATAGCCGCACTACAGGAGTCTGTGGCACCGTCACATGTCCGATCTACCACCCAGGCGGGAAAAGGGCTCCATCATCTACCGGCAAGCTAACAATGTCCTCCTGTTGTCCTGGATGGATAACCGGGATGTGAACGTCATCACAACAGTCCACCGTCCCATCTTCCAAGACAACAGACGTCGTGACAGAGCAACAGGTGAAATAATCAAGAAACCATTGACCATCTGTGATTATAATATAAACATGCGTCTGGTCGACAAGTCTTATGCTGTCATCTCGTTAGTCGAGTGTGCGAGGAAGACGATGAGGTGGTATAAGTAGTTATTCTTCCACCTCCTCGATATCACCCTGCATAACAGCCACATCCTCCACGCAAAAATCACCGGCAAACAGAAAACGATGGAGAACTTCTGCAGCAAGTTGTCCAGGGAGATGTTGAGGAAAAACATGACTGCCCCCCACGCCCAGCAACCCCCCGCACATCGACAGCCAGCAGAAGAAGGGATTGCCAGGCTGACAGAACGCCACTTCCCTGACTATGTGCCGCCCACAGATGGCAATGCTAGACCCCGCAGACGGTGTCATGTGTGCCGGAACACGACACAGAGGCCCCCTGAAAGATCAGATACCAGTAATATGTGCATAGAATGTGGTGTTGCACTGTTTTTCCCTGTGTGCTTCAGGGAGTATCACACCCTTGAACATTTCTAAAACAGTGTGTTCAAAGACTGCGATAAAAGACGCTATCAAAAGTGAAGTGTGTGTACAAAAACGAAATGTAAATATTATATATACAAAGTGAATAAAACATACAAGAAAGTATAAACTCAATAAACAGTGAGTGAGAGACGCAGACAATGAAAGAGAAAGTGGTAGTGGCGCGTGTCGATCAGCTGGTTGTGTGTACGTGTGTGCATTCTGTTATTGTCAGAGACCAAGATGGCCGCCGGTCGTCGTGGTAACCAGGATGCGGGCGGGGCCTGCCACTCGTGGGCACTTATAAAACTTATCACACAGCACTTATCACACTGTAACTTCACTTATAATGACATTATGTGATATATCTTGCTAATATAATTATATGAACTATGAAGGCACACATGTTGCTCGGGTGGTGTAAAGAACCGTCACTTGAAAACTGGACGCATCGTTCATCTGCTATGCTGCCGCGCTCAGCTGTGAAGTGCTGGGCGGGAAGCTTGACTACCGCCCGGCATCAGCTGTTGGTTGAAGGTGCCCCCCCCCCCCCCCCGACTCCCAGGACCCCCAAATGACCGAGGTGAGTGTTTTTTTGTGGTATTCCTTATTTCTCACCTATTTCAGCTATTTAAGATTTTTTTTTTTTTTAATCGGCCGATCTCACAGCAGACTTTTATTATTAATTAGCTGGTGCTCAGGGGGTTAAGGGTTAACTCGATATAATAAGGTTCAATCTAACGTAATTACAGAAGATTATTATTATTCTCTTCTCCTAGTGACCCATTGCTCAATATAAAGAGAACATATACAGTTCTGTCTGTGGGATAAATATATATATATATATTTCTTCGAGTACAAGCTTCTGTATTCTTTAGGAAGAGTTATACATATATTTGTTCGGAAATAGAAACATGCACATTTACACGTAATAACCAGCGAACACTTATATAGATCTTGTTTTATGCGATATCATCATTAGATACATAATTCATAGATAAATTATTCAGAGTGTTTTATGATTCAGTCTCTTATTTAGACTATTATTCTGTTATTCACATATTTTGAAGTTAAATTAATTCTGTGTATCCTTTTGAGTTATATTTTAACTCTATGTTTTAGAGTCGCATTAACTTATCCGCCGACTCCTAATCTCAGTCACGCATACATGATTATTATTTACCTTTAACCCGTTCATGAATTTATATTCATAATTATTACTCTTTGAATTTGTTTAGTTAATTCTCCTATTTATGTTGAATTAAATCAACCTTTATTCAATAGTCAAGTAGTGTCTTAATTTACATAAAACCTTCAGTACTGTGTGTATGTCGTCGCAGTAGCTATTATTTACCCTAGGCGGAATCTATTCTCGTATTCCCCGTTTTCTCGCAGGACACTACTTATTGTATTTTGAGACTGAATATCTCTGTGTATTATTATCTATACATGTTGTTTTGATAACATATTGATTATTTATATATGTTATTATTAGTACAACCTTTGTGTTATATATCCACATGGTACCCATATTACTATTGTGAACATACTGATCAATTCCCATATCCTGTACAACTACAATCTGAGTATCTAGAAGTACAAGGATAATCTGTTAGTTCCCTGTACTATCTACTTTATGTACCTAGCATTAAGGAATAAACTTGTGAACCTTGATCGTGTATTTTGTGTCAAATTGATTATTATTGTTGTATAATATTTGAACTAAGATTAGTTAACACCCAGTTGATAATTGTAGATCAACGAATTACTCGTGATCACTATAAAGCATGTTGAAATACAACGTCGCATAACAAAAATCAAGCAACAACAGGTCTAGTGACCTCTCTAGGCTGCTTGTCCTCGAAAACACTGAGGATCGAGTGTCCAAACAGTGGTTTAGAGTGGGTAAGGGACAATTGGAAAGGGAACTACTGCCCTGGAACTAATGTCCGTGGCAGGATTAGGAAGTTAGTAGGGGACAGATGGGTTAGTAACATAACACAGTTATAGGTGATTTTTCTTATGTCTGGGGAAAAGAGAGTAACGTCTTGGTAATATAATAATATATACTCAATAATCCTTGATGAATTTGAGGGGGGAATAAAATAAAGTTATTCATTTACAAACGCAGTCAGTCGTGGGTTATATTTGTCTAGGCGAAGTTTAAAAGAATCAATGGTGCTGCAGTCTATAACATCTCGGCGAAGCCCATTCCACAAGTTGACATCTCGATTGAAGAAGAAATTCTTAGATTCATGCGAGTTAAAAGATATACCAATAATTTTGCAACCATTTCTAAACGTGTAATTAGATTAGTCGATAGTGAAGTACTTACTACAGTTCATATTGCCGATGCCTTTGCTGATTTTGATCACTTGAATTAAGTCGCCTCTTAATCTGCGCTGGGTTAAAATATAAAAAATTCTCTGAGACCCTCCTCGTATGATTTGTTCTTTAGGCTAGGTATAATTTTGGTAACTCTACGTTGAACTCATTCTAGCTTTTCTATATCTTTTTGGTAATAAGGGCACCAGGATTGAACGCAGTATTCCAGAAGAGGGCGGACTAAGGAATTGTAAAGAGTTTGGATAACTTCTTTGGATTTATGCTCAAATGACCTGCCTATAAACCCAATTATTTTGTTTGCCTTTGAATATTGTTGACTCGGTTTTAAGTTAGTCGATATTGTTACTACCAGATCGGTTTCTCTGTCTACACTCTTAAGCTGAGTGCCATTCATCGAATAGTTTGCTTTCTCATTTTGGTATCCGATATGTAGTACTTTACATTTATCCGCATTGAAACTCATTTGCTAAATTTGGGCCCAACATGACAACTTATCTAGATTGTGTTGCATATCGTCAACTTGTTCTTTAGAGAGTATGCTATTTGCGATTTTTGTATCGTCAGCAAACTTAGAGATTGTACAGGTGAGACTCTCATCTATGTCGTTGATGTAAATTAGAAAGATAATTGGTCCTAGTACCGATCCCTGGGGTACCCCGCTACTTACATTGGTCCATTTAGATGCCTTACCATTTATGAAGGAGGGGGCATGGCTACGGCACACGCTAGGAGGATGAATATCGTGAGGTCAATCTTAGGTTATATTTCGTCATTGGTTAGCTGGGGGGCGAGGTGTATGCGCTGTCTCGTTGCGTGGTGGAGGAGGAGAGGCGGGTGTTTGCATTATCGTGGTGTGTGGTAGGTGTGGGAAGGGTATACTGTACACATATATATATTTTTTTTCTTTAATGCAAACAAGGTTAAAGGAAATAGCAATTTCAGCATTAGATATTTTATTATTCAGAGATTCAAGGTTTCTGATTAATCTTCGTTGAGGTTCAGTGAGCAGGTGGATAAGGTTAGCAAAGTTTATGGTAGGTTCGACGTTTCGCTAGCCATCTAGCATCTTCGAGGAATGATTACAATGTGAATGAATGAATGATGATGAATTAATTAATATAGAAAAGGTGGGTGAAGGTGAAAGAAGGGAAGTTTTTGTTGGTCAAGTAGGAGAGACAGTGGTAATAGTGAGAGAAATAGGGTGTCGGGGCTTGACCCAACGTGCGTGAGTTGAGTAATTGGGTTGGTGTTGAATTGTTATCGTTAGAGCAGTTACTTTACTGACATTCAGTATGGCTTGCCAAGAAGGGGGCTGGGGATGGTGAGTGCACAGATGAAGGTGGGAGATGGTGGTGATGATGGTGGTGGTGAAGAAGCCGATGGTGTTAATGTCGGTATTTTACGAATTCTTCCATCTTGAAGGTCTTTCTGGATCTTTTTGGCTTTTTCTCGGAGCTCCTCTTGATCTTGTCCAGCTGTCTTTCGAAGGTCCTAAGACCTTCTACTTGCTGTGGTGATAAAGGTTGTGATTCAGGGGGACGTCTTCCTGCTGCTGCAGTCTTCTGGATGTCAGCAGACAAGTCGTTGATGGTCTTCTCCAGCTCGCTGGCGGTCATGTCCTCGTCTCCTTCCTCCATCCCCTCCACATCGACGTCTTCTCCTGCGGTGGAGTCGGAGTATTCAGACGATGTAGAGGAGTTGGTTGCCACTGGATCTTGAAGGGTGGCAGGTGCTGGAGTCGAGGCTGCTGCTGGTCCGGCGACGTTGACTGCTGATGGCGGTGGTAATACAGAGACTGTTGACTGTGGTGGTGGTGGGGGTCTTGAGAGGGGCTTCTGGATGTCCAGTCTCCTTCTCGGGTGGCTTCTTTGCCTCATAGCCTGAGTGGGAATGAGGTTGGGTGGTGAAGGTGGTCCTGGAAGAGGTGGGATGATGATGGGAGGGAGGTTGTTTGCCTTTAGGAGTGTAGGAAGATACTCCTGAAGCAGCTTGTGATCCCCTTTGCAGAGGGTCACTGCAGTTGTAACAACAACCTGGACCAAGTCCGGTGTTGAACAACTGACTGCTGCTGTGGCTTGGTGGTAGTCCTCCCTCTTACCTCTTCTACCATGCCTGGAACCCTTCAGGATCTCTACATCAGGGCCCATGACATTGATGGCCTCATCTCTTCTCCTTCCCCTCTTGATGATGAATGATACCCTCTCATTGGTGGCAAGAGAGGGCACATGATGGAGAGGATTGGGTTTGGAGATGCCAGTGGAGTGGACAAAAATTTCACCTCCACTGTAGGTGATGAAACCAAAGCCTTTTTTAACATTGAACCACTTAACATGGCCAGTGAGCTTGGTGGTGGCACTGGGAGTATCAGGCATGGTGATTGGCTAGCTGATCTCTGCTCGATTACAATGTTCAAAATTACGGGTATATATACACATGAGGGGACAGGGTGGCAAGGAGTGGGCGGGGCTACTGCTTGTTTGGTGACCTGCCATTGGTTGAGGGTAGCCGTCCTGCAAGACGCGCGCTGCTCCTTGTTCGTGATAGGCTGGGGGTGGGCAAAATTGATGTTGATTGGCTGCTATATATATATATATATATATATATATATACAGTATATATATAACCATCCTGTCACTCTCATACTAAATATTTATGTGCTGTCTATCTTTCCCCCAACTCCACTTACTTCCCCAAGTTATTTGGCTATCTAAACAGTAAAGTGGAACACATCCTACCTGTCTCTCCTTTCCCAAAAATCTCCATCTTAGAAGATTTCAATGTTCACGACCACCAGTGGCTCTCCTCCCATTCCACTGTCTAACCTGGGGAACAAGCCTACATCTTTGCTATCCTAAATTACCTAGAGCAGTTGGCACAGCAACCCCCCCACATCCCGGATCGCTTTGGAGATCGGCCAAACATTCTAGACTTGTTTCTAACTTCTAATCTTTCCGCTTATACTTTCGATCTTTTTTCCCCTCCGACCATAAACTTATCTCTGTCACCTGTCTTATATCTCCAGTACAGCCACCCGATCTTCCAAGCCGATGGCGCTTGTGGCACTTTGACGCTGCCGACTGGAAGGTTCTTCAGCAGTACTTATTTGACTTCCCACAGAATTAGTTTTGCTTCCGTGGCCGCCGGGGACCCTCGGGGAGTGATGAACGCATTACCAAGGTAATCCTATCGGGCATAGAGGCATACATTACATCTTCTTTCTTTCAGACTAATGCAAAATAATCTCGGTTTACTCACCCTTGTTCTACTGCTGTCCGCAATTAGGAGGAAGCATTCAAACGGTACTGACGCCTTCAAACTCAAGAATCTCATTCTTCCTATGTTTTTGGCCGGAATCAAGCTCTTATCTTCTCCAACTTCATTCTCTGACCCAGTCTTCTTGCATTACTCTCTATATTTCTCCACACCATTCCTACTCTTCTTTGTTTCACTCCGATTATATTTAGTTTTTTCCTGCATTCTTTTGCCCATCTGCTCTTCCCCTCACCCCATTCATGCACTCTCCTTTGCCACCTATTTTCCTCCAGCTCTTCCAATCTAATTGTATAGCTCAACTTTGCCTTCGCCACTCTTTCCTCAAACGTACTCTACCCCATCTCCCCTCTCACTGCTTCATTCGCTGCCCACCTTCTTGGTCGTAGCCATATTCTTCCTATTTTATCTTGTACCGCCTCTAGTCTCTTAATTTCCCCCCCTATACACCACCTCACATCCATACCATACATTATTCTCGGTACTTCAAAGTACTTACACATCTCCCTTACTATTTAATACTTATTCACTCTAGTTTTTGTCACATTACACAATTTCCCACTGCACTGATCCACCATCATGATTATCTGATCCATTGTCCTTCTTCCCCCTTTCTTCCATATCCATACCCCTAGATACTTCACTTCCTCCTTTCTTCTACCCCACCCCCCTCCCCTATTCTGATGTCTACTGCCCCAGGGCCATTTACCACTATCATGCTGTTGTTTTCCACACTGAACTGCCTTTCCAAACCCCTATCATGCCTTTCCACCTCCTGTAATATTTCTCTTATGACTTCCTCCTTCTCTGCTATCAGTACTACGTTATTCGTGAAAGTTAGTATTGATAGTGTTTCTTGTCCTATTTTCACCCCTTTCCCCTCTTCACTCTCCTTACCAATTCTTCCATGCAGAGCGCAAAAATTAGTGGTGACAAATTACACCATTGCCTTAACCATTTCATTCTCCTGGTTCCTTTCGCTACAATATCACTCCATATAATGTCTGCCTCTGCTCCTTCATACATGTTCATTATCATATTTGTCATCTACCTACTCGGTCATATTTGTCATCTACCTACTCGGTCATATTTTCTCGATCACCACTTCTGCTACTCCCCTACTCATCTTATCGAATGTTTTTGTTTCCACATCTAGACACACTTTCATCACACAGTCCCCTTGTTTTTCATTTCTCTCTGCAATCTCAACCAATATATAGATGTTGTCTGTCCCTCTTCTTCCCTTCCTAATACAATTGTGTTATTCGCTAAGCAGGTTCCTTTCCTCTATATACTCATTTAACCTATCCTTTATAATACCATAACATATCCTATTTATTATATTCATTACTATCACTGGCCTATAGCTCCCCATCTCATGCAAACTCTTCGGTCCTCCTTTGTATATTAATGTTATTCGTTCCTCTTTCCACCTTGCTGGTATTTCCTCCTTTTCCCATATTGTATCAAATAGCTTCTTTAACATTCTAACTATCACATCTCCGCCTTCAATATACATATCTGCTGTTATTCCATCTGACCCTGCTGCTTTATTTATCTTCAACTGCTTTACACTCCTCCTAATCTCCTCTTCACTCACCCCATATTCATATTTTTATTAATGTCATCCTCATTGAATTCTATGTTCCAGTGGCCTACCCTTGTCTGGTCATCTACCCCCCCCCCCCCCCCCCCCACCACCATCCTCCCATACACACACTTCCTCCCAGTACCTGTTTTTTTCCTCCCCAATTATTTTGCATCACTATTTTGTTCCCTCCTATAATTAACTATATTACTTGATTTCCCTCTTTTTTGTTTTTTGTCCAGCCACCTATACCACTCAGTGTTTCCCTATATCCTATATCCTGTCAATTTCCCTTTGCTCATGCTTCTCTATTGTTCCTCTGATTATGATTATTATTTTGTTTGTTGTGTCTTTTCTCTCTCCTCGTGTTCTTCCCTTGCTATTCAAATTTCCTCCTCACATATAGTTTCCCCTTTCTTCTTCCTCTTCTCCAAATCTTTTATAACCCTGTTTTTATTTTTGCTCTTATTTCTCAGCTCTGTAACGTCTCTATTCCACCACCCTTTCATTCCTCTACCTTTCATACCAATATTCTCCTTCTCTAGTACTCTCTCTCTCTGCAACCTTATTAGTTCTCTCTATCCACGTATCAATTTGCATTGCACTCCCTTCTCCCACTTCCTGAATCATCCCTAGTTCCTCCCTAAATTTGCCCCAATCTACTTCCTTCATCTTCCACCTTGCTGCTTTATTGGTCTGTCTACCCTCCTATAGCTTCTCCTTACTAGTCTTTAAGCTGTATCTAATTTTCATTAGGTTTATGGTCACTGTTTATTTTGAAATGTCTTTATTCATCTACTATCAATTCTATCACTCTCTCCAGCTTTACTGTTAACTAATATGTAATAAATTGCTGATCTGCCTTCTCTTCCTCTCCATGTTACTTTCCCCTCCGCCTCTAAAAGATTCAAATTTTCTAATTGTTCATCCTCACACAGGTTCATCAACAACTGTCCATTCACATTAACTTGGTCCCCTAATACTCCTGTGTGTGCGTTCATATTCCCCATTATTATTATTTCTTCTTCAATTCCTCTAATCACCACCCTTATTACTTCATAGTTTCTTTGATTTTCCTCCCTGTCTCTCTGTCCACCCTCTACCGTCATGCAGCACACAATCAACATATTTTTTGTTCAGTTCCCCTTTCCCTTTCACCCTCACTACCTGTATAGCCTAATGATCTCCTTCCCCCAAGTCTACCTGTTCTATTTTGCATTTGTCCTGTCCCATCATCACTGCCACTCCTTCTCCAGTTTACTTTCTTGTTTTGTCTCTTTCTTTCCCTATTACTTCATACTTCTCCCCTTGTCTTACCCTTTAATTTTGTTTCTACCAATCCATATATATTCACCCTTCCTTCATCTGCTTCTCTCTCAATTTCCTCCCTCATTCTCGGCCTCCATCCATTTATATTTATACACCCAATTGTTACTTCACTCTTTTCATCACCTAGGATTCTTTGTTATTATTTGTTCTCCTCCTATTCCTCTTGCTTTCACCTTCACTCCCCTTCCCCACCTTCCTTTTCCACTTCCCCTGGATCCTCAATAGTTTCATTTATTTCTAATACACTCTTACTTTCTCCCTAACCTAGCCTAATTTTCCGACCTAGCCTAGAATTGGGTCAATATAGGGCAAAAAACAGAAGTACCCTAGCAACTACCCTAATTTTCGAAAATAAAAATATTTTACATTCACTTAAGGCTAGGCCTACCGAAAAATATATAATATATACAGATTATGTTTGTTTATAAACTTACCTGTTATGGTTGGTTTGTGAGCCAATAACAATAACAATGCACTTAAACCTTTTCATGCACCGAGGGTTGCCGTTTAGTATTCAGTTATAGAATTTTCATAATCTCATACTTACCACTCCAAAATTAGAGAGCTGCCCACAGCTCGCTCAAAGACAACTACAGAGGCTTAAGTAACTAAACTAAAGGTTTCTAAACACCCCTGATGGTCCCAGAAAGGGCTCAAGTTGCGTCCTTGTATGCGAAAAATATGCATACCCAAACCTCTTCATACATGCACACACACAATTTTTGTGTGTCAATGTTGACGTTAAAGACCTGCGGCGGTGCCTCAGGATGCACAGCTGACATCAGCACCACCAAGTATTAACAGATGATAAGAGGCGGTGTTGTCAGCACGTTGGTAAATTTATGGTGCAGGTGATAAGATAGCAGAGGTTTCAGGGTAGCGAACTATATACCACAGAATGTGTAGCGAATATTGATAAAGTTGGTTTAGCTTTTAATAGTCATATTTCCAATACGGATACCAACAAATAAATATAGATATTTTACAACCTGCATGATAGATTATGGATGTCTTTGTTTCCATTATATGTATTATCTAGATATTTATCCCTAATTAGTATTACTTCATTAGCCAATAGAAAAGCAAATTACTAATTTCGTTAGCATAAATAATTTTAATTGATCCACAAGCATAGAAATCTTTAATAATTTGTTCCATTGTATAAAACAAATATTTGATATTAAAATTAATATAGATTTTTATCAATGCTCATAATTTAACGATGATGTGAAGATAATTTGTTTCCTTACAAACACATTTTAATATTTGATTTAATATACTAAACTTTGATAGGAACAATTACAGAAATAACCAGATACATGTACGACCACGATAACACTAACATATTTTAGCTTACAGCTACTTTGTAAACAAATACAAGCATTTTGACATTGTATTCTTGATTGAAAGCTGTGTGGGCTTAACCTCTCCGCGGCGCACAGGGGGTTTTCTACAGGGTAAGACTGTGCGCACCTATGATGATTTTGGGACCTATTGCCAATTTCGATAAAAAGTACATCATCGTGTAGGGAATGTTTGCGTGCATCGGCCCATATATATTTGACCCCCCAAAAAATGTCTGGGGGGGGTAGGGGAACGGTCCGTAGTTGAAAAATGTGGAGCGAATGGCACCGCGCGGCTAGATTGTCATCGAGCGGCGAGATTTCCCTGCCGAATATTTACGCGCGCAGGGGATAGAAGGAGAGGGAGGAGGGGGTGGGTTACCGCGTATTATCACGTATATCTCCTTTTTCGAGCCCTTTTAGGCTATTTAGAGTATGTATACATGTGTAGGGCACCCATATAACAATGAATATGCCTCATAGTGACCAAAAATTGCAATATATAAGGGAATTATAAGAGAATATTTAGGCGGGAATGAAGATGTGTTGGAGGTTTGGCGGCAATTTATGAGCTGAGAGTGTGGTTTACGCCATACATATCACGTATATCTTGTACGTAGAGCACTGTCACGCTATAATACAGACTTGTACGTATGTATACGTGCCATATATCAAAATATATACCGCATATAAACCAATTCATGCGATATTTACGCACATTATCAATGAGTTTCTATGCGTGAACCAAGGTGTGAGTGAGTTGTGTGGTGGGAATGAAAGGGGGAGAGGGTGTGTTACGCCATAAATATCACGTCAATCTTGTATTTAGAGCACTCTCATGCTATAATAAAGACGTGTACATATGTAGGCGTCCCATATAACAAGGAATATACCGCATATAGCCCAATTGATGCGATATTTACGCAAATTGTGAATGTGTTTCTAGCAGACGGAAGCCTGAAAGGGGGGGTTGGGGGTGGGTGGGTGGGTGGGAGGGAGGCATGCAGGGGTGCAGTGAGTGAGTGAGTCGTGGAGAGATGGAAGTCAGGCAGATCTCTAGATAGATAACCAGCTTAGTGATAATTGTGGAGGCGCCCCAGGCGTATTGATGTTTGGTATTTTGACCCTTATGTCTACCAGATGGCTGGTGTTCGTTGCCATCAACAGGTCTACAATAACATGAGTCAGGAATGGAGAGAGAGAGAGAGAGAGAGAGAGAGAGAGAAACTGAGACATGCGTATGTCGTACATCTAAATGGACTTCAGAATTGCATTTTTATGCAAGCAGACATTGCATTTTAGACACATGTGAAGTACCACAGAAACATGTAGGCCATTGACTGTAAATAAAGTACTATATTTATAGACCACCAGCGACGGTGCTGAGTCAACACAGGCAGATTGCCTGTTGTGATAGAGGGCTAAATATAGACTGGTGTCTCCTTACACCTGCGAAAGGGTAGATTGCCACCAGAGAAACGTTTACTTATTTATTTCGAAGTAATATGCAATCTAAATGTATATTCGAGACCTACTGCAATTATTTGTATGACAGTCATGACTATGTATAATCCAATATACGCGCGTAGGCGAGACATAAGAAAGCTGGTTGAGCAATTTTCGACACCCACACAGTTATTATTCATTTTTATTTACAATATTATACAATACAAATGTATTTGTGAAGAGTATTTTATCCATTATTGTATTTATACCAATTTTGTTCCCAGACAGAGCTGCTGTAGCTGGAGAATCAAGGAGCGGCAAGGGTCACCTCGTGACCGCCTGACCGTGTGAAAATGAGTGGAGTCACACTGAGAGGGGCAATTTTGCTGAGTGTTTGGGCAATTTTTGACAGAATAAAGTTATATAATTACTAATTCTTGACAGAGACAAACTATTATAAACCTTGGCATGATATAATTGATAATCCCATCAATTTACAAACGTAAATTGGTGGGATAATTCATTTTTTTTTGTATATTGTCATTTCGATTGTAGACACGAAGTTTTGAGTGATATTTGGTATGAGCTCCTGTGGCATGGTTGGTAAGGTCGCGGACTGGAAAACTCAAAGTGTCGTAGGGTAGTGGGATCGAATCCAGGAGGGGGTTATGGGGAAGGTTTTATATTGTCTAGAAACAATTTTATAAATTTTTTTTTTTACAAGATCATGCCATTGTATTCAAACAATATGAAATATTCATAGAATATATCATATTGTAAGAATACAATGACATGACCTTGTTTTCTTTTTTTCTTTTTTTATTGTTTTATTTTATTATCATAGTAGGTTTGACATGATTTATTGAAACATATTTATTTTTGTACAATTCATTTGAGGTAAGAAAATAATTATATACACATTACTTAGGCTAATAACAAACATATATATTGATATACTAAAAAAATAAGGCATATTACATGTAAATCTTTGAAACTTATAAACTAAATAATGAAACATACAATTATATAATGTAAAAGCTATATCACAGGGACATCTTTGGAACTTATACATTATATAATATATATGTTACATTATGAGGTAGCGTGATCAATTAGGTCAGGTCAGGTAAGGTAGGGCGCGAGTCCAGGGCAGGGCAGGGCAGGAGGCGAGTCCAGGGCAGGGCACGGGGCGAGTCCAGGGCAGGGCAGGGCAGGGCAGGGGCCGACACTCAGTAGTTCTTGAAGGTGTGGTAGTCCCTGAAGCACTCACCCAGGCAGAGTGCAACTTTGCACTCGGCGCACATTGAGGTGACTCTTTTGGTCACATGGGGTTTCCTCACACTGGAGCTGCAGACGGTGCACTGCACCTGCCTGTGACGAGTGCCAATCAGCTCGGTGTTGGTTGTGTAGTGTCTTTCGACACCCAGCTGGATGCGGTCAGGAACGTGATCCCCACGCCATGCCGTACGTCTGTGAGTGGTGGTGGCATACTTCTCCAGGAGTTGGTAGGAGACGTTGTACACGAACTCCCGGAATTTCAGCTTCTGGTTTGGGGCCATATCCTTCTTCACCAACCACAAGTTGTAGGCGTTCAGCATCGTTATGTCAACTAGGTGGAGGAAGAGCTTGTGATACCACTTCACAGTCTTCCTCAGACACTCAACACCTGACAGCTGACAGTCAGACTTGTCCACCAGGCGCATGTTTTTGGTGTAGTCCACTACCATGTCGGGCTTGTAGATTGTCTTCCTGGTTCGGTAGTGGATTTTGCCAGAATCCACCTGGGCACCTGTGTGGACGGTGGAAAGCAGGTGGACGTCTCGCTTATCCTTCCACTTCAGGGCTATCAGTTTCCCACACTTCTCGAGCTGCTTGTATTTCTGCCCCTTTCGTCGCCTTCTTCGCACATGCCTCTCGCGGTGTTCCTGGGCCAGGTCGTCTTCTGAAGGTGTGTCACTGGAGGAGGCATCTGTGAGAGGAATGACATCACCTGTGAACTTTGGCATAAACTTTCTTGTCTTTCTGACAGTCCCACATGACCCCGTTTTGTTGTCATAAAGAAACTGGCAGAGAGCAGGAGAAGTATACCAGTTGTCAGTGTAGATGATGTGGCCTTTGCCCAGGTAAGGTGCCAACATTTTCCTGACGATGGCACCTGACATGCCCATGGGGTCATTGGCAGCGGCTTTCGGTACGTCAATGTCAGTTCCTGTATACACGATCATGTCAAGCACTATTCCAGTTTCACAGTCGCACAACACGAAGAGCTTGATTCCGAACCTATGCCTCTTCAAGGGGATATACTGCTTGAAAACAAGACGTCCTTTGAAGAGCACGAGCGACTCATCAATCACCAAATTGAGGAAGGGGTAAAAGTATTTCCTATACCTCTCCAACAACATGGTGAACACATCCCGAACTTTCCATATCCTGTCAATCCTGTTAGGATTTTCGTTGTCTGCAAAGTGCATAAATCTTAGCAGCAACAAAAATCTGTCACGAGTCATGAACTTATTGAAAGTTGGGGTGGCGATGAGAGGGTCGTGCTTCCAGTAGTGTTGCAACACATGCTTCTTGATCAGAGGCATGAGGAACAACAAGGCAAAGAACGTCAGAAATTCTGCCACAGTCGTATCCACCCAGCCTCGTATTCTCGCTTTTGGAGAAAGGACGTCCAATCTGCCAAACACCCACCTGTAGTAGGCGTTTGTTTGGGCAACGATGTACGTCATTACCTCCATGTCGAAAAAAGCGAGGAAGAAGTCGCTTTCGTTCGCTTGATCATCACAGGGCCAGTCGTCAGTTGTTCCTGACGTCCCAGGATTGAACTGGGGCACGTCAGGTACAAAATTGACCCCGTCAGACCAATCGAACGAAGGCATGCCAGGGATCGGAATGTCGTCTGCGTCTTCTTCTGCGTCTGAAATATCGCTTCCATGGTCGCGATACAGCACTTCATCATCATTACCCTCCTCTTCACTCGACAGACGATGCCCTTCCTCGTTTTCGTCACCGACGTCGGACTCACTCCCACTGTCCACTCCCAAATCCCCCCACCCTTGGTCCCGTGCTAGGGCTTCGTCGTCGAAACCCGGGCTGCCAATGTCCTGCGAATCACCATCAAACAGCAGGGCGGCATACTTAGATGGTGTAAGAGTTTTCCGGGTCACTTTGGCACGTGCGGGAGTCTTATGGACAGGGACAGCAGAGGTGGTGGCAGGGGCGGCGGCAGGGGCGGCGGCGGCGGCAGGGGCGGCGGCGGCAGGGGCAGCAGTGGTGCGTGGCCTTGATGGCAAGATGATGGTGGTGCCTGTCGCCCTTCTCTCTGTTCCTTGGGCAGGGGCGGCAGGGGCGGCAGGGGCAGCAGGGGCGGCAGGGGCGGCAGGGGCAGCAGGGCCGGCAGGGACACCAGGGCCAGCAGTCGCTTTCCCAGTCGCTTTCCCTCTCCCTTTCCCCTTCCCCTTCCCTGTTCCTTGGGCAGGGGCGGCAGGGGCGGCAGGGGCAGCAGGGGCGGCAGGGGCGGCAGGGGCAGCAGGGCCGGCAGGGACACCAGGGCCAGCAGTCGCTTTCCCAGTCGCTTTCCCTCTCCCTTTCCCCTTCCCCTTCCCTGTTCCTTGGGCAGGGACGGCAGGGGCGGCAGGGGCAGCAGGGGCGGCAGGGGCGGCAGGGGCAGCAGGGGCGGCAGGGGCAGCCGGGCCAGGGGCGGCTGGTGGTGTTGGTGGTGGTAGGGGCACTGTGGCTGGCGTACGGGTTCTTTTCCCTACGCCCGTGCCTTTCATTTTTCCTGCCCCCGCAGGTAATGCAGCCCTAGGGCGGCCTCCTGCGTCGCTGGTACCGGTGGCAGGGGTGGCAGGGGTGGCAGTGGTGGCAGTGGTGGTGGTAGTGGTTGTTGCAGTGGCCTGGGTCGTGGTGGCAGTGTCCCGAAAGACCAATGACCTCTGTGCCATTGCCCTGCTTGCACGTGTTTTACGTGCTTTTGGTGCTGGTGATTCGTCCTCTGAGCTGTAGGGCGTGTCGTACTGGTAGCTAGGGTCTTTGGCAGCCACCCTCTGCCTTCCACGGCGGCTAACACCACCAGAAGGAGGGCTGGTTGTGTCATCAGGGAGCGAGCGTGAGGGACGTGTAGGCTCCATGACTAGTGCGTGGTTACTGGCGCGGTGGTGCTTGCACGAGTGCGGGGCGAGCGTTTGGCGGGGTGGTATCGAGAGTTGACATGTAGTACAATACCCACACCAATTTTCAGCCGCCTGGCTATAAACGCGCGGTTTTGGTACGTGTTCAAAGTCTCTGCTCTTAAGAGTCTACCCGCAGTGCGCCGGGGGAACTCTTAAGAGTCTCCCCGCAGCTCCCGGGTTAATAGATCGTGCTACAGACTCGAACAGGGAGAGTACCACAGGCTGGGTTGACCCGAATGCCACAAGAATAACATAGTGAGGACTCTGGCAAACAGAGTGGGGTCCAGTCCACAGCCCCCTAACAAGACTCACAGAGTAGACTACAAAGGAGAGAAGCCTGGAACGAAGGAGGATAGTATGCCTGTATATGAGGGGGCGGTGGAGAAGGAAGTGCTCAGCCGTTCCCTCCACCATCTGGCATCACTGGCAATAAGGGTTGGAATCCTACTGGAGTCGGGATAGATGAGGGCCAAACCAACATAGTCAATACGGAGGTGGACGAGAGAGATGTTTAGAGGTCGAAGAAGGGAAGGGGAACACGACTCCATAGTTTATGTCTTTTATTGTTGGCAATGCAGTATGTTTTTGTGTATGGGTTATTCAAATCTAAATTTGTTAGAGCCGCGGCACCGAGTGGAGAGCACGCTCATGTGTGAATCAGCTTGACCCGGGTTCAATCCCAGCCCAGGCGGACATTTGGTGGGTGTGGTAGTACGTCCTAGCGTGTTTCACATGCTCGCATCCAGTCGGGGGACACCTCGATGACGTATACAGACTAATAACACACAAAACAAAGCCACTCCAACAGCTTCCTCTCTCTACAACACCCCTTCTCCCCTCTCTACACTTCAGAAAACTAGGAAAGTAGAAAGTAGCGACGAGGTGCCGATGTAAAGGCTTATACCTCAATACCTTCACCTGGACATTTTGATATTGATGGATGGCAAGCGGGTGGTTCAGACTACACACGGATTAGCCTAACCTATGCACAGCACTTAACCCCTTGAGTACCAGCGACGCATGTTATGCGTCGCCTATATGTATGTAACGCTAAACCCCAGTGATGCAATGGTTGCGTTCGCGTTAATTACTCGTGTCCTATGGCACCTAAAGGGTTTAGATTTGTATTTGAACTGCTTTAGTATTTCATGCAGCAATACCGATGGTTGGAAACCCTCCAAGTCTAGCCACGTGCGTGTAGGCACGCGCAGTAGTGATTTTCCAGTATTTTGCCTACCCATTTCCCCATGTTAATTGAGACAGCTGGTGCTCAATGAGTTAAATTACATTAATACAATAAATTTGGTGCCGGTGTTAGGCATTCAGGTAGAATCAAGTCTTGCGTTGGCAGCATCTGGGGTACGATTTTGTCTTGCATTTTCTGCCAGTGTCAATGACTCGCATCCCTTTACGCTGAAACACTCTAGATTGAATCTTGGGATGTTTGGTATACAATATACGTCCAAAATCGCACATATTTTAGATATTTTGTTTTTAACTGTATTTACCTGTTCATGCCAGTTTATATGATGTTGCATTGTTACAGCCATCAAGTTTGCTGTGTGAACTTCGGTTAGAAGACAGTTGTTTACTTTCAGTGGAGATAAAGGGTATATAATTGTGTTGTGCCTATGGAAAATCATATAGGTTGTTTTCATATAAATCGGTAGAGCAAAAGGTTGAAGAAAGTGCTCTCAGATGGTATGGTAACATGACAAGAATGCCTGAAGAAAGAATAGTTAAAATTATGTATGTCAGTGAAGTGGAAGGAAGAAGAAGGCGTGGAATGCCGAGATGAGGGTATGGTGTCAGAATGTGTGTCAAAGCGTGAAAAGGGAAGGGCTGAAACAAAGGAATAAGTAAATGACAGTGTTACGACTGGGGTTTAAATATATCAGGGCTCTTATTCATTGGACTAGTAATGGCATAAATGCTACAACGGAAAGCGCTAGATCCAACCTCTGATGTATATTCCCAGTGAACAAAGAACACAAATACTCTACAGAGTTCTATATGCAATAATAGGCTATCAAACTCTCAATAAATGTGCGTCTACTCTAGGCTTAATGTTATGTGAAAACAGCCTATTACTACCTATAACCGAAGGTGCTTGGTTATGGTATGCAAAGTAAGGTGGTAAGAGAAGTTACAGCTTACGTTACTGTTATCAATAAATGTCAGGCACTCCTGCATGAAAGAAAGTGCACTAAAGTCCTTCAACACTAACAAGGAATCTTCTTTAAATGTTAGATGCTATAAAGATGCTCGTATCGGAAATGGAACCCAAAAAGGCAGGCAGCGGAACAATGCTCGTGCAGGCTATGCACACAAAAAGGCAGGATATATAATGCAGTCGGGGCCAAGAATATCCTAAACGCTACAACAATAATAATCGCCACGACAATGCAGTATTCCTATCAACAAAAAGAGCCTAAGTCGTTTGTGTCTCCATACATCAAACTAGGCTGCGAAATGCTTGTGTAATCATAAATGGGTATGCATAAAAAGAGTAATTGGGTTAATATACTTAATGTCTACTATGATTGATAAAGTCTAGCTAGAGTCAATGATACGAGATACTGGTGCGCATGGCATGCCGCATAGCCTAGTGCAAATCTCAAGTCTGTGCGTCAAATATTACGTTATAGGGAAGGGTAGCTCTCTTGAGAAACCTTAATACCGAAGTATTAAGCGTTCTCTTGGCGTACCTCAAAGACAAACAATCGAGACTAGAACAGTGCAGAATGGTATAGGCAAAAAGCCCTCATTCGTGCATGCTCTACTCTCAATGGCACACAGACTAGAATTTACCCAATCAACTCCAGTTCTCAGGTATGTCGTGCAGCTTTTAACTAAAGCCAGCACTCATAGGAAACAATACCTTATAATATCAGACCCCTAGTCTAGCATCATCTAATCCAGCAGAACACTAATATTTATAGGAAGCGGTACTAAACAATATGAATACCAACCAATGATTCGTGATCTACTTATCTTAACAACTAACATACATGGGTTATATCAGACCTTAACGCACAATACAACTGGCCAGCATGAAGCTGATTTTGCAGAGTTAACCAGAGGGGATATGGTGTTAATAAAAGGTGGTGAAAGATATGGAAAAAGAGAGAGGTAGGCAGAGGAAAAGATTCTCAGGTGCAGATAGGGGACAGGTATCAAAGGATAAAGATGAATGCGTTCTAGAAACCAGATCTGAGGGAGAGAGTGGCGAGGAACCAGTATATATACCGGGACTAGGTCGAGCCGCGTGGGAAAAAAGCGGTAACAAGTCCTCTAGCCACTAGCAAGGGAGCTAGCAGCATGGTAAGGACCTCTCTCAACCAACTCCCACGAGGCAGCCAGCCGTGACGTCATCGAGCGGGGCAAAAACACTGCGCGCTCCCTCTCACTGCGTTCTACTCTCTCTCTCTCTCCCAGATCCCATCATTACTAGTTAATGATAAAACATATACTTTACAATTAAATATATAAAGCCTTGACATGGGTGAAAACAAAGAGCCTTTCTGGACTGCCCATGACACAAGCTTTCATATGAAATAAAGCACACTCTAATACATAAACTGTAGCCCCATCCGATTGCGACTGCCCATGACACAAGCTTTCATATGAAATAAAGCACACTCTAATACATAAACTGTAGCCCCATCCACTGCCCTGGCAATCCTAGCGAGTCACTGTAGGACAAGCCATGCAGTTCTAACGGAGTGGTTAACATCACAACAGTCATGAATGAAGGGAGTTTGTTAGAAAAAGTACATGAAGGTCTCTGAACCCTTTTAACCCTTAAAGATCGGGGGTGGACTAAAGTTCCCCTCCAATTTGCAGCAAGTTAGGAGCATTATTAAGGCTTTTAAAGTGTTATAACAGAGTGCAAATGGCCGGGAGAGCAGTGGGGCAGACAGCCGACTCCCAGGGCTTACCGCCGCCCACTAACTCATGTTCCCTCTGTTCTCGAGAGGCCGGCAGCATTGCCAGTAGTGAGCGTAGTGGGAAAAAATATGCCGCTATACGCTAAACTCCCATGTTAGTGGTAACACAGCATGAGAACGACGAGTGCTACGTAGCTCGTTCTCGTCTCATTTTTAAGCTTTTAGCGCCTATTTTTTTGCTGCATAAATTTATTTTCATGCTGATACTTGATTTATCATTCAGGAGGGCCTGAATATGCCCAAATAAGCCCAAAACCCCCCGCTAAACAAGGGTTAAATGACAAACGCGGAAAGTTTTTATCCCAGATGTTGATGTGAAAAGATCTTGTCCGGAAGTATAATATCTGAGGTGAAGCCATTGATTTTGGGGGCTGATGAGTGATTGGTGCTTCTGAATTCTTGTGTGCTTGCTGTTTGTGGACGAACTGTTATGTGTTCTTCTCCTGTCACCTCTTTCTCCTTTATTGTGTCTCTTGCTGATCCTCCCTACCCCTTGTGGGGGTTAGCTTATTTGCTGAAATCCAATCGCTGATAAGATTCAGTTTTATTTTCATTGTATGTATGTACTGTATATACTCAGGCACATACCTCATAGCTGGGGGGGGCCGACTCGAGACAGAGTCCGAACAGGGACAACACAACAGAACACAAAACAAAACACAAAATACAAATTCACACACATCTAGGTCACCCAGGAGATGACCCAGAGTCCCAGGCCCATTTGGGGTCTCCAGCTAAAGATTCCCAGGTCCCATACCTCCCAGAGAAGTTCCGGTATCATCAGGCAGACATGTAGCAGAGCACACCACAATGCCCACCCACCACACATCCAGGCATGACCCTTCATATATACCGGCTTCCCGGGGCAGGCGCCTGACGGACTATTATCTAGTCCAACTGGCGCCCGACTCCCTCTCGCAAACGACCGCGTTTTCACATATCTAGTCACTAGCATTCTCCAGTCATTCCTATTTATTACCACTTCTATTGCCTGATCTACTGTATAGTCATTCCGCTATTTCCCAACGCTTGTACTACACAATCTCTCCATCTCAATGAAAGTCTTCCTACCCCTGTACCTCCCTTGTATCTGACTCACATATTCTCTTACATTCACTCAACATGTCCATACCAACACAGCATCCTTCTGTCCACTCTGGCCGACACAGGTTCCAGCTGCCCCACTCTCCTATGCATCTCTTCATTCCTAAGTCTGTCTCTACGAGTCAATCCACACATACTCCTCAAGCAGCTCATCTCCATCACATCCAGCTTTCTTCTCTTCTTTGTCTTCAGAGCCCATGTCTCAGCCCCATACATCAATGTTGGTACAACTATCCCTTGATGCAATGCACTTTTTGCTTTCATTCCGAGATTTCACACATTCCACATACTTCCCATTGCTCTAAAAACTTTCCTTCCTTCACATACTCTCTGTTTTACCTCCATTTCCATACCTGCGTCCGTTTTATCATTCCTCCTAGATATTTAAAACACTCGACTTGTTCCAGTATTTCCCCATCCAGCTGCACATCAAGATTCACCCGAGCACCTTTATTACACACTATCACTTTTCTTTTATGTACGTTCACCCTCAGCTTCCTCCTTCCACATACCACACCAAACTCTTTGACTACTTGCTGCAGTTTCTCCTCAGAATCCACCACCAACGCTCTGTCATCAGCAAATAGCAACTGGTTCAACTCCTAATTTCTGCTATTCTTTCCTACTAAACCCAATCCTCTACCAATAGTTCTCATTTTCACCTCCCTCACCACACCATCCATATATACATTAAACATTGACATACATAACCCTGCCGCAGACCAATATCTTATCAAATTTCCTCTAATTTCATAAATCCTTAACTGTATGAATTATAAGTGTAAATATTCGAGTGACTAAGATAGAGAGTACTATCATCAGCGATTATAATATATTTTAAAATTTTGCTAGAATTGATTATGTTGTTGTTGTTGTTGTTGTTCTCCAAGCTGCCTGGCCGAACAGCCCCAAGGCCCCGAGCAAGGCCAAGGCCATAACCGAGCACCCCCACAGAACCCTCCCTGCCCACCTCAATTATGCTTGGGTGTCCGAAGACACTCCATGGTGGGAGCTGAGGAGGGTGCGGAAACACCCGGGAAACCAAAGACCCACCCAGGGCCCTGTGCCCCTCAGCAATTAATGAAGAGAAAGTTAAGGGGCAAAGGAAAAATGTGACGCTTTGGCTTCCAATCTTAGTAGATTGGGAGGTCAATCCATGGAAGAGACACTGTCACTTGAGAATTGATTATGTAATTAATGTAGATTAACAAGAAGAGGAGGCCTAGAATTGTACCTTTGGGCACAACATAATTAATATACGATGTATGTGAATATACATCAACTTTAACAATTTGTTGACGACCTGACAAGTAGCTAGGGAACCAGCTATGTGCGACTTCCCTTTCTCCGTAATGATACAATTTATATAACAATATGTTGTGGTCAACTGTATCGAATGCTTTTGGCAGGTCAAGGAAAATACCAAGTGTGTAGTTATTGTTATCAAAAGCATTAACAATGTGATCAGTAACACGAAGCTGGGCAGTCTCGGGTAAAAAGTAGGGATATTCCCAGTAACAGTGAATTACTTAGGCATTGACGGTTCTGATGAATATCTTGTCCATTTCATGTGTTTGAGAATGTATCTTCTTGGGCTACACACCGTGGGTAGATACCTTAATGGGGATAGGGGACTGAGTCTCTAAGTTCTGACTGACGTTTGGAGTTTTAGAAGTGCTTTCTTATTACTTCCTCTATCCCTGTATTCCCTGCAGTCTTGGGATATTAGTGGTTTGTAACATGATTATGTTGCAAACCACTAATTTCATTTGTGTATTAATTTACCGTTGAGTTAACTGCTTCTCATTATACTCCTGGGTGTTTCCTGCACTAAGTGCTTGCTTTGTGCAATGTACCGTGATCCGGCTTTCTGTTTGACAAAGAAGTTGTGCTTTCACTTGCTTGAGGGTAAGTCCAGTTGACTTGTCCCTGTTGTAACGTAACGTGATTAAAATATGTGGGTGTAGGTTACACTCACTTGGCAGCCTAGAAGTCTTGTTTTTAACCTGAAACATTTAAACTCCATTTTGTGTTTTCTTTTGCATACAGTGTGAATAGTACTGTTTTGAGCAGTTATTCTATTGACTAAATTCATATTATCACCAACCCACCAGAATATTGTTCGTGCTGCTTGTCCCATCTTAACACTATTTATTTGCAGAAAAATTTATCTCCGAGGGGGTGGATACGAATTAATCACCTCCATTACTTAGGCAATTCGTTGGATTATCTACATTAGTTTGTTTTTACCTCTCCATATATCATCATAGCTACCACTCGTTGTATATTCTCATTAATTTCATTGGCAGTACATCTTTGCTGAAAGCTCTTCTCACTATATGTATTGTCTATACTGTATAGCTCTTTCAACTTCACATTTATTTGTTTCCTTTGTGATCGTTTACCCCCCCGCCCCCCTCCCTTTCCCCCACACATTCACACACATTATTGGTTTTCTATATTTTTCATCTCACCTTTTAATCTTTACCCTTTCCACATGTCTCATTTGTATGTAAACTACTTCTGGGTCCCTCTGATTATCTTGGTAGGAAGTTATGTGGGCATGTCTGTGGAGAGAGTGGCGGAGTTGGTCGTCTTTTGAGTCTCCAGTTTACGGTGCTATAGACTCTCAGAGACTAGGAACATTTTGGGAGAGTAGCGTGAGAGGCTTACAGTCGCACACACAAGTTTCTGTATCACATAATATGAATGGAAGACATTATTAAGAGTTTTATGTTAAGAACCTATTTCGTTACGAATAACTTTATCTATGCCATCAGTACACTGTTTCATAACAAAACATATTATTTATAATGTTATACGTAGAATCACTGGGAGGAAAAGAGCTTCACTACATAGACGCTGGATATTTGTAAAAAGTTATGCAACCAATCCATATAAATATGTTTATATTCCTGGAGGTTTGAGAGAAAACCATAATTGTCCCATAGTATAAATGTGTATATAGATAGTAAGTGGTACTAAACATGTAGTTGCATATAGTGGGTTAGATATAATATAAAAGGGATTACCAAAGTGTAACTAAACGTAATCCGTTCGATATGTTAACACCAGTGTATTCCATGGCAGCCGTGCTTCTACTCCATACAGACGATACGAATGTTCCTTTTTCCTTCTCTTATATTGGCTGAGAGGCCAATAATTCAGCGGGCTGGTCGAATCAGTAGCCGGGCAGTCAAAAGTACAGCAGGAAGGGCAGAAAATCAGCAGTGTCCGTAAGTTTTGTTAACCCCTTCACCACCATTACGTAATTTGTATCATATTCTGGTAACCAGTTGACGAGTTTCTTTAGTGTATAATCTAACTATACGATTTAAATAGGTAAATACGGTTTCAATAAACACTCTTGGTAACAATTTATTTTAATTTAATTATGTCCTTCCTCAACTGCATAAAATAATCTAATTTTATCCAGAATCAAAGGATAATACGCGTCATGGTGCTAAAGGGGTTAACGAGGCTAATATTTCAGCCTGGAGTTTGAATAGTCCTCCGAATATTTTTTCGAAAACAGTTCGCCAGGCTGACATTAGAGTGGATGGGCTGCACACATTTCGACCGAGCAGCCAAAAGTCCACCTGAGCTGCCAAAATATCAATAATGGGACCAACAGTTCTGGGGATGGTCGAAGTTTCAACCAGGCTGCCAAAAGCATCTTACCAATGCCAATCACATGACGCAAATCTCTGAATCTATTGAACCACATAAATATATTGGTTTATGCATTCCGTACAGTAAAACCCATTCTGTACAGCTAACGTCTTTTGAGTTTTAGTCTATTCATATTTAGACGATGTTATGCAGTTAAGAAGGATCTGTGGTAGTAAAAAGGGTTGATTGAGATAGTTCGAAGCCTGTTGATTGCTGGAGGCCCTATGTAAACTGAATATAATCGTCTAATAGAAGCTACAATAAAGTTAAAAAGACGTTGCCGGTACAGAAGGGGTTCACAGATGAATAGCAAGCTCAACTGTACAGTAAAAATTAACAGAGTGGGACATTAACTCAAACAAGAATAGCTTTTAACACGCTAAAGGCAATCTAGTTTTAGGATATTAATATCCACGATTATTAGCAAAGTCCAAAGGAAATATGTGATAACTTAAAATTATATAATCTATGAGCAAATTTCTAGGTTTACTAATAATTGTGACTGTACCTCCGCGCCGGTGTGTCTCTGGTTTCCCAGGATGTATTTGCCCTATCTCAGACAGACTAATGCTGGGGTCACAAATTCACATATATGCTCCCGTATGCTCCCGTACGAAGGTTTATTGGTAGTTGGCAACCGAATACGTAAAACGTAAGGGCTTAGTACGCAAAACGTAAATTAAATTGTGTCTAGTCGTGGGGGTTGGTACGCATGGCGGGAGTAGCCACGCTGGTCTGGGAGGTGGTGGGTGCGGCCAAGGCCGCCCGGTATGTTTTGGATTTCGAATCAGATACGTGGCTCGCGCTCACGTATGTCAAAAGTCGGGAAATCATACGTCTGACCGGGCTAGCTGCTACGTCTTACGGGAGCAGCCCCGTAAGACGTAGCAGCTAGCCCGGTCAATCGTAAGCTTCTCCCGTCAACCATAAAATATTCCCATCAAACGGGAAAGTTTACGTTAGTCCGGCCGCATCTGGCAGAACCGCCGCACTGCAGGTTGGCGGGAAGACGCGCGGCACCGTTGTACGGTGGGGACAACGGGACCAGCGGGGGACCAGCGGGGGACACTCCAGTCACACCTCTCACCACACCGGAGCAGCAACCAACAAGCCAACCCTGCCACCCTCTGCACCCTGCCGAAAAAAAATCGTAGCAGCGAAACGACTGCACCTATGGCTTTCATATTTTTACCACATGTACCTTACCCTTTAGGCTACCCACCACAAACATCCCAAATCCCTCCTCCCACCCACTCGATGACTGTCGGTCCCGTCAGAAAGAAAAAAAAGGAAAATCTGTGGCGGCGAAACGACTGCACCAATCGGTTCCATATTTGTGTGACAAGTCCCTTACCCTTCTGCCTTCCCCCCACCACACCCCCAACCACCCACTTCCAGCGTATCCGTACGAAGATAAGGAAAAAAAGGAAAATCTGTGGCGGCGAAACTACCTCACCAATCGGTTCCATATTTGTGTGACAAGTCCCTTACCCTTCTGCCTTCCCCTCACCACACCCCCAACCGCCTCCCACCACCCACTTCCAGCGTATCGGTACGAAGATAAGGAAAAAAAGGAAAATCCGTGGTGGCGAAACTACCTCACCAATCGGCTTCATATGTGTAACACAAGTCAATTACCCTTCTACCTTCCCCCAACCAACCCCAAAACCACCCTCCCACCACCCTCCCTCCCATACATTCCGATACCATAAAAGTCTCTGTAGTCTATAGTGTATTTTCAGCTACTTTCGGGACCATCGGGGACCTGATTTCTGGCGAGGGGATTTTTTTTTTTTACCATTATCCTTCCTTTCTCTCCCAACTTGATAGATTTAGCCAAAAAAAAAAAAAAAAAAAAAAAAATGGCACTGGCAGAAGCACACCGTCAAAATTGGCTGGCACTCAGCGGGTTAAAGGTTACAAGGATGAATGGTCTTTCCTCTATAAAGGGAGTTCACAAAATTTAACTCCTCCAGGATGAATTCCGCGATGTTGTTCATGGTGCCGATGAAGGACTGAGAATGGGAATGGTGTGGCCATTCCTGCCCTTTTGTAGTTCTCAGATTCCAACCCAGACCTACGTGGTTGACAAAGACTGTCTTTGTCTGTGTTTGGACAGACGGGGTGTGCCTACGATTGTTCGGAAACGGTCCACGTAAGTCCTAAAAACTCCCAAGACGTACGGCCTCAGCTACGCAGGTATTGTGGGGGCGTGGCCATGGGCGTGGCCTGTGTTCCCGCAAATCGGGCAGCCCAGGCGGACTAACGAGGACATGCTTACGCAAGTCGCAAGCACGTACGTAGTTCCATACGACTACATTACGTCTGACGTAACACTGGCCCCGTCACGGTACGTATGTCGGGAAGTGCAATAGTCATAGTCTATACGGGCGTACACGGCCGGACTACGCCCGTCAGAACACAAAATTGGCGATCACGCCTGACAGGAGCATACGGGAGCGATATACGTGAATGTGTGACCCCAGCATAAAAGACAAGGAATTTTCCGGTACAATTGCCGACTTGCGAGTTTCTTTCTATAAGGAAGTTGGAGTTGTAGAAATCGATATTTAATATAATTTACAGCTAAAATACGGTCGTAGTACATTTATAAATACATAAAACCCAATTCAACAAACAATATATCCATCAGAAACTTGAATTATTATCGCATTTCTGTTTAATATCGATGTTTACAGCAACAACTTCCTTATAGCCTGAAACTCGCAAGTGGTCAATTGTATTGGAACGGGAAAATAAATGTACCAGCTTGCAAAGTCACTTTTAAACCAGCCTTCTCCCAACCTCCCCCTCATCAGATACCGTCTATAAAACTTGGGTTCGGATTCTTATCCCTTTCAGTAACGCAAAGTCTTTCTAAACGCTTTATTCCTGCTAATATAATATCAACGATTTGTACAGCTTAGAAAGGACCTCTAGCAATCAAAGTTGTAAAATCTATTTCAGTTAACCTTTTCATGCACATTGGCTCTTTCGATTCTTAATAATATTGTGCATTACACTCCAAAATAAATGTATATATTTTGTTATGCCTCTTTCAGATCCTACCTTATTGTTGACTTGTATATATATATATATATGTATAATATATATATATATATATATATATATATATATATATATATATATATATATATATATATATATATATATATATACTGTATATATATATATATCCAATCCATGAAGAGTAACAACATATAAATTAATAAGTAATTTTAACTACCTATGTTTGCTCTGTTGTGTAATTTATCAATAAAACCTTATACACCGTGACCATAATATTATATTCTGTCCTAGCTATAGTCCTCCAGTTATTATAAGATATGTTGCCCCCTTTAAAGGTTATGCTTCAGATCTCAGATCCGTGGCATTTTATTATTATTTTCTGATATACCGAACTTATAATAAAGCCTACTCTGATACTGCATGACGTGATAACAATTGATTTATTTTTTCCTATGTGGATGAGGGACACAAAAGGCAAAACTGCCTCAGACGAGTGCCTCACCAGGGTTGAAAGAGTGACAGGGCCAAACTTAAGGAATGTTCGAGCCAAAATGTCTGGACACACGGAGTTTGAAGCAATTTATGTGATATCACGCACGAACATAATAAACTATTGTTTAAGTTTGATATAATGGAAAAAAGGGAGCTTGCAAACAAATTCAAAACACCATCGTCTTTTAGCCGTATGAATCTATGTCATGGAAGTGTCAAAGAAAGCAAAAAATAAACGCTTGAAACATAACATGAATATATATTAATATGCGTATTTCGTCCTATACTCATCATCACTTATATTTATATTGCAACTATAAAAATATCATTAGCTTCTATTACCTGTTCTTCGCTTAATTAATGGACTAATTTACAAAGCAATGTATATAATGGTTTGGAAGATATTGTTTGTTGTCCATGCTAGAGATGGTCAGATCAGCTAAAGTCGTGATATTGGTGCCACTGGTGATATTTTCCCATCTTTACACTCAAATATATCCATACTCATAATAAAGATCTTGGAATAACAGCCGCGGCGGCCGATTGGGTAGCACACTTACGTGTGAATCTGCTCGACCTGGGTTTGATCCCAGCCAAGGCGGACATACATGGTAGGTGTACAACAGCTTCCTCACCCCTTCTCTCCTCTCAATACGCTTCGAAAAGTAGATAAGAAACACTTTTCGAAAAGTAGATACGAGGTGGTGTTGTAAAGACTTAGCCCTTAATACCTTCACCTGACCTGACCACCACTGGTAAAAAATAGGTTGTTTGGTCTTTGTATCTATTATTTTACGCGATGAAAAATAATATATAACCTCATCTTCTTACGCTCAGTTAAGTTTCTTGGAAACTTATTACCACTACCGTTCACACTCAAGTGCTAATTGCACTATCATGGGACGATATACTGTACGTACGTTACAATACTCTGATTTAACCAACAATAATTGTTTCTACATGCAATGTATTATACATCCAAAGATAGACCAAAACCCATAATAATATAACAACTGGGAACAAATTCAGTAAGATCACAATATCTCGTTGATAAATAAGAAATATTTCATAATTTGTCCGAGTTTACACCGTCTTAGGTTTGTTATAAGCTGAGCTATGAAAAATATATATTGAAAATTAGAATCCTGTTCACGCACTGTCCATAAATGCAGTCAGAATTTGTCTATCGTTAATTTTGTTTTGTTATATATGAAAATAATAGCAGAAATGTATACCTTACTGTTCTCGGACTCTCACTGGGATTCACTAGCGTACATAATTCTCGATTTATTACCTTCTAAGCCCTTGTAGCCCTAGCGGCCTAGTGAGTAACCCTTACTGTACCAGCGATGGTATACAGACGTCAGTAATAAAATCACTCGTCAGTACCAGCGATGGAATATCGCCGTCATTACTATGCGGTCCTTGTAACTGCCCGTATCAAGCGGTACCAGGTACTGTGACTTGTACGCACTGATCTGAGACCTTGGCAACACTTCTCAGCCTGGGTCCAATCCTGTGGGAGCTAGCTGGGACAGTATTCCTCCAACTTTCTGGGTAAGAGGGTATTCTCTCTTGACTCTGAAGCCATTTTTGCCACAATGCTTGGTACTGAAGGGTACATTTATAGTTGTTGTTGTTGTTGTTCCCTAAGCTGCCTGGCCGAACAGCTCGAGTACCTGAGGAAGGCCATGGCCGCAATCGGGCTTTCCCACAGAGCTCTCATTGAGTGTAGATTGTGTTGTTGGCGTAAGTGGTTGTGTGAAATGCAGTCTTCTATGATGTGTTTGATGGTATGTGGTGCTGTGTTACATCCCGGGCAGGTGTCGACGACGGAGTCATCCAGTCTCTTCTGATAGCTCAGAAGAGCTGGATGGTGTCTGCATCTCAGCCTGGCCAGGTGGACTCTGTCCTCGCGAGGAAGGGAGGATTCGGAAGGATGGATTTCGGGAGGTCGTGCTTGCAGCTGCGTGTTGTTTATGAGCGAGTGGATGGATCGGCGAGAGATTTGAGTATGGATGTGTTTCTGGAAGTTGGTTTGGGGTGGGCAGGGAGGGAGAGAGGACAGTATTTGTGTGGGATACTGTGTGCTGGGTGTTGTTTTGATATTTCTTGGTGTCTGTGGGTGTGTTGCCATGTAGTGTAGTACATTTACAGTAATACCCTTTTGTACAGTAGGGGTTAACTAGGATTCATCCCTAGACTTTCATGCATCCCATCAAGCCTCTCCTTACATCCCCTCACCCACAAGTACCATCAACCATCTTCCCTTCACCCCCATAACCTCTCATGTGATTGTATCATGTCATCCAGCTCCAGGGTTAGTCTGGGACTGAGGGAGGGAGGTATAAGAGGTGGACCGATGGAAGGGAAGAAAACCCCGATATACGAGATACATAGCTTCAGATGTGCCATTGATCACTTTCATTCTATTATATATGCATACAGAAGTAGCAGGACACATATGTCAAGAGTGAACACCAATAACTTAATCCATACACAGTAAAAAAGACGGAAATAATGTCGTACATACGAAGTGATGGAATGGGATTGGGTATAGGGGGAGTGTGTATGACCGTTCGTCGCTAGATAGGGGTGTGTGTGCATGTGTGATGGTCTTGTGTAGCTATGTGTGTGCTTGTTTGAGTGTTGCTATATGCTACGCATTAGTTATCTCTCTCTCTCTCTCTATTATTTATCGCTGTCTTCCTTACGCTTACGACATACTGTACTATTGCATGAGAACAGGAAACAGGGAGCCTCGCTCTCTCTCACAAATGAGAACATAAGTAAACAGGAGTCTGCAGAGAGCCGATTGGCTATAGGACTCTGTAGCCTATTCCACATATCTACAACTCTGTTACTAAACGAATAGAGGCAGATCCCTTACACACCCAGTCTCTCTCTGTCGCTCGTTTGTTTGCACACCGGTACAAATGAGGCAGATCCCTTACAAGATGAACATGGGAATCTGCAGAGAGACAAGTGGCCCACAAAAGGCAGATCCCTTTCACATCCAACCCATTTCGTCCATATGACTATCTGATTTTATCTTTAAATTCTCTATTGTTCTTGATCCCACTATAACACTAGGTAGCCTATTTCACATATCTACGACTCTGTTACGAGAGAGGCAGATCCCTTACACAGCCAATCTCTCTCTCTTATTTGCACAGTGGTACAAAGGAGGCAGATCCTTACACATGCTACCATGGACTGGTGATGGGCTGGTTTATCAGAGTGAGACCTGAGCGATCTCTGCCATACCCATAGCTTACTCTGACTGTTCCTTTTACTTATATATCTTCTAGATCTCAAGTGGCGGCGTCTTTTCCGTGGATTGACCTCCCTACTGCCAACCTAGAAGTTGGCAGATAGGGAGCCAAAGCGTCACATTTTTCCCTTGCCCCTCAGCTTTCCCTTCATAATTGCTGAGGGGCACAGGGCCTTGGGTGGGGCTTTGGTTTCCCGGGCGTTTCCGCACCCTCCTCAGCTCCCTGCCTTGGAGTGGCTTCGGTCACCCGGGCTTTGTTAGTGGTAAGCAGGGAGGATTTTGTGGGGCCGCTCGTTTATGGCCTTGGCCTTGCTTGAGACCTTGGGGCTGTTCGGCCAGACAGCCTGGGGAACAACAACAAAAACATGCTACCAAGATGAAAATGAGAGTCTGCAGAGAGCCGATTGGCCCACACACGGCAGATCCCTTTCACACCCAATCCATCTCGTCTTATCAAATTTTATGTTGAAGCTCTATTGTTATTGATCCCACTATAGCACTTGGTAGCCTATTCCACATATATACAACTCTTTTACCAAGCAAATAGAGGCAGATCCCTTACACAGCCAATCTCTTTCTCTCTCGCTCTTGTTTGTTTGCACACCAGTACAAATGAGGCAGATCCCTTACACATGCAACCAAGATGAAAATGGGAGTCTGCAGAAAGCCAAGTGGCCCACATAAGGCAAGGTCCCTTTCACACTCAACCCCTCTCATAAACGTTACCTGTTGTTGTTGTTGTTGTTCCCCATGCTGCCTGGCCGAACAGCCCCAAGGCCCCGAGCAAGGCCAACGCCATAACCGAGCGCCCCCACAGAACCCTACCCGCCGACCACAGCCACTCCATGGCGGGGAGCTGAGGAGGGTCCAGAAACGCCCGGGAAACCAAAGCCCCACCTTGTGCCTCTATGCTCCTCAGCAATTATGAAGAGAAAGTTGAGGGGCAAGGGAAAAATGTGACGCTTTGGCTTCCAATCTTGGTAGATTGGAGGTCAATCCACGGAAGAGACACCGTCACTTGAGATCTAGAAAATATGTAAGTAAAAGGAACAGTCAGAGTAAGCTATGGGTATGACAGAGATTGCTCAGTTCTCACTCTGATAGACCAGCCCATCACCGTTACCTGTTATTTACACTACTTACTATACACCCATGTTATCATATACCTTCAACCAAAACACAATTGTAAGAAATAGGAACATAAGAAAATGGGAGTCTGTAGAGAGCCAATTGGCCCACACAAGACAGATCCTTTTCACACCCAACCCATCTCATAAATACTCTCATTTATCTCTGTCTTCCTGACATTTATGACATCCTAGTCTCTCTCTCTCTCTCTCACAAATGAGAACATAAGAAAACCGGAGTCTGCAGAGAGCCGATTGGCCCACACATGTCAGATCCCTTTCACACCCAACCCATCCCACGCTCTTTCTCTCTCTCTCATATTTATCGCTATCTTCCTTACGTTTACGACATCCTATTCTCTCGCCATACTCCCTCTCTCTCCTTCACAAATGGGAAAATAAAAAAAATAAGAAAACAGGAGTCTCCAGAGCCGATTGACCTACA
Source organism: Paralithodes platypus (assembly GCA_032716605.1). Taxonomy (NCBI): domain Eukaryota; kingdom Metazoa; phylum Arthropoda; class Malacostraca; order Decapoda; family Lithodidae; genus Paralithodes; species Paralithodes platypus. Next base: position 9,937,793 of record CM064538.1, on the reverse strand, counting down.
CATGGCAGATACCTTTCACACCCAACCCATCTCGTTCTATCTAATTTCAAGTTGAAGCTCTATTGTTCTTGATCACATTATAGCACTCGGTAGCCTATTCCACATATCTACAACTCTGTTACTAAACGGATAGAGGCAGATCCCTTTTACAGTCAATCTCTCCCTCTCTCGCTCTTGTGTGTTTGCACAATCTGCTCCTTCTGTAGTTTCTCCATGCCCGATAAGTTAAATGATCTTTTGATATCTGTGACACAGCATTTGTATCCAACACAATACCCTACTTGCAAAACCGTCGAACCCCGGACAACGTTGCTTGCAACTTTAATTATTATTGTTATTATTATTGCCGGTATTATTATCAGTATTGTTATTATTATTACTACTATTATTAATTAAGTTATATCACTGTTATTACCACCCGATAATTTGATTAACTATGGTTTTGTCCCTGGGGGTGGGACTAGGAATACAACTTTTTATCGTATATGGACCAAGCCTTGTTTCTTGCTGATCCTCCTTACCCATTCGTGGGAATATGGACAAGCTCTTAACTAAATAACTGTGTTGACCAGCATGGTTGTGGTTGTGCTAGTGCTCTAAACAAATATGATTGTTCCATTAGAAATTTGCTATTGATATCTTTGTTATTATGAAATTATTAGAAATACCTTTAATTACTATTATTTATTATGACATATTTATAACTTATAATTATGTATGGTATATGTGAGTATGTGTGTGTTTGCATGCGAGTTTGTAGTAAGATTGTGTTGTAAAAATAATAATATTACTTGGTGAAGGTATGGGGGCCATGTTAGGTTTAAGTATATTTGCTTATAGTTTGTGTATCCTCCCTCCATATACACACGTTATATTATTGCTTACTTGATTTAAGTTATTATGGACAAATATTTTTTACTTCTTATTCTTATTTCCTGGGGGATCGTTGTTTCAACTGAAATTTGTATTGTAATTCTATATCTCATTCACATGTTTATTAACAAGACACTTATATCGTGTTTATATTTAAGTCTATTTTACATAATGTAAATGTAAATGTAAATGCTTACCATTTCTGAAATACTTTCATAAGGAAACAAATATTATGCATCTTTATGTGTACTGTATACGTCGATGTTTTATCGTAATACTAATATGTGTTGTGTCTCACTGCTCGAAAGGCTATCATCTGTGTATAATTGTATTCGTAAGTTACAATTTAAATTGTTGACTTGATGGACGAATTAGTAATCTTCCGTATATCTTGTACGAACTGTGAGAATGCGTCAGATCAGCTGGGTAACGACAGTATTTGTTCATTATGCAGAACCTATACTCTCCCATTTATTCAACTAGCAAATGAAGAACTTGCTATACTTTTTAATACCAGGGACTATGTCGACAATGAGGATAAGTTGAGGGAATTAGAAAATCAGTTTATAAATCCGTTGGAGCTAAATGATGTGAATATTATGGAATTCAATTATATTGATCCTGATCATAATTACTATAATTTTAGTACAGATCATAATCTTAATTGTCATTATTATTTTGAGGACACGTTGAATGATAAACTTAAAAATGAAATTTTCTAGTATGGATACTTCTTCTCTGATACATTTAAACATTCGTAGCACTCAACAAAATATATCAAAATGTTATTCTTATTGTCATAATATTCAAATTAACTTTGATGTTATAGGTCTCACAGAAACATGCTTAAACGATAATAATGTTGATAAGTATAATAAGTTAGGATGTAAACATTAGTATAATCTTAGAAAAGGCAAAAAAGACGGCGGTGTTTCTATTTTTGTCAGAGACCACATAGTATATCAGGACAGGATAGACTTAAACATCATGTGTACTCACACAGAATCAATATTTATTGAACTTAACAAAACGTCAATTGGCAAAATGAGGAATGTAGTTATTGGTGTCATTTATAGACCTCCTGACTCAAACGTTGAAGATTGTCTTGACTATTTAAACCGTATTCTAACTATTCTTAATCGTGAAAACAAGACCATATATCTAATGGGAGATTATAATTTGAATCTACTTAACAACAAAAATCATAAATTAACTTCGGATTTTGTAGAAATCCTGTTTTCTTATTCTTTCGTCCCACTCATCAACAAACCAACCAGAATAAAAGGTGACTCCGCCACTTTAATTGATAATATCTTATGTAATGAAATCCAGAATAAAGAAATGGTAAATGGGATAATGTACACTGATATATCCGACCATTTTCCAGTGTTTTCTGTCAGCAAAAGTGAACAAGTACAAATATGCCCTAAATTTATCATTAAAAGACTAATAAACAATAATAACATGCAAATGTTCGAAGAAAAATTACATAACACTAACTGGATAAATATCACTGGTAATAGGAACTGCCAGGACACTTTTTTCTGAATTTCATAATGTTTGTACTCGATATTACAACGAATCCTTTCCTTTTCGTAATGTTAAAATTTCATACCGTAACCGTAAGTGTTGGCTCACTGCTGGTCTTAAAAAATCTATAAAAATAAAAAATCAACTTTATGTTCTATCTATAACAAATACAATACAAGAAAACAAAACGAAAAATTTAGAATACAAAATAGTACTGCATAGATTACTAAGATGTGCAGAGAGAGAACATTATGATCGGCTACTAAGGCAAAACATAGGCAATATTAAAAAGTCTTGGGAAGTGATAACAGAAGTAATAAAATAAAAAAAGAAAAAAAAGAAGAGAGGATCAGCTTTCAAAATAGACGGTAAATTTTTTAACAACGATAACATTATTGCTGATACTTTTAATAAATGTTATCTCAATATCGGAAGTAACATTTGTAAATCACTGCCAACCATCAATAGAACATACTCATCCTTTATGCCTAGTGCAAATCCTAGTTCAATGTTTGTAACACCGACCAATTCGGAAGAGGTGAAGAATATTATAGTAAAATTTATGAAAAAGTGTCCTGGTTGGGATGATGTGAGTTGCTTAGTTATTAAGGAAACATACCCAATTATTCTACATGTATTAACTAATCTATTAAATTTGTCCCTGACTGAGGGGGCTTTCCCTTGTATGTTGAAAACTTCAAAAGTTATACTGTTATTTAAAAGTGGTGACACTTCATTTGTAAATAATACCGCCCAGTATCGGTGCTATCTATTTTCTCAAAAATATTCGAACGAATCATGTACAAACGATTAATTTCTTTCATAAATAAAAATAGCTTACTATACAAATATCAGTTTTGGTTTCGAGAAGGTTATGGCACTGAATTGGCATGGATTGTAATGATTGACAAAATCTCCGAAGCCCTTGACTCTGGTAAAAATCTACTTGGCTTATTTTTAGATTTCAGCAAGGCATTTGATACTGTTAACCATGAGATACTTTTGGCAAAACTCAATCATTATGGAGTTAGGGGAGTTCAATTGAAGTGGTTTAAAAGTTATTTGGAAAAGAGATCACAATATGTAACTTACAATGGTGAAAACTCCTTCAGTGGGTTGGTAAATTCTGGTGTTCCCCAGGGATCTGTTCTTGGGCCATTACTATATTTAATCTATGTCAATGACATCGAGAATGTTTCCCCAAATTTTTTAACTTTATTGTTTGCAGACGATACAAATATATTCTTAAGTGGGGACAGTATTGACGATGTTATTGATAGGATGAACAACGAATTAAAGAAATTATTAGATTGGACGATTGCTAACAAGTTGTCATTGAATGTAGATACAACTCACTATATGGTCTTCACTACTAAAGGCAAACGCATTAATACTAACATGAATGTATTTATAAATGATAGACCTTTGAAAAAGTAGAAAGTACGAAATTCTTAGTGGTAATTGTGGACTCTAAATTGTCGTGGTGTGACCATATTAAGTATATCAAGAACAAAATGTCAAAAGGAATTGGAATTATATGTAAGGCGAGGAAATCTCTAAATTCTGAAACACTTGTAACTCTATATAACTCTTTTGTGTATCCATATTTAACGTACGGCATAGAAATTTGGGTACAACATCAAGCCTATTAAAACTTTACAAAAAAGAGTAGTGAGAATAATAAAATCAACTCATTACAGAGCAAATACACCACCAATATTCAAATCACTAAACATATTACCTTTTCCCGATGTGTATACATTTTCAATATCAAAATTGATGTTCAAGATGATTAAAGGCATGGTACCACCGATTCCGAATGATATGTTTACTACAAATATGAATATACATCACCACCTAACAAGACAGAGACATCAATTACATATCCCTATAGCAAGAACAAACCTAATGAAAAGAACATTCAGGCACAAAGGAGTCTACATCTGGAACAATTTGTGAGATACAATTGATGTGCAGTGTAGTTTTCCAGCATTTAAAAGAAATCGAAGACAATATTTTTCGAACAAATAGATTTATTAGTTATAACAACTGTGTGAAAAATATATATTCTCAATTGTATAAGCAATAAGATCCCCTTGGCCATTAATATTATTAAGGATGTTTCAGTAGTATTTTTCCGTTTTTATTTATTTTTGTTTTATTAATTTAGATTATTTTTAATTTTAATTTTTTAGGGTGTCAAAACTTTAATTATTATCTTTGTTGACCTTACTTGTATGTATAAGAGTACCAATGAGGACACATATGCCTGATGGCATCAGTTCCTCATTGACACAAAGGATGTGAATATAATATGCAATTTTGTAAATATACTGTATTCAACTTTTGTGTCAATAAAATATTTTGAATTGAATTGAATTGAATGCTGCACATATTGAGGCACTGTGTAAAATGCAGCTGCATTCACACACAGGGATATGTTTTCAGTCACATACTATCAGGATTGCTTTTGCAACATAAATATTTGGTGTCCTACATGCTGACGCTTTATATTTATATAAAATATTATGGCATTGGATTTTATTTTCAAAAAATTGCATAACCTTTATATCTGATACATCATTATGAAGCTCATTCAAATTGCTTGGCGTTAACTAAAATAAACATATATGGTGGTCATCCTATTGAAAGGGTTAATCAATTTCTAAAAAAGGAGAACAGTTTCACTTAATACTACATTGATCCTAAACAGAAGTTATGTAAAACTTATAGCCAAAACGTAATTTACTAATGTTAATTACATATATTTTCCACTTCGCAAATCCGTGTGAAAATAGAAGTATATTCCTCTCACCAATTTCTTTAAAGACCCAGTTCACAGAGACAAGGGACTGGAAAAAAAAAACCTAGGAGGGAACGAGCTTGGGAAATTCGAGGAGACAAAGTCCATTTGTTTTCTGAGAAAATAAGATAGAAGTGGACATCCTGTACCTGGGGTCGGATGTCTTCCAATGAATGTTGCTGCAGTGGTGCAATTCCAAGTATTTTAATGCTATTGTCGTGAATTCTGGCAGTTTGAATTTCCCGAGTTCATGACAGCTATGGTTCCTATTTGTTTATACTGCATTACATTATTTATCCTTGTGGATAAATATTTTGGTGGTTACACCAATGATATCTTGTTTATTTCCTCTTATTAATTTATCCCGGGGGGACAATATAAACCTTTGATTATATTCTATATTGTGAAGTCAAAGGGAATTAAATGAGCACTCTTCACACAGTGCTTCAACTCCCTATATTGCCTTGATTTCACCTTATCCCCCACCTGATAAACACACACCCACATCACAACCAAGTCCCAATAATACTAAAATTAACTCATAGATATTATAGGGCCTGTTATATAGCCTTCAGCACAAATCTACTAAGTAAGTTAACCCTTATGGCGTAATAAATTCTGAAATTTCTTCCAGGTTTTTACTTGTACATACTTATATCGGCTTGTCCTCTACGCCCTAGGAATTATAAGGAAGATAGCTATACAAAATTAATGCAATCAGTAGCTGACAAAAATTTAATATTTACTATATTATTGTTTCTCATTGCACTTTGTACTGCATACTGAGTAGTGTTGACACATTTATCTTTCAGCAATATTACAGAATAGAGTAAATAACAGCATCAATAGTTAACATTGTCTGGGGTCGTGACAGCAGTGGGAACCTCCACAACAACAATAGTTAACATTGTCTGGGGTCAGGACAGCAGTGGCAAACTCCACAACAATAATAGTTAACATTGTCTGGGGTCAGGATAGCAGTGGGAACCTCCACAACAATAATAGTTAACATTGTCTGGGGTCAGGATAGCAGTGGGAACCTCCACAACAATAATAGTTAACATTATCTGGGGTCGTGACAGCAGTGGGAACCTCCACAACAATAATAGGTAACATTGTCTGGGGTTGTGACAGCAGTGGGAACCTCCACAACAATAATAGATAACATTATCTGGGGTCGTGACAGCAGTGGGAACCTCCACACCAATAATAGTTAACATTGTCTGGGGTCGTGACAGCAGTGGGAACCTCCACAACAATAATAGTTAACATTGGCTGGGGTCGTGACAGCAGTGGGAACCTCCACAACAACAATAATAGTTAACATTGTCTGGGGTCGTGACAGCAGTGGGAACCTCCACAACAATAATATTTAACATTGTCTGGGGTCGTGACAGCAATGGGAACCTGCACAACAATAATAGTTAACATTGTCTGGAGTCGTGACAGCAGTGGGAATCTCCACAACAATAATAGTTAACATTGTATTGGGTCGTGACAGCAGTGGGAAATTCCACAACAATAATAGTTAACATTGTCTGGGGTCGTGACAGCAGTGGGAACCTCCACAACAATAATAGTTTACATTGTCTGGGGTCGTGACAGCAGTGGGAACCTCCACAACAATAATAGTTAACATTGTCTGGGGTCGTGACAGCAGTGGGTACCTCCACAACAATAATAGTTAACATTGTCTGGGGTCGTGACAGCCGTGGGAACCTCCACAACAATAATAGTTAACATTGTCTGGGGTCGTGACAGCAGTGGGAACCTCCACAACAATAATAGTTAACATTGTCTGGGGTTGTGACAGCAGTGGGAACCTCCACAACAATAATAGTTAACATTGTCTGGGGATGTAACAGCAGTGGGAACCTCCACAACAATAATAGTTAACATTGTCTGGGGTCGTGACAGCAGTGGGAACCTCCACAACAATAATACTTAACATTGTCTGGGGTCGTGACAGCAGTGGGAACCTCCACAACAATAATAGTTAACATTGTCTGGGGTCGTCCTAGCAGTGAGAACCTTCACAACAATAATAGGTATTATTGTGTGGGGTCGTCCTTGCAGTGGGAACCTCCACAATAATAATAGTTAACATTATCTGGGGTCGTCCTAGCAGTGAGAACCTCCACAACAATAATAGGTAATATTGTCTGGGGTCGTCCTAGCAGTGGGAACCCTTCAGGATCATGACTCGTTTTGACAGTTAATTCTGTCATATCATTTGATGATTAAAGACATAGACAAGGCTCTTTTTGGTGAGACGCTTACTCACCTGTAGCGCAATTCATGAGGAAAGCTATGAAGTAGTATTGAATCCGTTGCTATAACATGTTAACTTATTATTGCATTGCCATTGTTGTAAATGTATTTCGAAGACACTACAAAAACATAAACAATGTTTTGTTACTATTGTATTAATTATTGCAATTATTATTATTAGCAGTAATATTCAAGGTATTAGTATTGTTATGAATGTTAATAGTGGACTCATTTATGTTACTGTCATTAGCATAATGAGGATATTATGAATTTGAACGCAAAACAAGTAATTGGAATGTAGTACAAGTATTGGACGAAAAAAAATGTGGCTTAAGTTCGGACATTTTAAATAATTTTTCATTTTAAAAAGTGTATAAGAAAGACAGGGTATAAGAAAATCTAGGCTAGATAAAATGTGTATTTGAATATGGTCACAAAATAAATTACTGCTGTGTTACTTTGGTGTTTCGAGAATATTGTAAACACCCAAGACAAATTATTTTTCATACAGGGAACAGGTCCACAATATTGTATGTATGGGAAACCATTACAATAAGCATTCGAAAAGTGTATGAAATGTTAAGAATGCATTTCTAAATTTGTTGCATTAAATAAATATTATCAATCAAACTATATGGCTGTTTATGTCGTAGAAGGCAGTGACAATGTTTGTGTACATATGTGTGAAGCACTGTTATTCATCATTAGGAACCATTTTCTAACTCCATAACTAACCATATCTGTTCATCCGATGTTTTGTCAACCCTGGCTTCGACTTCCCTCGAGTCAAGGGGCAAAGAAATTCGGGATCGGGAGTGCAAATAGGTTTCTTGTTGTTGTAGTAGCACCGAGGATGGAAACCATGAGGGGCAAGCGAACGAGAAAAGTGATACCTGGAAGAGACCAAAGAGTAGCCAAGTAGCATTTTCAGCTGCCTTATTTTCTCACTTTCGTTGTTGTTGTTGTCGTTATTGCCGAGCTCATGCCGCGTCCATACACTTGAGGGCATTAGTGTCGATCTGCATCGCCTGCATGTCATCGGCTTACCTATATAATTCGGCTATGCATAACTTTTGAGTTTGAAATGCATACACAAGCTTGGATTTCCAATTAACTCCTTGCGACATATATGACGCGATCGCGTCATATGGAACTTATAACCAAAAACTCATATGACGCGATCACGTCATATGGACTTATCTCCATGCCTCTTCAATAAGTTTATGACGCGATTTTGCGTCAAGTCCGATAAGTTAGCTTACGATAAAACCGTTGGTGGCAACCTCAGCCTCCTCCGATAATTCTAACGGCCGCAGTGTTGTTGTGAGTGTAGTGCGAGGCAGTGGCAATGATCCCGGGGCTCCCGCCTCCTCGGACTTATTGGAACATAAATTATGTCTGAAGGAGTTAAGATAAATATCGTAATAATTATTATACTGAAGGAAAGGCAAGCCGCCCACAACAACCAGCCACCTGCAACCCCCGGAACTTACCAGGGCGCCCCAAACAGACCACCACACCGAAGCCAATACAACCAGGCATAACCCTACAGCCGGGGTCACCTACAGCAGGCGCACCAAAGATCTAACCCCGTACGGCACCAAAACAACCAGAGGCATCACCGACCGTTGGGGCCTTACAATACCGAAGCAGCCCTGCAACCGTTCTCTTTCAAATGGATCAGGCTCGGTATAGGGAAGTTCCCCCGAGGACAGGTGTACCAACCCCCCACCAACACAGATCAAACAAGCCGCAGGAACTACTTTGCATATGAGAGAGCGGTTCCGCGGTCCTACGCCGCCAGATGTGACGTAACTACTATAAGCTGACCCAGAGTTGGCCGTTAAACGGCCAGGTCAACCCCGCCAACCAGGACGACGCAGCACCGCCCTCAACACACTCGCCTGTAGAGTGAACCTAGGAGGGGATACAGAAGCAAATATTGCGGGTCCTACCTTTGCTATCCCCCCTCCCCCCATCGCCGGAGTGACAAGGGCCTATGTCAGTGTTAGGAAAGGCCAAATGCGTAATTTTTCCGTGCAGCCAATCAAGGCCTAGGAAGACCTAAGGAGTGAATAGGTACTCAGACCAGGTTAGGGAAAGTATCTCACCTTTCTTCCTGAGCTGAGTGTCCAAGACCTCCCTAGGTGCTCCAAAGCCCAAAATCTCAGTGTGGTACGAAAATTAAGGAGTATTTAACATCTCCTGGTCCCTTTGTCAGCCTCACTGCAGAAGCCATTCGTTGTTGGATGCAAAGGATATTTAATTATCTCTGTCAGCCTTACTGCAAAAGTTATTTGTGGCCTGTCCATCAGGCCCCCTATTAACGTAACTTCAATCCGATCAGTTGTTGTTTAAAGTCAAACCCTCAGTACGCTATCAGTAATTAATATCGTTATCCTATGAGCAGATTGTTACATGTTGGAACGACCACTCAGTCGCCTGACCGCTGCCTACTCATAGATAACTAATTCTGCCTTATCTTATATCATAATAGAGTCCAGCTGGATTACGCCCCCCCCCCCCCCCTTACATTCCAACCACACTCACGACCATCATTCGTTATTATTCAATATATATCATCCTTGTCTAATTCTGTGTACGTCGTGTATATATATTACTTGTCCTATTTCCTTGTTCATGTATAGGTAGAGAAAATAAATTGATACCCGCTTGCTTGCCAATTGCCCTCTGTTACTTCGGGTAACCTCTTAAAGGTAGACCCAGTGTATATAAAATACCCCATTCTATTTCATGCCATCTTGGGAATATTACTTCCTATAATTCTATTCCAATTAAATATAATAAATGTGTGAAACCTGATTCGACTACTCACTCCGATACCTCTCACTTAGCAAGTAAAGACCCACATACATACAGTACAGTTGATGCAGCCCTAACTCCTCCACATATATAACAAGGGCTGGTATCAATAATATTGATAATTATCTTGTGTGACGAAAAATGTAATGCTGACAAATAACAACAATTCATTTCAGCAGATAGGCCCACGGAGGTAAGGCTGTTGTTGGTGGTCAGTTATGTTTTCTTTTATCTCGCCTGAAAAAAGGATTAATGCTGGTCCTTATGTTTCACCGAAAACTAAGGCCCTCTCTTATATATATTATTATATATATTATATATATTATAGTTTCCCTAAATCAAGTGAAGGGTAGATTTTTTGCTGAAGGTAAACATTAGGCTAATCATGAAATACTCAGACAGGGCGACGTATATTAGCTGACAGTTTTCAGTACTTGTTATGATATCTCACTGCTCTATATTACGATTATCCATGTGTCCTAATACTATTTTTTTGTCCACATATAGTTGTATATCGTTGGATAGAAAATTGGCTCAGCGACAGAAAGCAAAGAGTAGTCATAAACGGTAAGGCATCTAAATGGACCAATGTAAGTAGCGGGGTACCCCAGGGATCGGTACTAGGACCAATTATCTTTCTAATTTACATCAATGACATAGATGAGGGTCTCACCTGTACAATCTCAAAATTTGATGACGATACAAAAATTGCAAATAGCGTACTCTCAAAAGAACAAGTTGACGATATGAAACACAATCTAGATAAATTGTCATGTTGGGCCCAAATTTGGCAAATGAGTTTCAATGCGGATAAATGTAAAGTACTACATATCGGATACCTAAATGACAAAGCAAACTATTCGATGAATGACACTCAGCTTAAGAATGTAAACAGAGAAACCGATCTGGGAGTAACAATATCGAGTAACCTAAAACTGAGTCAACAATGTTCAGAAGTTGTTAAGAAGGCAAACAAAATAATTGGCTTTATAGGCAGGTCATTTGAGCATAAATCCAAAGAAGTTATCCTAACCCTTTACAATTCCTTAGTCCGCCCTCTTCTGGAATACTGCGTTTAATCCTGGTGCCCTTATTACCAAAAAGATATAAACAAGCTAGAACGAGTTCAACGTAGAGTTACCAAAATGATACCTAGCCTAAAGAACAAACCATACGAAGAGCATCTTAGAGAATTAAATCTATTTCCTTTAACCCAGCGCAGATTAAGAGGTGACTTAATTCAAGTGTTCAAAATCATCAAAGGCATTGACAATATGAACTGTAGTAAATACTTCACTAACGACCAATCTAATTACACGCGGGGAAACGGTTGCAAAATTATTGGTAAATCTTTTAACTCACACGAATCTAAGAATTTCTTCTTCAATCGAGTTGTCAACTTGTGGAATGGTCTTTCCCGAAACGTTATAGACTGCATCACCGTTGATTTATTTAAACTCCGCATAGACAAATATCTCGCATCAAACCCGCGACTGACTGCGTTTGTAAATGAATAACTTTATTTTATCCCCCCCTCAGTTATTAACCCATCTGTCCACTACTAACTTCCTAATCCTGCCACGGACATTAGTTCCAGGGCAGTTCCAGGGGATAGAAGGAGAGGGAGGAGGGTGTGGGTTACCGCGTATTATCACGTATATCTCCTGTTTTGAGCCCTTTTAGGCTATGTAGAGTATGTATACGTGTGTAGGCCACCCATATAACAATGAATATGCCTCATAGTGACCAAAAATTGCAATATATAAGGGAATTATAAGATAATTTTTAGGCGGGAATGAAGATGTGTTGGAGGTTTGCGGCAATTTATGAGCTGAGAGTGTGGTTTATGCCATACATATCACTTCTATCTTGTACTTATACACTGTCATGCTATAATACAGACTTGTACATATGTAGATGTGCCATATATCAAAATATATACCGCATATAGACCAATTCATGCGATATTTACGCACATTATCAATGAGTTTCTATGCGTGAACCAAGGTGTGAGTGAGTTGTGCTGGGAATGAAAGGGGGAGAGGGTGTGTTACGCCGTAAATATCACTTATATCTTGTACTTAGAGCACTGTCATGCTATAATACAGACTTGTACGTATGTAGACGTGCCATATATCAAAATATATACCGCATATAGACCAATTCATGTAATATTTACGCACATTATCAATGAGTTTCTAGCAGACGGAAACTTGAAAGGGTGGGTGGGAGGGAGGCATGCAGGGAGTGAGTGAGTGAGTCGTGGAGAGAGGGAAGGCAGGCAGGGAGATCTCTAGATAGATAGCCAGCTTTGTGATAATTGTGGAGGCGCCCGAGGCGTATGGATGTCTTGGTATTTTGAACCTTATGTCTACCAGGTGTCTGGTGTTCGTTGCCACCAAGAGGTCTACAATAACATGAGTCAGGAATGGAGAGAGAGAGAGAGAAACTGAGACATGCGTATGTCGTACGTATAAATGGACTTCAGAATTGCATTTTTATGCAAGCAGACATTGCATTTTAGACACATGTGAAGTACCACAGAAAAATGTAGGCCATTGACTGTAAATAAAATACTATATTATAGACCAGCAACGAGGGTGGTCAGTAAACACAGGGAGATTGCCTTTTGTGATAGAGAGCTAAATATAGACTGGTGTCTCCTTACACTTGCGAAAGGGTAGATTGCCACCAGAGAAAGCGGCTCGCTTGGTGTATTGACTAGCGTCTCGGACTTCCACCCAGAAGGCCTGGGTTCGCGCCCACGCTCGGCGCATTAAAGATTTTTCACAAGCACTGAGTCGTTACCATCCCTCATGAGCAAAGGGATGGGGTAGTAGTACAGGACCCCAATGGAAATACGCCTAATCGGCCTAATTGAGCTATCCTTAGCTAGCTTAGCATGCGCTAGCTTTAAGAACTATTATTATTATTATTATTATTATTTATTTCCAAGTAATATGCAATCTAAATGTATATTCGAGACCTACTGCAAGTATTTGTATGACAGTCATGACTATGTATAATCCAATATACGCGCATAGGCGAGACATAAGAAAGCTGGTTGAGCAATTTTCGACACCCACACAGTTATTATTCATTTTTATTTACAATATTATACAATACAAATGTATTTGTGAAGAGTATTTTATGCATTGTTGTATTTATATAAATTTTGTTCCCAGACAGAGCTGCTGTGGCTGGAGCATCAAGGAGCGGCAAGGGTCACACCGTGACCGCTTGACCGTGTGAAAATGAGTGGAGTCATACTGAGAGGGGCAATTTTGCTGAGTGTTTGGGCAATTTTTGACAGAATAAAGTTATATAATTACTAATTCTTGACAGAGACAAACTGTTATAAACCTTTGCATGATATAATTGATAATCCCATCAATTTATAAACGTAAATTGGTGGGATAATTACTTTGTTTTTGTATGTTGTCATTTCGATTGTAGACACAAAGTTTTGAGTGATATTTGGTATGAGCTCCTGTGGCATGGTTGGTAAGGCTGCGGACTGGAAAACTCAAAGTGTGGTAGGGTAGTGGGATCGAATCCAGGAGGGGTTATGGGGAAGGTTTTATACTGTCTAGACATTTATTGATAAACATTTTTTTTTACAAGATCATGCCATTGTATTCAAACAATATGAAATATTCATAGAATATATCATATAGTAAGAATACAATGACATGACCTTGTTTTTTTATTTTTATTTTTATTTTTTTTATTATCTTAGTAGGTTTGACAGGATTTATTGAAACATATTTATTTTTGTACAATTCATTTGAGGTAAGAAAATAATTATATACACATTACTTAGGCTAATAACAAACACATATATTGATATACTAAAAAAAGAAGGCATATTACATGTACATCTTTGAAACTTATAAACTAAATAATGAAACATACAATTATATAATGTAAAAGCTATATCACAGGGACATCTTTGGAACCTATACATTATATAATATATATGTTACATTATGAGGTAGCGTGATCAATTAGGTCAGGTCAGGTAAGGTAGGGCGCGAGTCCAGGGCAGGGCAGGGCAGGGGGCGAGTCCAGGGCAGGGCAGGGCAGGGGACGAGTCCAGGGCAGGGCACGGGGTGAGTCCAGGGCAGGGCAGGGCAGGGGGCGACACTCAATAATTCTTGAAGGTGTGGTAGTCCCTGAAGCAGTCACCCAGGCAGAGTGGAAGTTTGCACTCGGCGCACATTGAGGTGACTCTTTTGGTGACATGGGGTTTCCTCACACTGGAGCTGCAGACGGTGCACTGCGCCTGCCTGTGACGAGTGCCAATCAGCTCGGTGTTGGTTGGGTAGTGTCTTTCGACACCCAGCTGGATGCGGTCAGGAACGTGATCCCCACGCCATGCCGTACGTCTGTGAGTGGTGGTGCCATACTTCTCCAGGAGTTGGTATGAGACGTTGTAGACGAACTCCCGGAATTTCAGCTTCTGGTTTGGGGACATATCCTTCTTCACCAACCACAAGTTGTAGGCATTGAGCATCGTGATATCAACTAGGTGGAGGAAGAGCTTGTGATACAACTTCACAGTCTTCCTCAGACACTCAACGCCTGACAGCTGACAGTCAGACTTGTCCACCAGGCGCATGTTCTTGGTATAGTCCACTACCATGTCGGGCTTGCAGATGGTCTTCCTGGTTCGGTAGTGGATTTTGCCAGAATCCACCTGGGCACCTGTGTGGACGGTGGAAAGCAGGTGGACGTCTCGTTTATCCTTCCACTTCAGGGCTATCACTTTCCCACACTTCTCGAGCTGCTTGTATTTCTGCCCCTTTCGTCGCCTTCTTCGCACATGCCTCTCGCGGTGTTCCTGGGCCAGGTCGTCTTCTGAAGGTGTGTCACTGGAGGTGGCATCTGTAAGAGGAATGACATTACCGGTGAACTTAGGCATAAACATTCTTGTCCCACATGACCCCGTTTGGTTGTCATGAAGAAACTGGCAGAGAGCAGGAGAAGTATACCAGTTGTCAGTGTAGATGATGTGGCCTTTGCCCAGGTAAGGTGCCAACATTTTCCTGACGATGGCACCTGACATGCCCATGGGGTCATTGGCAGCGGCTTTCGGTATGTCAATGTCAGTGCCTGTATACACGATCATGTCAAGCACTATTCGAGTTTCACAGTCACACAAAATGAAGAGCTTGATTCCGAACCTATGCCTTTTCAAGGGGATATACTGCTTGAAAACAAGACGTCCTTTGAAGAGCACGAGCGACTTATCAATCACCAAATTGAGGAAGGGGTAAAAGTATTTCCTATACCTCTCCAACAACATGGTGAACACATCCCGAACTTTCCATATCCTGTCAATCCTTTTAGGATTGTCGTTGTCTACAAAGTGCATAAATCTTAGCAGCAACAAAAATCTGTCACGAGTCATGAACTTATTGAAAGTTGGGGTGGCGATGAGAGGGTCGTGCTTCCAATAGTGTTGCAACACATGCTTCTTGATCAGAGGCATGAGGAACAACAAGGCAAAGAACGTCATAAATTCTTCCACAGTCGTATCCACCCAGCCTCGTATTCTCGCTTTTGGAGAAATGACGTCCAATCTGCCAAACACCCACCTGTAGTAGGCGTTTGTTTGGGCAAAGATGTACGTCATTACCTCCATATCGAAAAAAGCGAGGAAGAAGTCGCTTTCGTTCGCTTGATCGTCACATGGCCAGTCGTCAGTTGTTCCTGACATCCCAGGATTGAACTGGGGCACGTCAGGTACAAAATTGATCCCGTCAGACCAATCGAACGAAGGCAGCCCAGGGATCGGAATGTCGTCTGCGTCTCCTTCAGCGTCTGAAATATCGCTTCCATGGTCGCGATACAGTACTGCATCATCATCACCCTCCTCTTCACTTGACAGACGATACCCTTCCTCATTCTCGTCACCGACGTCGGACTCACTCCCACTGTCCACTCCCAAATCCCCCCACCCTTGGTCCCGTGCTAGGGCTTCGTCGTCGAAACCCGGGCTGCCAATGCTCTGCGAATCACCATCAAACAGCAGGGCGGCATACTTTGATGGTGTCAGAGTTTTCCGGGTCACTTTAGCACGTACGGGAGTCTTATGGACAGGAACAGCAGAGGCGGTGGCAGGGGCGGCGGCAGGGGCAGCAGTGGTGCATGGTCTTGTGGCCCTGGAGGCAGGCAAGATGATGGTGGTGCCTGTCGCCCTTCTCTCTGTTCCTTGGGCAGGGGCGGCAGGGGTGGCAGGGGCAGCAGGGGCAGCAGGGCCGGCAGGGACACCAGGGCCAGCAGGGCCAGCAGTCGCTTTCCCTCTCCCTTTCCCCTTCCCCTTCCCCTTCCCTTTTCCTTGGGCAGGGGCAGCAGGGGCGGCAGGGGCAGCACAGGGGCGGCAGGGGCGGCAGGGGCAGCAGGGGCGGCAGGGGCAGCAGGGGCAGCCGGGCCAGGGGTGGCTGGTGGTGGTGGTGGTGGTAGGGTCACTGTGGCTGGCGTACGGGTTCTCTTCCCTACACCCTTGCCTTTAATTTTTCCTGCCCCCGCAGGTTCTGCAGCCCTAGGGCGGGCTCCTGCGTCGCTGGTACCGGTGGCAGGGGTGGCAGTGGTTGCAGTGGTGGTGGTAGTGGTTGTTGCAGTGCCCTGGGTCGTGGTGGCAGTGTCCCGAAACACCAATGACCTCTGTACCTTTGCCGTGCTTGCACGTGTTTTTCGTGCTTTGGGTGCTGGTGTTTCGTCCTCCGAGCTGTAGGGCGTGTCGTACTGGTAGCTAGGGTCTTTAGCAGCCACCCTCTGCCTTCCACGGCGGCTAACACCACCAGAAGGAGGGCTGGTTGTGTCATCAGGGAGCGAGCATGAGGGACGTGTGGGCTCCATAACTAGTGCTTGGTTACTGGCACGGTGGTGCTTGCACGAGTGCGGGGCGAGCGTTTGGCAGGGTCGTGTCGAGAGTTGACATGTAGTACTATACCCACACCAATTTTCAGCCGCCTGGCTATAAACGCGCGGTTTTGGTACGCGTTCAAAAGCTCTGCTCTTAAGAGTCTTCCCGCATTCCGCCGGGGGAACTCTTAAGAGTCTCCCTGCAGCTCCCGGGTTAACCGCAATATAGAGAATAATAATGCAGTCGCTTGTGGGTTGTAAAGTATTACATAAATATAAATGTGGGCTCACAGCTGTTTAGGGTATGTTTCATGATTATTTATTCATATTACAGACAGTATAAGAAAATTATAAAGTAATCGTTGTGGTTCATTTCAATTGTTTTATGTGAGGAAATGAATTATAGGCTACTTTCTTCTTGCCTCGTTGAATATTGAAGGACCAAATACACAATTACTAAAATGTCAAGTTTACAGATAATCACCCGAGCTTTGTTTATTACTTATCCGTACTATTGATATAATATGGGTTAATTTGATTAGGTGCATAAATTGCAACATTATCACAATGCTCTGATGTAAACCAACTCAACTCAACCCTATACAATTTCAATAAAATGTTACTGGTTGCTTTATATTAATATGGTATTTCATTGGTCACTGCAATTTGGTTAGATGTTAAGGACGTTTGTGGATGTAATGATATAATAATAATGTTGTGTTAATCGACATTGCTTTCATAATAATATATCCACGTGTTTCAGTACTTCCATTCGGCTATCATAGTGAGGTTGGGTTTAGTCTAACACTCAGTACATGTTCCTATATATCGACAAGGTATATGTACGAAGAGTGTGGGATAAACTTATAACCTTCTTGGCAGCCCAGTGGTAGAGTACTGTCGTCCTGTTTGTGGGTCCCGGGTTCGATTCCCGGCAGTTGCAATCATTCATAATGTATTAACCCTATACTTTATTGTGTATGTGGTTAGATGTTAAGGACGTTTGTGGATGTAATGATATACTAATAATGTTGTGTAAATTGACATTGCTTTCATTATATATATATATATATATATATATATATATATATATATAATATATATATATATATATATATATACTATACATATGTATATATACTATATATATATATATATATATATATATATATATATATATTCTTTGTATAAATGGGCAGGACATTTTCTCTCAAACATATTTCATTAAAGGTTATGGCTTGTTGGTTGTGGCAGAGCCTCTTATTATTTTTGTTTCTCTTTTTCTGAAAGCATTCTTGCCTTCCGTAGGAAGCTGTTTGATGATCTCTCCAAAAGTAATTTTGGGTGGTATACAGGATTGTATGTAAATAGTACTTAGTTAGAATGCGTGTTCATACCTCTTGGTACTTCTTCAGTAGCAGGGAAGTGAACAAGAATTTGGATCAGATCGGAGGAATAAAGGTAAGTTGAGAAGGGCTATTTTAACACCTTACGAGCGGCCTATGCGGTTTATTTATGTGTACCGCCCAGCGGGGTGTTTTTAGCCAAAATAGGGCTGTTTACGTGATCATTTTCATGCCTAAATAAGACCCAGAACGTAAAACAAGTATCTATCCCTGAAAGGGCATAAACAGAGCTTTCGAATGACACCATAACGATCCTTGTATGATGGATAGTTTTCTTGCAATAACCGTGCAACGCGAGTGCAAAAAGCAGGTAATTCGGTACTTTCGGTACATAATTGAGTATGTAGCGAGTGAGAGAGGGAGGAGGGAGCTGAGATTTGTGTCAGTAGGTTCGCCGCGGTGGTCTGGAGCAGTCATACGCTCGCTAGTCTCCTGCCACCACTTGTCTCTCTCTCTCAGCCACATTACGTGCTGAAATTGCCACTCGAGTTATGTCGAGCGCCGCCACATAGTCCAGCTTTATTTAACTCGACTTATGTTGCTCGCCGCTAATTAAGGGTTAAGTATGCTGGACTATTTCTAAGGGATTGTTGTAGGAGTAGAAGAAACCTTGGAGGGGTATTTGGTATTGGAGGGTATGTCATAAATTTTATTTTGTTATTAGAATAAGACAACAGTTTGAAAAGGGAAATTGGAAGTAGGGAAAAAAAGTGACTGGACTATACGGGTCTTCTCCATTGTGTTAAGATTGCTTTAATATAATGTGTTGCTTTAATGTTAGCACAAAGTACAAAGGAGTACAAAGGAAATTAAGCAACAAGAGGTCTAGTGACCCTTCTAGGCTGCTTGTCCTCCAAAACAATGAGGATCAATTGTCCAAACAGTGGTTTAGAGTGGGTAAGGGAACACTGGAAAGGGAACTACTGCCCTGGAACTAATGTCCGTGGCAGGGTTAGGAAGTTTGTAGGGGACAGCTGACGGGTTAGTAACTGAGGGGGGGATGAAATAAAGTTATACATTTACAAACGCAGTCAGTCGTGGGTTTGATGCAAGATATTTGTCTAGACGAAGTTTAAATGAATCAACGGTGCTGCAGTCTATAATGTCTCGGGGAAGCCCATTCCACAAGTTGACAACTCGATTGAAGAAGAAATTCATAGATTCGTGTGAGTTAAAAGATTTACCAATAATTTTGCAACCGTTTCCCGCGTGTAATTAGATTGGTCGATAGTGAAGTACTTACTACAGTTCATATTGTCGATGTCTTTGATGATTTTGAACACTTGAATTAAGTCGCCTCTTTATCTGCGCTGGGTTAAAGGAAATGGATTTAATTCTCTAAGACGCTCCTCGTATGGTTTGTTCTTTAGGCTAGGTATCATTTTGGTTACTCTACGTTGAACTCGTTCTAGCTTGTCTATATCTTTTTGGTAATAAGGGCACCAGGATTGAACGCAGTATTCCAGAAGAGGGTTGACTAAGGAATTGTAAAGGGTTAGGATAACTTCTTTGGATTTATGCTCAAATGACCTGCCTATAAAGCCAATTATTTTGTTTGCTTTCTTAACAACTTCTGAACATTGTTGACTCGGTTTTAGGTTACTCATTATTGTTACTCCCAGTGATATTGTTAGTGAAGTGTCCAATCCTATTACTTTATATAATTTATTATGGCTTCCGCAGTTTCCATAGTATCCTTTCAGTAGTGTCTCAGCGCTTGGTATCCACTGTTGGCACTTGTGTAACTCTTGTATGATATTTTGTTTATTATTCAAGCTAGTAAGGATTTTTGTTGTCACTACTTTACTTCACTTATATAACTATGTAGGCTATCTAGCTCTACAGGAAATATAAATGTAATTAGACTATATATACGTCATATTGATATATATGTTGATATAATTATAAGTGTCTAAAGATGGAAACAAAAGAATAGGATGTCTTTACTCTTATATCTCAATATTATACTCTTATTACTCAATATCCAAATATATAATCATGTGAGCCTTCGCTCCTCACAGAATATATAAATGTAATTGGAATACAAAAATTATAAACTTCGCTTGATTCTTTTAAATACAAGTTATTTTATTTGTATTAAGAAATACTGTTTAAATCAAGTTTCACAGATATACAACCATGTAAGCTCTCGAGCTCACAGGATAGACAGGGTTGTTACAAATGACTTTTGACAGTCACTGTAAATAAGGTGATAAAGATTAGGAAGACGTACTAAGCAATGTACGATCCTATATTTATAAGGGTTAACTATTAACTCCAAGCAAGGAAGACTAATGGTGTCTATCTGTCCTGATGAGTTATATGTTATGTTGTAGTTAACCATTTTAGGGGAAACGTTTTGAGATACGTTCCTAATAGGTTATAGGTTGATTGTAGGTTGTAGTGTAGGTTGATATCAGCTCTCGTTCTCTGCTTGTTGATTTATAGATATGATAGATATATTATACTATCTTTATTTTAGTTAAAGTAATGCTGCCACCGTTAACGTCTTTTAAACCTAATAAATATAATATTTATACTTATAGGTAAAAGGCAAAATTAAAGAATGTCGTATCCAAACCAACTTTGATATTTATTCAAGTAACAACAGAATGATGTTTACAGCTGTACCAATATATAAGTAACAGAGAATTCCCTATATTGAGAGGTAACCTCAGTGCTATGTTGTCGGGCCCGTTGCTAATGTCTATCTAACCTCTCCACACCTCTCACCTCCCTTGGTCACCTCGAAACACCTCTACAACACGTGATCGTCACTGGTCATACGATCAGTGCATGGGCGACAACAAGGTGCCAGAGTAAGCTTTCTTTGTGTGGGAAAGGAACCTGAGTCATGTATTTGAAGAGTTGAATGGTCTCCATGTACAGTCCCCCACATACATAAATGGACACTGTAACTAAAACACCTTAAAATTATATTAGAGTTGGATATAGAGAATTTTTAATAAACTGTTGAATAGTTAGATGTAATAGGGTGTTTCATTTGACGTTTTCATATATGACAGGATGTATACGTCACGCAATAATAAGACTATTTTAGTATATGACGTTCGGTGTGAGTATTTATAATTACGGAGATATTACACATCGAAAGCTATAAATTGACACAACCCCAAATTGTAGTCTAAGGGGTAAAACCGAATATTTCAAAGCTAGCGCAGGGCAGAAAGGCGATTCCGAAACACTTTTCTAACCTCATTATCCACGTATATACTGTGAACCCATATACAGTATACAGTATATAGTGGTACTTGAAAAGTAGACAGAATGGATAAAAAACACCATCTGAGGAAGAGCACTTTATTGACAACGTTTCGCAGATCAGTGACCTGATGAAGCTATCTGCGAAACGTTGTCAATAAAGTGCTCTTCCTCAGATGGTGTTTTTTATCCATACAGTATAATTATACCCCCATATAAATATGCTTACAGTATTTCCTGACTATTGTGATATGAAACATGTGCAATTTGTTTTTTATTTAGAGTCGTATTCATAATAACGAAATGCTGACGTAATTAAAGTCGTTGCGCTCATAAAGTTGAGAAAGTTATATATCATGCATCAGGTATCCTGCATCACCTGCAATAATATTGGACACAGTTCCTCCGGCAATATTTCCGCCCACACTATTGGAAGCATTCATACTTGTTACCACAATCCATATTAATATACTGTATATTATCTGCACTTGCGTAAGTTTAGTTTTGAGTTGTTGCTTGCAAAACGAAGTCAATAAACTGCCTTAATATAATTTTGGTTTGACTTACTTCTACAATTATGAAAAATATAATGTTCCACAAGTGTTAGATATACTTTTGCTTTTAAGTATATTACTGCTGGAAGCTTGTGAATATCCTGGGTTAATACAATAATAAGTATTTGTATGTGACATCCGAAATTCAATATACACGTTAACTATACCTCTATCAAGCTAACTTGTCGGAGAAGCCCCTCCCCCATTCCTATCCTTGCAAAGGATATATTCAATCCAAACGAATGATTGGCTGCCCCACGCCAGTCGTTAGCTTGGATGTGTGTGTGTGTCGGGTGTGTGTATGTGAGCAATAAGTAATTAGAAACGCTAACTTTCTTATTGATGATAAGTTTTAACAAACAATATCTTCACAACCATTATATACATTGCTTTGTATGATAGCCCATTAAACGTAGAATAGGTAGTAGAAGCTACTGGTAATGTTAAAGTTACAATAAAAGTATACTTATGTGAATAATTATAAATAGCACAGGAAATATGCTTAATACTTGTTTACTCACTTTTGAATTAAAACAGTTTTTCGAGTATTTTATGAATTTCTGTGAATTAAAAACACTTGCATAAAATAGATGCATATGTCCTGAAGACAATGAAATTTAGAAGCTGTGTTTTCCTTCTAAGTTACGATAATATGATCGAAATAAGCACTAAAATAGGCATCATGTTGGCAGTTGTGCTGTTTATACCGTAACTGCAAAATAACAGGATCTTCTTGAAAAGATGCACTTAAGATGCACTTAAGGGGGTATTGCTTGTGATGTGGTTTATATTTGAATGTATTAATTTATTTGTGAGTTTTCTCGCTAGATCTCCATTAAGCTTAACAAAAATACTCCCTAAGCCCCCTTCCAAGAAAAAGTTGTACATTATTCGGTAGAAAGATGTCCCGGCCAAAGGCCGGTTCCTCCTGAATTTACAGGCTCGCTATCGCTCGCCAGGAAATAATCAACACCAAATACGGTACGAAAGGTCTTAAGGGGAGGCAGACCGTTTTTCTGGACCTCCTTCTCCCTCATGTTTAGCCCCATTTTGTTTAGATTATAAGTTAGTTTGGCGATTTTAACACACTTTGCCCCATTCCGTTGTCAATTTTAAGGCCTTTCGTGCCATTTAGGTGTCGATTATTTCCTGGCGAGCCTGCAATTTTAAGAGGAACCGGCCTTCGGCCGGGAAATTTTTCTACCAAAAAATTTACAAATTTATCTTAAAGGGGGGTCTAGGGGGTGTTTTTCTAAGCTTGATGGAGGTCTAGGGAGGAAGCTCAAAAAATAGATGAATACCTTAATTAATAGACCCAACAAACGGTCTGCTTCCCCTTAATAGTGCCAACAAAATGAGGCGAAAGGTATCAACATCGCCAAACTAACGGAACTAACGTCCACAATTCTCAAAATTATTACGCTCAACATAAGGGAGAAAGGGGTCCAGAAAAAGCGGCTACTTTCCCTTTAACGTGTAACTGTGCCGGACAATGAATCCTATTGAATCCCGATATACGATAGGATGATGGCTGGAGGGAGGAGATAACCTGCCTCACATCTTATCTCTCGCCTGATTGTATCGCCCCCGTTAACGAGAACAATAATACCTGTACGTAATAGAGGAGCATGGTGGAGGAAATGGGGTGACAAGGGACCAAACCTGGGGACAGTCTGATTGTAGCTGAAGGCTGAGCAGAGTAAAGATAAAAATACAATACATGTGCCGAGGTCTGGATTATGAAAGGGCTGAAGGCTGAAAAGAATAAATATATAGGTGGCGGAGAGAGTTTGATGAATTTACGAATGATTAGAACAAACCAAATTGCAATGATAGTGTTTGTTTTTCTTCTTTTTTCTATATGAATGAAGGAGACAAAATACAAAGCTGCCTGTAACAAGTGTCTCCCCCAAAGTTGAAAGAGTGACAGAGAGCCAATTGGACTTTGAAGCAGTTTAAGTCATAGGATAAGTTAAAGACAGACTAAAGGAGAGAGCTCCAAAGTGTATTTGCTGAGTAGAAGAAAGACTGGGAAAACGGTTCAGTCTTGGGTTAGAGAGTTGGACAGAGTAGGGGTGGGAGTGCGTAAAGGAGGAAATATACACTGAGCAAGCTCTGAAGAACACTGATTATTGTAATAGAGATAGAAGAGTGAGAGAGGTGCACCATTGTGGCGTGTATTGAGATTGTAGGGATATATTAAGAGGAAGTGAGTTGATGTCAAAAAATTTGTTTTGACTCTACCCTTTCGAGAAGTGTGGTATGAGTGGAACCTCCCCACACATGCGAACAATACTCGATACATGGGCGCACTGTACCCCTGCACAGAGCAAGAAGCAGTGCGGGGGTGAAAGCTCACAGAGATGGTTGAGCACACCTAACTTCTGGGAAGCTGTTTTTAGCATTCTTAGAAAGGTCAGCAAAAAAAAACAAAAAAAACAAAACACACACACACACACACATATATATAAAATACTGAGAGGAGATGAAGGGTTGATTTGTGTATTGTTGAAGTATAATGGGTAGTCATGTATAATATCGTGATGGGTAGATAGATGGATACATTGGGTTTTGGAAACATTGAAAGTAACAAGCTGTTTTCTGCTCCAATCGTATATAGTTGATAGATAAGAAGATAGGCGTGAGCTTTGGAGTGCATGCTGGGTCGTAGAGGAAAACTAGTTGAACAGCGTAAGGTAGAGTCATCAGCATATGAGTTGATAGGACTAGAAGTATAGTTGAGATCATTAATGAATATTATATAGAGAACAGGAGACCCCTGAAAACACCGGAGTTGATAGGTTGCGGAAGAGAGGGATGGCCGTCCACAACCACAGTTATGAAACGGCTAGAAAAGAAATAAGAGATAAAGGCACAAATGGAGGGATAGAAACCGAAGGAGAGAAGTTTAGAAATTAGAGAGTTTTGCCAGAGTCTATCAACAGGTTTCAATAAGCCTAGCTCATTAGAAAAGGTCTAACCACAGTCCCGAAAGGTGGACGACCAAGAGTTAGTAAAATATGAATGAAGATCACCAATAGAGCATCCTTTAGAATTTTAGGAAAACCCCTTCTTAACCCTTTGAGTACCAGCAACGTGTGTTGTGTTTTAATCTAGCTATATGTAGACGATATTATGCAGTTCAGAAAGGATCTGTGGTAGTTACAAGGGTTAATGGAGATCATTTTAAGCCTTAATATTGCTAAAGGTCCTTCCTAAGTTGAACAAAGTCGTCTAATAGTTGCCAGAATAGGATGAAAAGGACGTCCCTGGTACTGAATGGGTTAACATTAATCCTCCATTACAAACCTTAATGTACAGTTGACTCTATTAATTCGCAGAAACAGATAGATTTGTATATAGAGATTAGTATTTGACCTGGCAAAAACTACAGTGCTAGGTAACCAAGGCAGTTATCGTACCAACTTGTACCGACTTGCATTATAATTGTGTTTTAATCGGTGCATGTTATTAAACATATTAAAGTGATTGTACATAAGGAGAATACAAAATGATATGGTTTTAATACAAAGACCTACGATAACAAAGAAGGAAGAAACATAGACGAAGCATTTAGTAGGGGGTGAGAGAGCTGGGATGGGTGGGGGAGGCAGTGACGGACCTAGTGGGCAGTGAGAGGAGAGAGGATGGAATGTTAAGGGGGATTGGGGGAGGGATTGGCGTGTGTGGCGGAGGTAGGGAAGGGGCGGTATAGGATTAATGGAAGGGGAAGCGAGGAAAGGCTGGGACAAAGAGTACGAACAGAGTGATGATAGAAGAAAAAGAAGGGTGGGTAGAAAATGTGTGAATGATGGGTTAGCAATCAAGTCCGGAAATGGTAACAGGCTGGGATCGACAGGTAATATGGAAAAGGAGGGGAGGGTAATTAATACTATATGACCATTGGGCAATTTAGTTCTGAGTAATTCATTTCAAATAGTTTCAGTTACATTATTTTGTTCACCAATTATACAAAACATTTACTGTTCGTGTTAAACACGTATATAATATTTAACGTAACGTCAATTTGTTATTATTTATTACTTTATATAATGTTCTAAAGTCACATTTAATGTCGATACATTTTAACTATGCGACTGTTGTTAAGTATTTGGCGCGTTTGAAATAAATCTAGTTTTGTCGATTTATTTAATATAGCTATAACATCTTAGTTACCAATACCAGCATATTTGAGTCTGGCAAAACAATGGATCTCTCTCTATCTCTTTCTCTCTAACACGGAACCAAATGTAGGCGTTGTAAATCTGTTTTTTTCCCGAATGTTCTGAAATTCCATATCTTGGGTGATTATCAACTGTCATTAAGTAATAGTTTACTTTTTTCTGTTATTTTTAATGGAGAGTGACTTTATAATATTTGATATTTTGTAATTAATAATTTTGTTATCCATTGCTATTTTTTTTAGAGCAGTATATGGGTCAACGAGTAGCCGATTGAGCCAACTTTACTATTGCTAACTGTTATCATAAGGTGTCGTGCTGTTTATATGAGGTAAGTTTAGCTGCTACTCCAGCCTTTGACAGAACATAAAGTTGACATTTGTGTTTTATCATACAAAAGTGTTTCATTAATAAAGACCAGGTGCCTGTCAGTCTATCTATCATTTAAGTTGTGTCTGTTTGTCTGGTTCCTCGTAGTGAATTGGAATTAGCTCGCACGAAATCTACGATATTACTATTGATAAGATAACAGCAATTTAACTCTATGTTCTTATAGCAGTAACAGTTATTTTTTATACATTCACTCATTAGGATATAGTAGATTTGATTTTGTTGTTTCTCTCTCTCGCTCTCTCTCTCTCTCTCTCTCTCTATATATATATATATATATATATATACGGTATATATATATATATATATATATATATATATATATATATATATATATATATATATATTCTCTTTTAAACAGACGAGGTTAAAGGCAATAGCAGTTTCAGCATTCAGGATTTTATTGTTACAGCTTTCAATAGTTCTAACAATTTTCCTCTGGGGTTCAGAGATGAGGTACAACAGGTTAGCAAAATTCATGGTGGATCCAACGTTTCACAATAAACATCTTGCATCTTCAGGGAATGGAGAGGTAATGATTAGAATAGGGACAAAGTATCATATTTATACAAAATTCGAGGATCAAGAATAGGAAGGTGGGCGGAGCTACTGGGTGTGTGGTGGCTGTTCATTGGTGGAAGGCAGTCTGTTCGCGAGACGGGCACTAAATCTTATCGGTGGTTGGTTGTTGGCTGTGGGTGGCTGTGATTGGTTGGTGTTGTCAGTTGTGTGCTGAGCGTGGAAGCGTAAGGTAGGGGGGCACGGGGCGAGAGGAAGGGGGGCAACATGCCTGTCGCGCTTGCCTGAAGGAAGAATTTGAAGGTCTTGTGTTTGGTTGTTTATGCTGGGGTTGAGTGTTTGGATGTATAGAGCTTCTAAAATAGCTAGTCTTCTGGGGTCTGATTCTTTGTCGAGTATGGTGGTTTGTTTGTCTAGGTCGGCGCGAGTTAGGGCAAGATGGTGGGGGCTTCATAGTGATCTTTTATAGCGCCAGATTGAAGGTGGAGGGTTAGTCGACGGGAAAGGCGAGTCTGTGTCATACCAACATAGGATAGGGATCCACAGTCCCCAGAGGTGCAAATATGCTGATATATCACATGATCGTCTTTCGGTTGGTTGGTGGAAATGGGGCAGTTACGGAGGACAAGGTTGGAGGTCTTAGGAGATTTGTAGTAAATAATGAGTTTTATTTTATTGTCAGGGTTGGTGGGGAGGACGTTTTTGTGAATTATTTCTTTCATAATGGATTCGTCTGTTGTGTGGTCGGAAGATATGTAGTTTCTGTAGAAAAATGTAATGTCATTGGCCGGGTTGGTGCTAGGGGGGTCTTGTTTGTACCATTTTACTAGGTGGTGGTTGATGGCATTGGTGACATCAGTGTTGGAATACCCATTGTTGACTAGGACCTGGGTGAGCCTTTCCAGTTCATTGTGTGTGTCATTCCAGGTGGTGCAATGGGTGAGGGCTCTCCTGACATAGGCGGCGATGGTGGACTGATGGTAACGTTTAGGGCATTCACTTTCCCCATTAAGACATTGGCCATTGTTAGTAGGTTTGGTGTACACTGTAGTTTTGAAGCCGTGGTCGTGGAGGGAGACAAGGAGGTCGAGGAAGGGTAGATGTCCATCGGTGGTTTCTTCGTATGTGAAGTTGAGTCCGGAGGTGGCCATGAAGCGCTGCTGGAGGTCCCTGAGTTCACCCAGGTCCTTCACCCGCACGCAGATATCATCGATGTACCTGCAGTAGACAGTGGGCCGGTGGGCAACCAGGAGTTCCTCTTCGATAGTTCCCATGAAGAAATTGGCGAACAGGACCCCCAGGGGGCTTCCCATCGCTACACCGTCGATTTGCTGGTACATATTCACGCGGGGGCAGAGGAAAGGGGACTCCTTGGTACATAGTTCCAAGAGCGTCTTCAGGGCCTTCTCCGGGATGTCCAGGGGGGGCGCATTAGGGCAGTGGTAAACTCGACGTAGGATAAAATCTATGGTCTTGTCAACGGGCACGTTGGTAAACAAACTCTCTACGTCGAGGGAGGCGATGATGTGGTCGTTAGCTGGGGGGGCATCTCGTAGAATTTCTAGGAAGTCATAAGCAGAGTTGAGGTTGTATTGCCGAGGAACAAAAGGGGTGAGGAGTTTGTTCAGGGCCTTGGCGGTCTGGTAGGTAGCAGTAGGGATCTGTGATATGATGGGGCGGAGGGGGTTCCCGGGTTTGTGGGTTTTTATAGTACCGTAAGCATAACCTGGGGTGAATTCGCCGATGAGTTTCTTCAGGTGTACGCCATCGGCTTTGGCGTTGATAGCAGTGATGGTGGTGTTGGCTTTCCTTTTTATTTCGTCAGTAGGGTTGCGAGTGATCCTTTTGAATTTGTTTTTATCACTAAGAATGTCGTCCATTTTCCGTAGGTATTCTTCTTTTCCGTGTATCACAAGGCAGGAGGCCTTATCAGCTCGTCGGATATACATATATATATATATATATATATATATATATATATATATATATATATATATATATATACTGTATATATATATATATATATATATATATATATATATATATACTGTATATATATATTGTATATATATGAATGTATATATATATATACATATATATATATATATGTATATATATATATATATATTATATATATATATATATATGTATATACAGGTATATATATTATAATTATATATATATATATATATATAATTATATATATATATATATATATATATATATATATATATATATATATATATACTGTATATAAATATATATATAATTTACTTATTTATTTATTTACTAATGTTTTTTTACTGTCAACCGGGCTCGAACCACCAAGACAGGACCACACCGTGGTACAAAGGAGTACAAAGGAAATCAAGCAACAACAGCCCTAGTGACCCCTGTCTTCCAAAACACTGAGGGTCAAGTGTCCAAACAGTGGTTTAGAGTGGGTAAGGGAAAATTGGAAAGGGAACTACTGCCCTGGAACGAATGTCCGTGGCAGGATTAGGAAGTTAGTAGGGGACAGAGGGGTTAGTAACATAACACAGTAATAAGTGATCTTTCGAATATCTGGGAAAAAGAGAGTAACGTCTTAGTAATATATACAGTATACGCAATAATCCTTGATGAATCTGAGGGATGAATATAATAAAGTTATTCATTTACAAACGCAGTCAGTCGCGGGTTTGATGCAAGATGTTTGTCTAGGCGAAGTTTAAATGAAGCAACGGTGCTGCAGTCTATAACGTTTCGGGGAAGCCCATTCCACAAGTTGACAACTCGATTGAAAAAGAATTTCTTAGATTCGTAAGAGTTAAAGATTTACCAATAATTTTGCAACCGTTTCCCCCCGTGTAATTAGATTGGTCGATAGTGAAGTACTTACTACAGTTTCTATTGTCAATGCCTTTGATGATTTTGAACACTTGAACTAAGTCGCCTCTTAATCTGCGATGGGTTAAAGGAAATATATTTAATTCTCTAAGACGCTCCTCCTATGGTTTGTTTTTTAGGCTAGGTATCATTTTGGTAACTCTACGTTAAACTCGTTCTAGCTTGTTTATATCTTTTTGGTAATAAGGGCACGAAGATTGAACTCAGTATTCCAGAAGAGGGTTGACTAAGGAATTGTAAAGAGTTAGGATAACTTCTTTGGATTTATGCTCAAATGACCTATAAAGTCAATTATTTTATTTGCCTTCTTCACAACTTCTGAACATTGTTGACTCGGTTTTAGGTTACTCGATATTGTTACTCCCAAACCGGTTTCTCTGTCTACACTCTTAAACTGAGTACCATTCATCGAATAGTTTGGTTTCTCATTTCGGTATCCGATATGTAGTACTTTACATGTATCCGCATTGAAACTCATTTGCCAAATTTGAGCCAACCTGACAACTTATCTAGATTGTGTTGCATATCGTCAACTTGTTCTTTTGAGAGTACGCTATTTGTAATTTTTGTATCGTCAGCAAACTTTGAGATTGTACAGGTGAGACCCTCGTCTATGTCTGTCGTTTATGTAAAATAGAAAGTTAATTGGTCACAGTACCGATCCCGGGGGTACCCTGCTACTTACATTGGTCCATTCAGATGCTTTACCGTTTATGACTACTCTTTGCTTTCTGTCGCTGAGCCAATTTTCTATCCATTTCAACACACCGTCTTGCATTCCATGCACTTTTAGTTTTAGCATTAAATGTTTGTGGGGAACTTTGTCAAAGGCCCTATGAAAATTTATCTAGCTATCTATTGCCTGATGCCGTGATCCGCGAAGGGGTGGCCACGAACGAACCGCCCCCATGCACCTCTGTCCCCAGTCAGTCAACGCCCCTCCCCCCAACCAGCACCGTCTTCGTTCATGTACTTCCTCACTCCAAGTATCAAGGTATATAATATCTCATCATAGAGGTTGAGGATATCGTGAAAGAAGTCTAAGAGATTTGTTAAGCAGGAGCATTTGTTACGAAAGCTGTGTTGAGTATCTTTAAGTATGCCATTTTCGTGTAAGTGATTTACGAGTCTGCCTCTTATGAGTGTTTCTAGCATTTTACATACATCTGAGGTTAAGCTAATTGGACGATAGTTACTGGGTACGGATTTGCTGCCTGTTTTTAATATCGGTGTTACGTTGGCTAGCTTCCTCTGATCAGGCATAGTTCCAGACTGCAAGGATTTATTGAATTGCAATGTCAGTGGTTTGGAGAGCTCATCCTTAGCTTCCTTTAGAACTCTAGGTGAGATTGTATCAAGGTCCAGGCGTTTTATTTACCTTGAGTTTATCTAAACTATTCAATACTTCTCTCTGTAATGGTGATATTGCTTACAACATCAGAATTATCAATCTGAATCGGCGATGCTGTAAGGATATCACTGAGGTCTTCCGTTGTAAAAACTGATGCAAAGAAGATATTCAGGTCATTACTCATTTGTACTTCGTCTTTGGTGTATTCTCCATTTTCATCGACTAACGGTCCAACAGTTGAAGTAACTACTTTTTTCTTTCGGATATAACTATAGAATTCTTTCGGGTTTGTTTTACTTTGATTCACAACATGTAACTCCAGGGTATTTTTACTTTGTTAAATTAACTTTTTGGCTTTGCGTCGTAGTTCTACAAATTTTACTCGTTCTTTGTCATTTCGTGAGGATTTTAATATATCATTAGCAAACTTTTTAGCAAGCAGACAGTCTGAAATATCTTTGTTCCACCATTTGGGCTTATCAATATGGCATGTACGCCGTATTTTCGATGGTATGCAGTCTTGCACTGCTTTTAGGTATGTGGTTGCAAATAATTCCCAAGATGTATTTATGTTGTTATTGTTAATTAGAAAGCTCCAGTTAGTTCCTTTAAACATAGCTCTAAGTTTACGAAAGTTTGCTTTCTTAAAATTACGGACTTTCTCGATGCTGCTATTTGATTTGTTACTAGTAAACTTTAAACTGAAAGTTATTGTACGATGGTCGCTGTTACTGAATTCATCACCAATATTCAAATTCTCCATTAATTCTTTTGTTGCAAGTACAAGGTCAAGAACGCTATTTCCACAGGTCGGCGATCGAACAAATTGATAGAGTGAACTCTCTTGCAAGTTCGCATACAAGTCATGTCTAAAGTGTAAAGTAAGAGTATCGTCCCTTTTGGTCAAAGGTAAATTAAAGTCGCCAAAAATTACGATATCTTGCGAGTTACTTACATCTGCAATTTGTTCGTAAATTTCTTGGTCAGTTTGCACTGATTGAGCTGGAGGTCAGTAATGCAAGTATTTTTTTTTGTACCTTTATTATTTTTTATAGCACAAAGGATGTGTCGACGTTCACAATTTGAGGTTTTGACAAGAGGGTCGGGTTAAGACTTTCTTTGACATAAAGTAAAACGCCACCTCCATTTCTATTTATTTGGCTTTTCTCAAACATTACATAACCGGGAAGTGAATACTCCGCTAAAAAGTCTCTGTGTTCTGTATTGAGCCAAGATTCTGTTATGCCAATCACGTCATCATTTTCTGTAAACACTAGTTCCTCTAAATCTGAAAATTTATTGCGTATGCTACGAACATTTGCATAGAAAACCTTTAAAGTTGCGGTTTTAGAACCCATAGAACGCTCTTTAATCAAATTTTTGGTTCTGGTCGGATCTACATTTACATTCATGGCTCTCCTCGATCCTCGTTCGTTATCCCTGCTGGTTTTGAATTTGGGTCTTGTTGATGGAGCTTTATCCAAATTTGTGGTTCTTGACGGATCAGCATTTATTTCCTTTGCTGGTCGCTGTCCTCGCTGTCTTCGGTCCTCCTTCCTGGTTGTCCTGTGCTGAGTCGATTTCTTCTCCGAAAATCCTTTACTGCATCATTGAGAAGACTCCCAAAACGTGCTGCTCCCACCTGGTTCAGACGAACTCCGAAAACAAATAGGTATTGTAGTAGAAATTGTCTCTACACCGAGCCGGGGGAAGATTCCTGAGACGATGATCCTTGATGACTTCTCCTTAAATGACTTGATCAGCTGCTGGTACTTTAACCCACTGAGCCCAAGCGACGCAAACAGTGCGTCGGCAATGTATGTAACAGCGACGCAGACGTCTACGTCAGTGTCACTCCGGTCCCAATTACTCCGGTCCTAGGGTACCTAGAGGGCTCAGATTTGTATGGGAACTGTGTAAGTATGCCACGCACCCATGCCGATGGTTGAAAACTCTCAAAGTCCTACCGCATGCGCGTGAACGCACAAAAACATGTTTTTTGGGGGAAATTGCTTTTAATTTTTTACTCTTGTAAAATCCGTTTTCGGGGGCTCCGTAGGACCATCTTTTGAGCTTTTTGATCGGTTTTTCGTGGTTTTTCCTTCATTCCTAACCCATTCGCTATTGTTTCTGGAAAAAAAAAAATCAGAATCAGCCGGTCCTGGGTGGTACATTTATAAATATTTAGCTGGTACTCAGCGGGTTAATAGCAAATCTTCCGACCGGGTTTGCTGTACATCGTTGGATCCGACATAGATGACGTACATTGTATTAGCAGGGGCCAGCTTCGATACTTTGTCAACTGCAGCAACTACGTCGTCCATACCACCACCAGGGATACAAAAACACTTCCTGGTTTTAGGTGCCCTGGCGCAAAACTCTGCAAGCTGACCACGTATCAACGAGTCTCCCAGGAGCCGAACTTCTTCTGTTTCCTATTCGTTATCTGAGTCTGTGAGTATCTGGAAACGGTTGTGACACTCGGTAACTGGTATGAATTTCCTGGTCTTGGGGCAAACGTTGTTCCTCATGACACTAAAGTTGTCTTGTGTATCGGATGCGTCTGCTGAAGTGGCTACTGCAGGCGTTGAATTCTTGGCAGTTGACGTTGGGGCGTTAGTAGCTGCTGGAGTTGAAGCGGTGACAATTGAAGTTTGTGGTACTCCAACGTTGAGTGTTACACACTCTTGGAGTGATTCCAGCTTCATGGTGAGGGCGTTGATCTTGTTGTAGGCTTCATCTAAAGTGGTAGATTGGACAAGCATGGTAAAGCCTGGATGATTGCTACACAGCTGTCGAGTTAATTAAGTAACCAGTGTGTGAGAGAAGACAAACTTTTAACGCACGAAAAAGGTAACGCCTCAGGTAAGATAATACAAGATTCCTCTATATGAAAGCTGCTTCTGCTATGCCTCGTATTGCCTAGGTGCCATACATAAGCCATCAGTCATATTCCTTTGTAGCGTATTCTAATTCAGCTGAACGGCTGACAATCATCTAAGGTATCGTCTATTCCTATTCATTTTTGTTTAAAGATTGTATCTAAAGTTATAGTCTCATGAAATTATTCATAGGGTAATTTTCACACAATTGATTAATCTATTCAGTTCAGATTTTACTAAAAATCTTTAGAAAATGGAACCATGAATCGAACATACTGTAGATGCTCAAACATTTAAATGTTATAACATTAATTAACTATTTCAGTATCGGTGACACCCTTTTAATTATAGTCTGGCAAATA
Source organism: Paralithodes platypus (assembly GCA_032716605.1). NCBI lineage: Eukaryota > Metazoa > Arthropoda > Malacostraca > Decapoda > Lithodidae > Paralithodes > Paralithodes platypus. The sequence continues at coordinate 9,902,867 of CM064538.1, read as the reverse complement.
CTAGACAATGTTATTCAGCTTAGAAAGGACTTCTATCAATTAAAAGGCTACAGACTATCTTAATTATTCCATTTAGTTTCCACACATCCTTCCTATGCCTCAAAACATTGTCTATATATAGCTGAAATCAATTAAGAAAGACGTCGCCGGTACAGAAAAGGGTTAATAAAAACAAAGCATATTAAATTATATACCTTTTCAGAGAGAGAGAGAGAGAGAGAAAGTTTTGTTTTTTGGGTGGAGGGGTTCACGAATACATCCTATGATGTAATTGGTATTATGTAAGGAAGCCAATATTCTAGTGAATAATGGCAATGAATGAAATTAATGTTGAATCAAGTTGTAAATTCCTTCCAAAATCGTTGTCAGTGTCTGATCGCTGTATTTTGTTTTACTTACAACAATATTCATATGCCTTTGCAGTATCATAATGAAAATATTGTAATGCTTAGGCATATTCTTACTTCTTCAATAGGCAGCTGAATAATATATTTAATAAACTCTACTACTATTGTACTGACCTCCCGACACGTATAAATTGAGGGTTGTGCAGATTATAAGGGCTATAAAGGAGAGGGGTATGAATGGGATGGGAGGGAGTGGTGTGGTGGGAAGGAAGGAATGAGAAGGGAGGCGGTGGGAGGGAGGTGTTGTGGAGCACTTGCATTTGTGGTGGAGTTGGGGGGGGGGTGGGGGGGAAGACTCCAGACTCCAAGCGCTGGGTGTTGTCTCCGCGAATTAATCGAGTTAACTGTACTTGAATAAATTAATGAAATCATATGATCCTCCCGGGATTCGAACTCGGGGCACAACACCCAGAACCATTACACCACCAACATGGTTAAAGGTTGAGTACACGATCACGATTAATATCCATTTTCGAATTCTGGATATCAATCAAATCATGTAGCGTACTCAGACCCAACTGCATTATGGAAAGCGTAATGTTTTAGTGAGTGGGCCAAGATCACTAAGGACAGGCCATACTGGCGATCTGGCGGAGGTAGGAAGGGGGACGGTATAGGAGTAAAGGAAGCTGAAGCGGGGGAAGGCTGGGAAGACAAATGCCTAAGACATTTTGAGCTAAGAATGGTTTCAAAAACTTAAGAGAGGCAAGATATGAGATCAATTGAACGATAGTTGGAGGTCTTAGAGTGGTCACCCTTCGTTGGAACAGGTTGAATGAGGGCAACCTTCCAGTAAGAGGGAAGGACGTTATAGGAAAGATAGAAAAGCTGAACGGTCATAGGCAAAATGTGCTGTCTTTTGCAACAATTAATTATAATTACTGGCGAACATTATGTAATAATATTTGATAGTTTATTAAAGCCTTGGAACAATCAGAATGCACGAGAAAAATATGCATAAATTATCCTAAATAACATTAACATGAATATTCCAAGTGTATAGCTAGCTAACTTATTATCTATGGTGGTCTGAAATGCTGTGTTGTATTTTTGCAAAGCAAGAATCCCGAATCCAATACAAGAACGGAGCTGTAGAAGTATTTTCAGATCCTGGTATTATTATCTAATTAAATTTAAGACAGGGTGTGCTTTGCATTCGATTAATCACTTATAGATGGGTCTAGAAAGCCAAGACTAAAATTATATTTAACGTTGGAGGGGGAATACCTTTGCCTAGAGTTGCAGATTAAGGATTTCTGTCTTCTCTTTTGTTTGGCGTGATGAGAACTGTCTTGACTTTCCTTTCCTTTTTCTCTTGATGCTGTTTATTTCTCTTCCTTTGCTTCGGCTTCTCCTTCTTGAATTAATGGGAGTACTGTCGTACAATAGCTGCAATGAGCATGTTATGTGTGACAGGTGTAACTGCGACGAACCTCTCACTGGGGGAGGGTTTGACTGGAATGGGCGTGTCAAGGGGATAGGGGAAAGTGAATGCGAAGGGCGTGTCACTAGGGGGGTGTTCGGGTGGGAGGGGCTTGCCGGGAGGGGCGGTGACTGCGAAGGTGGGGGAGGGGATGTACGCCGCCACATACCTTACCCCCTGCGCATGCGCGAAAATGTAAGCCTCCCTTGGCCCCGCCCCCCGTTTCCCGCGTTTAAATATAGCCTTCAAACCGTTACTGCCAGGTCGCTCTGTAGCTCAGTCAGTAGAGCTCTCGCCCAGCACCGAGAATACCAGTGTTCGATCCCACTCGAATTTAGTGTATTTTTATATTTTTATTTTTTTATTTGTCTTATGTTATATTATATTATATTAGGGTATATTAGGGTTAGGTTAGGTTAGGTTAGGTTAGGTTAGGGTAATCTAATCTAATATGATATTTGTACAATTTGGGCAGTGGGCGGGGCCGCGCATGCGCAGGGGGTAAGGTATGTGGCGGCGTACAGACCCTCCCGAAGGTGGTGTCCAGAGAAAGTATAAGGGAGATAGGAATCTTCCTATGCCTCCCATTAAAATAAATGATACCATAGATAGCAGTGTCTGGCATCGATTTGAGGCGGCAACCAATGCCATCTAGTGTATGGACGCGGTACTAATATTGGTGAACAAAATCTAGGGGATTTGTCTTCATACTTCACACAGGTACTGTATTCAATATTAATCGTTTACTTTAGGCTAAGCAATCCTCAATACACACTTTACTAATGTCAGAATCGCCACTGTTATATAACATACCAAATGATAGTACCGTATCATTGTTTATTCGTTATGAAAATATTTACCAACTTAATGGTTTCATTACCTCTACTATAATAAGTCTATTACTTTACCATGATATATACGATACTAGGCCTCTAGTCTGGTCGAAACTACATTTTCGCAGTTATATGATTATCAAGCGTTGCTCAGGTTGATTCTACGCATTTGAATATGGCATTTACAAAGACATTTTCTATTCATAAATGACTAGGAGGAATGAACACATCAAAATCAATTATAAATGTTTATTCGCTATCAGGATATTCAAAATTAACTGCGAAAACGTAATTTCGGGCTGACAAAGTATGTATTGTAGTGACCAATGACTGCATTAATATGCTATAGGCCTATAATGCGTTTAACACATTATTGAAAGTAGTTTCATGTCGGGTACCTATTATAACATACACATAAATACACAAAACCATCTAGCACTGACAATAAAACTGAACATAAACCAAATACCGTCCCATATAAGAAGTGTAATGGTACCTCCCACTCCCAAGGGAAACCAAAGAGTAAAGAGTGCTTTGCATGTCACAAGGAGGGTCACTTTGCAAATGCTTGTCCGAACAAGCCACCAAACAAGGTTGTGTCATTGGCCCGCAGCATAGGGGTGTCGCCTATATCTTCTGAGTTTGTCAAGGGTAGTTCGTCAGAGGTTGGGACACAGCCTGTGTTCAAGAGTCCGGAAGGCTCGAACCCTGTCCGCGACGTCTTTGGGGGTCATAGAGGGCATGGTTTTGTGAGGTGGGCTGGCGAAAGGTGAGGAGTTAAGCTATTGCGTGATACTGGGGCTTCTCAGACCTTGTTAAGGAACTTTACTGGTAGACCGATTAACGCTGCTCGGGTGGTGGTAGTTCAGGGGATCAATGCTACGAAGTCCTACCCGCTGGTGCGGATGGAGCTGGAGGTGGATGGTGTGGCGAAGGAGCTGGATGTCGGAATTGTAGAGAACTTGCCTGTTGGGGGCGTCGACCTCCTCCTCGGCAACGACTTTGCGGTGCCTGCTTCTAAGGTTTCACCCTTGGTCGTTGCCGAGAAGGCGGCCGACGTTAGTAGGGAGGAACAGGAGTGGGTTGAGAAGTGTAGCGTACAAACCATGGCGTGTGTTGTGACGCGTTCTCAGACATCCGGAGCCTTGCAGCCACCACCTCAGTCTATCAAACCGCGGAGGAAAGGTCACAAGAAAACGGGAAGTGTTGGTCAATTGGAGAGTTTTGAGCCGGCAGTGTTTCTTGGTGACTCATTATTGGCACCTATGTTAGAGTCTGGAGAGGCCCCGGGGCCTGTCACCGCTAGTGCAGGTACAGGGCAGGAAGAGACTCTGCGACAGCATCGTTATGCGCAGCGTGAGGAAAGGATGGCTCAGCGGGACATTGGAGGTGGAAACAAATTATTTAAGATGAACTTGGATAATCTCGCACCTGCTGATATATGTTCCTTGCAGCTGGAAGATCCTGAAGTCAGGGCGTGTGGTAATGGTACTGTCGAACTGGAGAGCGATGGGGAATGCGCAGCCTGGTGATTTTTTCTTGTCCGAGGGGATCTTGTATCGGAGACATCAGGATCCCAAGAAAAAGTGGGATGGCGGGTCAGGATTAGTGGACCAGTTAGTAGTACCGAGGGTGTGCCGTGAGAGCTTATTGAGATTAGCTCATGATGTGCCCTTGGCAGGACACCTCGGGGCACGTAAGACGGAGGCAGCTCTGAGCAAGCTTTTCTGGTGGCCTGGGTTAAAGGTGAGTGTCGTGTCATCGGTGTCACAGTGTCACGCTTGTCAAGTTGTTGGGAAACCCAATCAGGTCATCCCGAGAGCCCCGTTACAACCCATCCCTGTCATTGGGCCGCCCTTCAGCAAAGTAGTTATCGATATGGTTGGCCCATTGCCCCCCACTAGTGCCGGCAATACATTTTTACTAACTGTAATGGATGTAGCAACACGGTATCCAGATGCTTACCCCATGCGCAACGGGATGGCTAAGACTGTTGTCAAAAACCTACTTGTCTATTTCTCTCGTTATGGCTACCCTCAGGAGATCCAGTCTGATCAGGGATCCAATTTTACTTCTGCTCTGTTTAAGCAGACCATGCAGCAACATGGGATAGTGTCTGTGGTGTCATCTGCCTACCATTCCGAGAGTCAGGGAGTTTTGGAAAGGTGGCACTCGACTCTCAAGAGTATGTTGCGGTGTTATTGCATGGAAAATGGGAAGGACTGGGATCTAGGTTTCCCATACGTTTTATTTGCTGCGAGAGAAGTACCTGGGGAGAGCTTGGGATTTAGCCCGAACGAGTTGGTTTTTGGACACAGAGTCAGGGAGCCCCTCCACATAGTCAAGGAGATCTGGGAGGGAGTCACAAAGCCATGCTCGCTTCTAAAGTATGTAGTTGAAAGCCGTGAGAGAAGCTAAAGAGCTTGGAGGTAGCAGGTCGGAACCTTAAGAGTTCACAAGCTCAGATGAAGGACAGATACGACCAGAAGGTGAAGCTGAGGGAGTTTGAAGTAGATCAGGAGGTACTGATACTACTGCCTCTGGTGTGACACCCCTTGTCTGCCAAGTATTCTGGTCCGCATCGAGTTGTAAGGAAGGTTTCTGATCTCGACTATTTAGTAGCTACTCCTGATCGTAAGAAAAAGAACCAACTTTGCCATGTAAATCTGATGAAAGAGTATGTGAGGCGCCCCTCCGAGCCTCTCACTGTCCCGGTGTTGATCTGCAGCGATTGTGGTGGAGAAGGAGGAAGGGACAGTCAAGCTGCGGGGGAGGATAATTGGGATTGTCATGTTTCCGCGGATCAGTGGGCGGGGAATTCTAGACAAGTGGCTCACGAGTTGATATTGCACTGCCTGAGCAACAGCGTGTAGCTGTGCAGCACTTGTTTGATTCAAACCCAGCTGTTTTCGCGGAGCATCCTGGCCTCACTACTCAAGCGGTGCACGATGTCGATGTTGGGGACCACCCGCCCTTTAAATCAGTGCCATACCGTGTCCCCCCTATTAAATTACCAGCACTTAGGGAAGAGCTGGATTATATGCTGAAACGTGGGCTGATTTCTGAGGGTGCAGTAAGGTGGACTTCCCCCGTCACAATGCAGCCCAAACCAGATGGCAAGGTGCGGTTTTGTATAGATTTCCGCAGGTTGAATGGTTTAACCCCCACAAATGCCTACCCTCTCCCTCGCGTGGACGACAGTGTGGATAAGATAGGAAAAGCCAAGTTCCTCACTAAGATAGACCTTGTTAAGGGTTATTGGCAAGTGCCCTTGTCTGAGCGAGCGCGAGAGGTGTGTGGGTTTGTGGTGGACGGTGCCACATATCGTTGCCATGTTATGCCATACGGGCTGAAAAATGCCCCTGCAACGTTTCAGAAATTAATGAACGACATTGTAGCCGACATTCCCAACTGTACGGTGTACCTAGATGATGTCATAATATACGACGAGGATTTTAACAGTCACTGTGCTCACATCGGACAGCTTTTTAATAAACTGAATGAAGCAGGTTTGGTGGTAAACCTGGGTAAGTGCGATTTTGCCAAAGCCACAGTTTTGTACCTGGGGTTCGAGGTGGGGATGGGTCAGGTGTGCCCTCCACAGACTAAGATCAAAGCCATCGATCAATTTCCCCAGCCTACGACTAAGAAACATATCATGCGGTTTCTAGGTATGATAGGCTATTATCGTCGCTTCATCAAAGGCTATTCGACTGTACTTGCACCTTTAACTGACTTATTATCTAAGGACAAGAAGTTCCGGTGGTCTCCTGAGTGTGCAGAGGCGTTTTCCTTGGTGAAACACCTGTTATGTACCCACCCCATACTCACGGCTCCGGACTTCAGCAGACCTTTTCAGCTGGCGACTGATGCCAGTGGCGTAGGGGCTGGGGCTGTCTTGTTACAGACAGATGATGAAGGTATCGAACATCCAGTGAGTTTTTACAGTAAAAAATTCAATAGTGCACAAATGAATTACTCTGTAATTGAAAAAGAACTCCTGGCGATAGTGCTGGCGCTCAGGCACTTCGATGTATATGTTCCTGCTTTCGGACCAGTCGTAGTGGTTTATACCGATCATCACCCTCTGAAATTCTTGAATCAGTTTCATAACCGGAATATGAGGCTGACCAGGTGGTCACTCATGCTTCAGGAGTATAATCTGGACATACGCCATATTGCCGGTTCTGATAACGTGATAGCGGATTGTCTATCAAGGGTGGATGATGTTGGTTAGACTGCCACAGGATTGAGGGTTGAGTGTGGAGGAAAATAAGCTGTCACTGTAGTTCAGCCGAAAAAAACAAATTAAAAAAGCAAAAACCTTATAAAAACTCTTTATTTTTTATAATGTGTACATTTTTTTATAAGATGTTGTAGCAGTATCTAAGTTGAATGTTTTCGCTTATTGTCGCTAAGTTAGTTGAACTTGCTCGGTGGAGCGCAACAGTCTTTATTTTTTTTATATATAGTGCCTTGTGTCGCAACAGTGTGTGGTACTATGAGAAGCTTTCTGTTAGATATGAAGAACTTAGTCAAGGGTCATATATCTTGGGGGAGGTGTGACGCTTCTGCATAGTAGCCACGTGCGGGCATGCGCGCACGTCGGCTGCCCAGCCGTTTAGAAACCGGCTGGTGGGAGCCGGTCGTCAGGCTTTTCCTTAGTATATATCCTACGACAACGTAACTAATGTCTGGGATATTCTTATGTTGTTTCACAGCTTGAAGCTGCCCTTATTCTTAACCAACGCATCTTAGTATATTTTATTCTCGATAGTTAATTATTTCATTATAATATATAAGATGTAAGTCTAGTGAGGGCGGGAGGAGACGAGCGGGAGAGAGAGACCGGCTTGGGACGTTGCTTCGCTTGCCAGCTTGGGACGAGCCTGAAGCGTTGCCATATGCATTTGATTGCAACGTTAGGCTTAGTTTCGACTCGCGCACGGGGTAGAGGATTTTGACCAGGCAACAGTGTTGAGTGTTGCCAAGCCTGGGATGTATTTTGTATGCCTAGGGTGGGGTCCAGACAGATTCAAGACTCAGAGCTCACCTCATTGTCGTACCCTTCGGACCCCCTTGATATCTATCCCTCTCAACCCCACTTAGAAACTTTCTCTCTTACTTTGTATTCCTTCCTTCCACTACTTCACCAATCTATTTAATTATCCCATCCCCTTGATAGACCTTATATCTATTATTGTATTAACGACGAGCTCTCAGATAACTAGATAGGATTTTGGGCCTTATGCAGAGACGTAATTGTTAATGAGACCTAGGAAGCTTTTTTGTTGTCTCATATTTGGTGGTTTCATGCTTGCTAGTGTGTTCTTGTGTCAGGGTAGCAGGGGCTAGACCGGAGGGGAGGCTTTTTGCGATCCTTTAAGTAAAGTCTGCTGGTGCGAGTCCTGTGGACCCGCACGACTTTACTAGGATACCCGTGGGAGTCTGGGGGCATTTTCTTGTCTGTGTCCCTGTGTGTCTAGTGTTGTGTTGTGTGAGGGCCCTTGCCTAGTCCACTCAGCACTGCGCTAGCACGTCTTTCTTTTGTTTTAGGGTCGCCAGGAGAGAGTCAGATACTTGCGATCTGAGTCTCTCAAGAGAGCACCCTTTCAATTAGAGTAATTTGGCGCACAGACTTGGGAACGTCCCTAGGCTAGAGCAGGTGGCTCAGCCCGGGTATCCAAAGCCTGTATCCTTCCAGCTAGACCTCTGCCTCCTGGCAGATTAACAGCTAGGGGTTTATTATCTCTGTATGCTTGTTATTGTGCCACAGTTTACCGTTTTTGTGAGCATTGTGAGTCAGAGTGTGGCTTAGAGACTCTGTCCGAGAAGGCTTGCCTGACTAAGAGTGAGAAGCACACCTGTATGTGGTTATGTTGTTAGTTGCTGCCTTTATTTAATTATACCTATGCCATTATACACTGTATGGCCTATCACTAGTATTTATTCCTGCTTATGAGTTAAGAGTTCTCTAAATCCGTAATGTACTTTCTTTGCTAAGCATCAGATCCTACAGTAGCCGCATGCAGTTTAGAAACCCGCATCTTGTCTACCGGTACGATGTTTTGAGGACTGTTTGCTTTCACCTTCTTTCACGCAGGGGTGATTAGTTGTATTAATTAACGTAACGTTAAATGTACTTTCTTCTAGTTTGTTATTAAATTGTTTCTGCAATTTAATTCCGTCATCTATCTTTTCCTTGAAGCTTTAAGTCAACTTAATTGTGTGATCTTTTATATAGCCTGCTTGACTATCAGCAGTCTATAGTGCGTGCACCCTGTAACCGAGTCATAGGATACCTCGTTGTCCAGGCAGGACTCTTGACGGTTTAGGGTGGTTTGTTGCCTGGGTTTATAGATAAGGGTTGGATCTAGCGTTTTCCGTTGTTGCTTCTTGCCGCATACCTAGTCCAATAGAAAGAGCCCAGTGTTTATATATCCCAGGACGTAACAACGTGCATTCCTTTGGGTGAAGGTGGTGAGGATGTGGGGGATGAGGTGGAAGGGCGTTTGGGGTGGGGTTGATTTACGTGACTTGTTGTGGGTTTGGTGGGTGTGTTTTGTTGGGGGAAATTTTTGGTGCAATTTTTTTTTTTTTTTTTTTTTGCGAGATGATGTGTAGGGCATGGCTGGGGGCAGGGGCAGAGTTTGTAGCGAGTACGGAGATGCGGTTTGGCGGTGCATTTGTGTTTTGTCGCTGTGTTTTTTTGTCTATGGGTGGAGGGGGTTGAGTAGGGGGATATAGAGGGTGGGCTTTGTGTGATGAGGGGTCTTGATGGTTGTTTGGGGGTGGAGGTGGGTACCACCGGGGTTGTGTCTGTGGTAATGGTAGTGTTTTTTTTTAACCGTATTAGGTGGCTGGCTAGGTGTAGTAGGGGGTTGGTGGTGGCCGTCCCTATCGATAGTCAAAGGACGGTAGATCCTCATGAAGCGATTTAAGTAGGTCCTAGTTTCTCTGTGATAGTCTACGATAATTTTATAAGGATTAGGGACTTTTAATACCTCATAGGGTCCTACGTAGTGGGGACCTAGCTTATTTACTACTGGTAATTTAGCTACCATGACGGTGTCACCTATGGCGTACGGATTGTTGGGCGTGGTAGTGTCGCGTTGGATGTCTTGAAATACTTGTGCTTTGTGGAGGGTGTTGTAGGGGGTCAATGGTAACTTCTGAGGTGGGTGTTTGGGCAAGGTGATGGAAAGGTAGTAAGAGAGGGGCAACACCATACAACCGTTCGTTGGGGGTGATGCCGTCTTCTCAGGGACGGGAATTTATTCCCCACTGAATCATTTTTACTTGTGATGGCCAGTCGGAGGTGTTGAATACAATTAACCCACAGAGTGCCAGGTCCATATATATACGGACTAGGGTCTTGTCACGCCCAGTGCCAGGTCCATATATATACGGACTCGCCGAGAAAAAAAATCGTAGCAGCGAAACGACTGCACCTATGGCTTTCATATTTCTACCACATGTACCATACCCTTCTGGCTTCTTGCCACCACCAACACAACCCCCTCCCCCCACCCACTCGCTGACTATCGGTCGCCTCACAAGGAAAAAAAATGAAAATCTTTGACGGCGAAACGACTGCATCAATCGGTTCCATATTTGTGATCCCTTACCCTTCTGCCTTCCCCCCACCACACCCCCAACCGCCTCCCACCACCAACTTCCAGCGTATCCGTACGAAGAAAAGGAAAAAAAGGAAAATCTGTGGTGGCGAAACTACCTCACCAATCGGCTTCATATTTGTAACAGGAGTCAATTACGCTTCTACCTTCCCCCCACCAACCCCCAAACCACCCTCCCACCACCCTCCTACCTATACGTTCCGATACCATAAAAGTCGATGATTTACTCTGAAAATTTCAGCTACATTCGGGACGATCGGGGACCTGATTTCTGGCAAAAATGGACAAGGGAATTGTTTTTTTTACCATTATCCTTCCTTTCTCACCCAACTTGATAGATTTAGTCAAAAAAATTAAAATAAAAAATCCTCTGGCACTGGCAGATGCATAGGGTCAATAATTGTCTGGCACTCTGCGGGTTAAGCGTGTTCGCAACTGATTATTGATGGTGCTGTGGCTGCGTTCTCAAATTGAATTTCCCTGGGGCCAGTATGGTGAGGAGTGGGCTATATTTTTGCCACATTTCTGGGAGAAAGCTTTCCATAGGTGTCCGGAGAACTCTGGGGCGTTGTCTGAGAGCAAGGTGATGAGTAATCCGAAATTTTGAAACATTTATGTGGCTAGGACTTCTGCGACAGTAAGGGCATTGTGGTCTTTTATAGGACAAGCGACTAGGAATTTGGAGTACACGTCTACGAATGTGATGATAAAACGATTTCCATTGCTTGCCAGAAAAGGTCCCATTACATACAGGGATAAAGTTTGCCATGGGTTGTTAGCTGAAATGTTTCCAGTTGATCCGGGGGTTTTACTCCTATCTTTACCCAAGACACAGGGTTTGCAGACTTCAGTGACACGCTTGGCGATGATCGATGGGTTGGTGGTCCAATACATTTGTTGGAACGTCTTTTGCATTTTTGACTGTCCCAGATGTCTCCCATTTCCTTCATAGATGATGATCATGATATCCTGAGCGGTGCGGGGGTCGTCGGCGATGTGTCCGGATTCAGTGTACAATTGGTCGCTGACCTGGTGGAGGTGGTAAAAAACTTCTTTGAAAATCCATTTTGGTTTTATTTTGGTTTTCCAAGCTTGCAAACAAAGTTGGTTCGGTGGTTGGAGTTGTTGACTGTGGTTGCTGAGTCACTGGGATCGAGCTGGTCAGAGCGGCTAGGGTGGAAGTGAGGACGTCTGGTACAGGTAGGTGGGAGAGGGCGTCGGCGTTTGTGTGTAGTATGCCTGGCCGGTAGTGTATCTCGAAGTTATACTCTTCGAGTGTCTCTCGCCATCGTACTAACAAAGCTGAGTTTGTTTCTGAGCACCGTAGCCACTGTAGGGATTGGTGGTCTGTTATGATGTCAACCTTGGTACCTAATAAAAAAAAGCGGAAATGATTCAAGGACCAGATGACGCCGAGGCACTCTTTTAGTTGCGGTGTAGTTTTGCTGGGCGTTGTTGAGGGTGGAGCTAGCGCAAGCTATGTTGTGCTCTCCTCCGTCTTGTACCTGAGCAAAGACTGCCCCTATGGCGTACAGAGACACGTCAGTGTACAACCTGAAGGGTTGCCGGTCAGGAAAACCTACCGTGGGGGCGTTCACGAGTTTGTCCTTGAGAGTATTAAAAGCTGCGTCACTTTCTGCTGTCCACACAAATTCGGTGTCTTTATGTGTGAGTTGGTGGAGGGGTTTTGCTATGGATGCAAAGTTTTTTACAAAACGTCGGTAATATGTGGCTAGGCCGAGGACAAATCTCACGCCTGTGACGGTGGTAGGTGGGGTTTGGGCTGCTATGGCTGACAATTTGCGAGGGTTGGGAGAGATACCTTTCTTCGATATGTCGTGGCCTAGGAAATCCACCGTTTTCCGTGCAATCTCCCATTTTGAGGATTTAAGTTTCAAACCTGCCTGTTTGATGAGTTCGAGTACCTGTCTGAGTCGTTAGAGGTGTTCGGTCCAGGTTTTTGCGTACATAATTACGTAATCTAAATAGGCGAGGCATGTTTCCCAGGTTAATCCTCTTAGTACGGATTCCATGAGACGGGAAAAGGTGGCGGGACCATTGCATAATCCGAAAGGTAAGTCGTTAAATTCGTACAAATATCCTCCGCTGGTGGAAAAAGCTGTCTTTTGTTGGTGTTCGGGTTTAATGGGAGCTTGCCAGTATCCAGCTTGCAGGTCGAGGGTGGTGAACCACTTGGAGCTGTGTAGGGAGTTTAGCGAGTCATTAATGCGGAGCAACAGAGTTGCATCCTTTACGGTTGCGTCATTTAGGCGTCTGTAGTCGACACAAAATCGTGTGGACCCGTCCTTCTTTTTCAGCAAGACTACGGGAAAAGACCAGTGACTGATGGAGGGAGTAGCTATTCCTGCGTCTAGCATTTCTTGCACTTGCCGGTCCTCTTCTTGCTGTTGCAGAGCGTTCTTTCTGTGGGAGGGTTGATGTATTGGCGGTCCGGTGGTGTGTATCAGGTGTTCCTCCAGGTGAGTCTTTCCGACTTTGGTGGGGGTTTGTGCAAATACGTCCACGATTTCTTGTAGGAGTTGTCTCATCTGATGTTTCTGTAGAGATGTTAACCTTTTCACGCATTTATGACGCAGAGATTGCCAGATTAGCAATAAGAAATAGAGTTCTCTCACTCTTATAATTACCTCTCCAAAATTAGTTTTCTGCCCACAGCTAACTCAAAGACAACTGCAGAGGTTGAAGTAACTAAACTAAAGGTTTCTAAATACCCCTGATGGTAACAAAGGCTTTAAAGTATCCCCAATAGGCTCAAAATTGCGTCATATGTCGGAGAGGGTTAAGGTGGTGGGAATGGGGTGTAGGATGCTTTGTTTGGGAATTTCTCTTGGAACAGGGTTGGTATCGTCAAATGTTTCGAGGTCTCCAATTATGAGGCCTTTTGGGAGGGTTATTACTTCTTCAGAGATATTGGCAATTAAAATGGCGTTATGCTGGAAGGATATTAGAGCGGGTTTGATTCTGCAATGTTCCATGCAGGTGGTGGTTTTCTTATGGGTCAAAATCATGTTATCTTGGAGAAGAGGGTGGAGAGGCACCCATTGTTGGTGTTGAGGAGGAATTGATTTTTTTGTTTATTTGTGATAGCGGGGCTGATGATGATGGTGGGGTTGGAAGAGGTTTTGGAAATAAATGTGGTTTGTTTTGTAGTGATAAGATGTTTAGAAGGGTCGTGAGACGGTGTTGAAGTTACTGGGATGTGTGGGCGGGGGCGAGCGGTAAGTTGGATAGGTTGTGCTGGGGGCGATGTAGTCACCGGGGTGGAGGGATGTGGCACGTGTTGAGGATTTTTTATTTTTTTTTGAGTTGGAGGCACTGTGACGTGTTGGTGGTTTCGGAGAGGAGGTCTCACGATTTTTCTTTATTCGTATTAGTTGAGGTCGTCCGATTACTCTTGAGGATGGTAGAGGCTGAGTCTTGTGAGATTCTTCTGACTCAGACTTTTTTTTTTTTTTTTTGGAAAGTGAGGAGTCTTCTGCCGCAGTCCAGCTGTGCTTGTAGGCGCTCGAGCAATTCTAAACCCATATATCCGTCATACTGCTGACAATCTGAATAAAAACGACGAATGGGTGATGACAGGTGGCGTTGGGTTGAGGGGTGGTGATATGTAGAGGTTTGGTTTCTCCTATAATTTGAAGGGGGGTATCTCCGGTGCTGATTATATTAGTAGTGGCAGCTTGCAATTTTCGTAATTGTTTCTTATGTTTGTCGTAAAAAGAATTGAAAAGACATGAACGACCTGCAATTAATAATCTTAGTGGAATGCCTTGTATTTTAGCAAGATGATAAATGGGGGGTGGTCGTTCAATTGTAGACTCCCTCGCCGAAGCCATGATGGGTGGGGGAGGCTTTAAAAACCCTGGGGATTTTCTTCCGAGTCCTCCAGGATTTATTCTTCTTCCTCTACAATTTGGGCAATCTCTTCGGTCTCATATATTTCTTCTGTGTCTTCTTCTTCAAGTTGTTGTGATTCTCCTTGGCTGCAGAGACACGAGGGGTAACGTTTTGGTTCTTAGCACTATCCCAGATGTCGTGAATGGGGCAGGTGGAGTTGCACGCCCTGAAATCAAAAGAGTTGATGACAACTAAGGGATGGTAACGGTTTCTATAATTTGGTGTGGGGCGTGAAGGAAACCATCCAGGTGGTTTGTTAGTTGGGTAGACTCTTTTTGGTTGTCAGGACGATGATTGTGGCCGAAATGGTAGTGGGCGGCCAGAGTTTTAAGCTGACGGTTGGCTTGGGGATGGTCTGAGGTTATAGGGTTGATGAAGTCTTGGTCTGCTATTTACTTGTGGGTGAGTGGGGAACCTCTTGATGGCTGCTACTGCGGGGGTCTTGGGGCGGCCAGCGAGGAGTTCTATGATGGTATGTCTTTCTGGAATCCAGAAGGATTATGAATGTTGAAGTGTTCAAGAACAAAGGGAGGCAATACTTTTATGAGATGTATAAAGGTGTGTTGCTTTTATTGCTTTGCGGTGAGAATGGGGTAGGCAGACTTCACTTGTTGACTATTGGAGGCCAGAGTGATGCCTAAATCTCCTTCATACTTGATCTCGTCCATTGTTGCATGGGCGACGAGAGGACCCAGTGATGGCTGGATGGCGTCGATTACAATGGACCGGAACTGATCCCAGGTAAGTTCAGGTGTTACCTGGGTGGCAAGTTGGCAACTAGGGAAACGGCTTTTCCCAACTGCGTTAACAATACAGCGATTTTTTCGCGGTCTTGGTTGTATGCCAGGTCGAGCACTGGCTTTACCATATCCAGGTACACTACGTATGCCATATGTTTCTCCATCGTACTTGGGAATGGGAATGTGAGAGCGGTTGACTGCCATACTGCTAATGTTATATAATCTCTATCACTTCTAATTTGTTGTGCTGAAATTATTTTTTCCTTCTCGAATCAAGAAACACAGCCTGCCACCAAGGGTTTTTGCCAGGGTTTGAGATTGGATTGGGTAGGTTCTACTTAAACTCTCGGCTGCACAGCCCCTGTAGTATACACCATTCCCCTGTGCCTAGGTATTTTGATTCATCCCTCACTAAAATCGTTAACCCGTACAATCCCAGCGACGGCTATAGACGTCAGTAGATAATTAATTCCCCAGTCCCAGCGACGGTTATAGCTGTCAGTAATGTATTTGTCTTGTAACTGCCTGTACAAGGCTAATTTTTTTTTTTTTTTTTTAGACTTGTAAAAAACTAAAACTAAAAGGTGATAGATCCACTCTTGCCTCATCTCTTGAGGTGAACAGATGGTCTCTCCTGTCATTTTGGCCACATTGCTTGGGACTGCTGGGGACTTTTATTACTGTATCCTATGGTACAGTACGGGTTAATTTACCATAAATATAATTAATACTTATCCATATGTGCCTATTTTATGTTTAATATGAAGATAGTATGTGTGACAACAATAAAACAAGTGGGAATAGTGTTTGGGGGGTGACAAACACAAAACATTGCCGAGCGGTTCATTCATGGAGTTGACAGAGAGAGAGACCACACCCTAGCTTCACGAGCTCTAGAGAGAGACTGGAGGTAGTGCGGGCTTGTCTCTCTCTCTCTCTCCTCACTCCACCTCCCTCCCTTTCGACCTTGAAACCGGGTAGAAAGTGTTGGCGCCATAAATAAACCGATAATCACAGGAATAAGAGAAAAATAGGTGATAATTGAAGGGGGGAGGGGGGGGAAAGGAGGGGACTTTGACATATGTGAAGGAGTGATTGGAGGTATGGAGGGGATTATCTCACTTAAACATCTTTTTTTTTTAAGTGCCACTGGGGTGTTTTCAGTTTTATTTCTTAGGCCTAGGACCTTGAGTTTCCCCGCAGTCGCCCAATAAAACCTCTTAAAAGTCTCCCCGAAGCTGGCGGGTTAACTGGAGAAGTCAAAGATCATACAACACATGCATAGAAGACAAATAGAGGATACATATATCGCCGAGTAAATTCATGGAGTGTTGTTTTATTTATCTAACTCTTACGTAAATAGACATAAACAGGTACATATGGATTAATAATAATTTTATACAACATAAACTGTCTTAGCACATTCGAGGATCTAGATGGAGATCAGGTATACAATATGTTTAGTTTGCCTATTAATAAACTCAATGAGCTATTGCTTAAAACTTGTATAAGTCGTACCACAAATAGTGCTAGTTAAATATGTTCACAATAACACTCTAGACACTTACACAATTGACGAGGTTTTCACTATGGAGTCGATGATTATGGACTCTATTTTATAGATACACTTGCACACTGGTGAGGATTAGGTAGAGTCAATGGTTGTGGACTCTAACTGTATTTCCACACTTTTTAACACTAGTGGGAATCTAGGGAGAGTCAGTATTTTTAGACTCTAATTCATAAATGCACTGTGAGGATATTTATGCAGAGTCAATAAGGTGTGGAATCTAACTTATTTCCTCACTTGCGCACTAGTGAGAATTCAGGTATAGTTTATACTGAGGAACTCTACTGGGTAATGCATTGGTGAGAATTAGGTAGAGTCACTATTGGTATGATCTAACTTTATATACCTCGTCACTGGTATCGACTTATTTCTGGTTTTCAATATGTACTCCTGAGCTAACACTTGGAACTGGAGGAGTGGTGAGTTGAGGTAACAGCTTGGGGTTTTCTGAGTCTCCGTTGGGCCGTCCAGGTTCGCCTGTTATGTGGATCAGTTGTTTAAGTTACAGTTGGCTTAGTTGGTATCGGGTCTTCAATGAAGCTCCTCAACCCCCCATAATCGGGGCCGTTTGTAGCATCTACTACCTGCCAAGCAGGCATATTTACCCTAAATGAGCTTCATTTCATGCTCTTTTTCATGCATAAAAAAGAGCCAGAGCATAATACAATTATATATCCGTGAGAGGGCGATAATAGAGCTTTCCAATGACACCTGAATCATCCTTGTACGACCACAGATTATCCTGTAACGATCGCACAACGAGAGGTAAAAAACCGTAAATGAAGGTAATTTCCCCAGTTTTTTCCTTGTCTCGCGAGGCCGTGGGTGTGGAATGTTGCAGTGGGGAGCTCAGTCGCGGCTCTGTGGTCGGGCCGAACGGTCAGAGCCCGCCTATTATCCTTCAAATGCGTGGACACTCTCTCAGAGCCGATAATGTGCTCAAAATGCCCCCCGTCATATGACGGGTACCTCCACATTGTTCATTGTTCTCTAGCCCTTCATATGACGGGCACCGCCAGTTAGGTGTTAAATGTCATGACACTGAGCACTTCATCGGACTAACATGAGTATGTTTAGCATATAGCAAGAGTTACTCGACTATCCTGGCCGTTATACTAATCGGTGGTGAAGTTCTGTTCAGGTACTCTTGGTGTGAAGTCTTTAATATGAGGTCTCAGATGCCATGACACAATGACAACATATCGGGCTAACGCGAGTAAATAATAACGTCATGACCATTACTACGTTCCTCGATCTGCCAACTGACCTTTATAAGAGGTTCAAAGAACTCGGGGCGGTGTTTAAACCTTTTAATTGCACATGTCCGCTAACATGTTGTTGGACAGATGCATTAAGGACTTCTAAATGCAGAGTGCCAATTATGGTGTCTCGCAAAGCCCTGGACTATTTAAATGACCTTGACATGCCAAGTATCCTTTGATAGTTTGTGGAGATACGTATTTAACACCTTACGAGCGGCCTATGCGGTTTATTTATGTGTACCGCCCAGCGGGGTGTTTTTAGCCAAAATAGGGCTGTTTACGTGATCATTTTCATGCCTAAATAAGACCCAGAACGTAAAACAAGTATCTATCCCTGAAAGGGCATAAACAGAGCTTTCGAATGACACCATAACGATCCTTGTATGATGGATAGTTTTCTTGCAATAACCGTGCAACGCGAGTGCAAAAAGCAGGTAATTCGGTACTTTCGGTACATAATTGAGTATGTAGCGAGTGAGAGAGGGAGGAGGGAGCTGAGATTTGTGTCAGTAGGTTCGCCGCGGTGGTCTGGAGCAGTCATACGCTCGCTAGTCTCCTGCCACCACTTGTCTCTCTCTCTCAGCCACATTACGTGCTGAAATTGCCACTCGACCTATGTCGAGCGCCGCCACATAGTCCAGCTTTATTTAACTCGACTTAAGTGGTGAGCCGCTTTTTAAGGGTTAATAATAAAAGTAAGTTCTGGACATGTCCGTGAAGTATACTTCTAGTATTAAAGGTGCAGCCTATTGTGCACCATAATGTTAGTACGATACCATGGTATGTCCAACAACAATTTCTCAATAGGAAGTTTTAGTCAAGAGGACCTTTCAGGATATGAGGCATGACTTTTATCCTTACTTGAATGGGAGGGTAATTTTAGGACTATCACCACTAATATGTTAGCGTTATGAAAGCCCTAGAATTACTTGCTTTGTTCAAGTTTCGTCGGGATAGTGACGACTTTGGCTGAGATGTCCCGGGGTAGGTATGCGGGGGTCAAAAGGTCATATGTCCGGTCGGGGGCGGCTCTAAGGGGATTAGGAGGGCCCCTTAGAAGTTCGCGGGCAGGTGATTCGGCCTTTGGGTGGAAGTAGGTGTGACGCTCCTGCATAGTAGCCACGTGCGGGCATGCACGAGTGTCGGCTGCCCAGCCGTTTAGAAACCGGCTGGCGGCAGCCAGCCGGCCGGCTTTTCCTTAGTATATATCCTACGACAATGTAACTAATGTCTGGGATATTCTTATGTTGTTTCACAGCTTGAAGCTGCCCTTATTCTTAACCAACGCATCTTAGTATATTTTATTCTCAATAGTTGATTGTTTCATTATAATATATAAGATGTAAGTCTAGTGAGAGTGGGAGGAGACGAGCGGGAGAGAGAGACCGGCTGGGGGACGTTGCTTCGCGCGGGCGCGAAGAGTCTAGCTTGGGACGAGCCTGATGTTGCCAATTTGATCGCAACGTTAGGCTTAGTTTCGACTCACGCAGGGGGGTAGAGGATTTTGACCCGGCAACGGTGTTGAGTGTTGCCAAGCATGGGATGTATTTCGCATGCCTAGGGTGGGGTCCAGACAGATTCAAGACTCGGAGCTCACCTCACTGTCGTACCCTTCGGACCCCCTTGATATCTATCCCTCTTAACCCCACTTAGAAACTTTCTCTCTTACTTTGTATACCTTCTTTCCACTACTTCACCAATCTATTTAATTATCCCACCCCCTTGATAGACCTTATATCTATTATTGTATTAACGACGAGCTCTCAGATAATTAGATAGGATTTTGGGCCTTATGCAGAGATGTAATTGTTAATGAGACCTAGGAAGCTTTTTTGTTGTCTCATATTTGGTGGTTTCATGCTTGCTAGTGTGTTCTTGTGGCAGGTGTGCAGGGGCTAGACCGGAGGGGAGGCTTTTTGCGATCCTTTAAGTAAAGTCTGCTGGTGCGAGTCCTGTGGACCTGCACGACTTTACTAGGATACCCGTGGGAGTCTGGGGGCATTTTCTTGTCTGTGTGCCTGTTTGTCTAGTGTTGTGTTGTGTGAGGGCCCTTGCCTAGTCCACTCAGCACTGCGCTAGCACGTCTTGTGTTTGTTTTAGGGTCGCCAGGAGAGAGTCAGATACTTGGGGTCTGAGTCTCTCAAGAGAGCACCCTTTCAATTAGAGTAATTTGGCGCACAGACTTGGGAACGTCCCTAGGCTAGAGCAGGTGGCTCAGCCCGGGTATCCGAAGCCTATATCCTTCCGGCTAGACCTCTGCCACCTGGCAGATTAACAGCTAGGGGTTTATTATTTCTGCATGCTTGTTATTGTGCCACAGTTTTACCATTCTTGTGAGCATTGTGAGTCAGGGTGTGGCTTAGAGACTCTGTCCGAGCAGGCTTGCCTGACTAAGAGTGAGAAGCACACCTGTATGTGGTTATGTTGCGAGTTGCTGCCTTTATTTAATTATACCTATGCCATTATACACTGTATGGCCTATCACTAGTATTTATTCCTGCTTATGAGTTAAGAGTTCTCTAAATCCGTAACTTACTTTCTTTGCTAAGCATCAGATCCTACAGTAGCCGCATGCAGTTTAGAAACCTGCATCTTGTCTACCTGTACGATGTTTTGAGGACTGTTTGCTTTCACCTTCTTTCACGCAGGGGTGATTAGTTGTATTAATTAACGTAACGTTAAATGTACTTTCTTCTAGTTTGTTATTAAATTGTTTCTGCAATTTAATTCCGTTATCTATCTTTTCCTTGAAGCTTTAAGTCAACTTAATTGTGTGATCTTTTATATAGCCTTCTTGACTATCAGCAGTCTATAGTGCGTGCACCCTGTAACCGAGTCATAGGATACCTTGTTGTCCAGGCAGGACTCTTGACGGTTTAGGGTGGTTTGTTGCCTGGGTTTATAGATATGGGTTGGATCTAGCGTTTTCCGTTGTTGCTTGTTGCCGCATACCTAGTCCAATAGAAAGAGCCCAGTGTTTATATATCCCAGGACGTAACAAATGGCGACCTTGCATAGGATTTACTGAACAGAGGAATATAGTGGTCATTTGTTTTGAGATTCCTTATGATTAGAGGAATACAGTGGACATAGAGTTTTTTTTTTGGAGCAACCAATATAACTTAAAGACTTTAAATAACATTAGTATATACATACTTGCATAGGAGATAAGGCACATTCTATAACCGTGATAATTACTGCAGTGCACAAACATGTCTAATACATCAGAACACACTGGTGGGTCAGGTCACGATACGGGCTCGGAGGGAGAAAGATCTGTGGAGTGGCTAGTCGATATCGAGGAGGGTGCTAGAAGATTTTTAGAGGTGCCCCTTACCGCTGCCAGGGTGTTGAAGCTGAATAAGTATGGCTTAAAGTGTGTGGCAGGTCTACAGGTTCACCAGGGTTTAAGTGGCATGAGGAAAGATCAGCTGAGGACTTTGATATTGGGTTTAGAAGGGAGAGACCTGGGTGGAGAGGCGACTGGGGGCCCCGGTCCCCAGCCACTCTACCCCCATATCAAACGTCAGGGTGCCTGAATTTAGTACATACCCCCAAGTTGATGGTCAATGGCAGCGTGGAATTCAATCACAGGGACCCTCTCCATTAAATGCACCTTCCCCTCCTCAAGGGTTGACTCCAGATTTGTTGTTTCGGCTTGAGATGGCCAAGGTTGAGGCCGCCGAAAGACAGGTTAGAGTTCAGGTTGAGGCTGCCGAGAGACAGGCTAGTGTGCAGGCTGAGGCTGCAGAGAGAACAGCTATACGAGAGGCTGAACTGCAGGCAGAGTCTACTAGGTATCGGGCTGACAGGGAGCTGGAGAGATCTCGAGTGGAGGTAACAGGGCGAAGTATTGGGGGAGGTAACAGACATCGGGACCAATCATTGTCGCACCTGCTTAAACTAGTTCCTGTGTTCGATGAATTAGGTGTGTCTGAGTTTTTTATGCGATTTGAGAAGAAGTGTCAGGAACACCAGTGGCCTCAGGAAAAGTGGGCAGCATTAGTTTCATCAAGACTCCTAGGAAAGGGGCTAAAAGCGTATGATGCACTACCTTTAGAGTCCTGTTTAGTTTATGATGAGCTAAAGAAGGCTGTGCTACGGGCCTATGAGTTACAACCAGAAACTTACCGCTTGAAGTTTCGGGGTGTTACTAAGGGCAAGGATAGTACCTTCCTAGAACACGCCCGGGACTTGTCTGATGCACTACGACTTTGGCAGCATTCTGAGAGGGCAGCTACTTTTGAGGAGTTGAGTGAGCTGGTTCTCTTGGAGCAGTTCTTTAAGTGCACAGGCGGGGACTTAACATTAAATATAAAGGAAACAAATCCTAGAACTCTCCAGGAGGCAGCAGAAATGGCTGACCTCCGATTGTCATTAATTCGAGGGTGCGAAGCAGCAGCTAGGAGTGAGTCGGGTGCAAAGGATCGTACCCCTCCCCCTCCCAAGAATTTTGATACACATAAATACACAAAACCATGTAGCACTGACAATAAAACTGAACATAAACCAAATACCGTCCCGTATAAGAAGTCTAATGGTATCTCCCACTCCCAAGGGAAACCAAAGAGTAAAGAGTGCTTTGCATGTCACAAGGAGGGTCACTTTGCAAATGCTTGTCCGAACAAGCCACCAAACAAGGTTGTGTCATTGGCCCGCAGCATAGGGGTGTCGCCTATATCTTCTGAGTTTGCCAAGGGTAGTTCGTCAGAGGTTGGGACACAGCCTGTGTTCAAGAGTCCGGAAGGCTCGAACCCTGTCTGCGACGTCTTTGGGGGTCATAGAGGGCATGGTTTTGTGAGGTGGGCTGGCGAAAGGCGAGGAGTTAAGCTATTGCGTGATACGGGGGCTTCTCAGACCTTGTTAAAGAACTTTACTGGTAGGCCGATTAACGCTGCTCGGGTGGTGGTAGTTCAGGGGATCAATGCTACGAAGTCCTACCCGCTGGTGCGGATGGAGCTGGAGGTGGATGGTGTGGCGAAGGAGCTTGATGTCGGAATTGTAGAGAACTTGCCTGTTGGGGGCATCGACCTCCTCCTCGGCAACGACTTTGCGGTGCCTGCTTCTAAGGTTTCACCCTTGGTCGTTGCCGAGAAGGAGGCCGACGTTAGTAGGGAGGAACAGGAGTGGGTTGAGAAGTGTAGCGTACAAACCATGGCATGTGTTGTGACGCGTTCTCAGACATCCGGAGCCTTGCAGCCACCACCTCAGTCTATCAAACCGCGGAGGAAAGGTCACAAGAAAACGGGAAGTGTTGGTCAATTGGAGAGTTTTGAGCCGGCAGTGCTTCTTGGTGACTCATTATTGGCACCTATGTTAGAGTCTGGAGAGGCCCCAGGACCTGTCACAGCTAGTGAGGAGGTAGGAGTACAAAGGAGTACAAAGGAAATCAAGCAACAACAGGTCTAGTGACCCTTCTAGGTTGCTTGTCCTCCAAAACACTGAGGATCAAGTGTCCAAACAGTGGTTTAGAGAGGGTAAGGGAACATTGGAAAGGGAATTACTGCCCTGGAACAAATGTCCGTGGCAGGATTAGGCTAGGGCAGGAAGAGACTCCGAGGCAGCAACGTTACACACGGAGAGAAAAAAGGGTTGCTCAGTTTGATATTGGGGGAGGACTTGGGTTGCTTCGGAAGCATCTAGACAGGTTGGTTCCCTCAGATATTTGTAAACTGCAGTTGGAGGATCCGGAAGTTCAGAAGTGTGGTAATGGTGCTGTCGAGATCAAACACGAGGACGGGGAAACATGTCATGTGAACCTGTTGGAGGAGTTTGTGAGGCAACCACCTGAGCAGCCTACTGTCCCTGCGTTGGTCTGCAGCGGCCAAGGTGGAGAAGGAGAGGGGGGCAGTAGGGCACAGGTGGAGGAGAGTAGGGATTGTCATGTCTCGGTGGAGCAGTGGGCGGGGGACATGAGTCTGGTGGCTGTGGAAGCGCTAGAGCACCTGCCTGAGCAGCAGTGTGCAGCGCTCCAGCACCAGCTCGGTTCATTCCCCACTGGTCGTGCCGAGCCCCTCAGCCTCACAACTCGGGCGGTGCAAGATGTTCCGCGGGCAGGTCACATGAATGTTGAAAGACCGTTAGCCTCGTTGTTTTGGTGGTTCAAGGTGGGCGACGAGGCTTTGGCATGGTTGCCAGGTCAGGGTCGACCCATGGCTGCCAAGGGTGGTGGTCAAAAGGAGGACTTTGAGCAGATTGGTGAGGTTGGCTGTGGCATAGAAGTGCCCAGTCGTCGCATAGCCTCCCAATGCTGCTCTAGTCAATTGCAACAGCCCTACCATAGACCGACTGTATCTGGCCATGTCGCTAAAAGCGGTGATGCTGTGCAGGCAGATGTAGTCGTAAGGAATGCGGGGGTGCGCATGTACGGTATCGGTGGGGAAGCCTTAGCAATTGTGAACTATGGGAGTGACTGCACAGATGGTACTGATTGTCCCTCTCATGACCTGGCTGTTCTAGGGACGAAGGTGGAGAAGGAGGGAGACTACAGGTTAGAAGCTGCGGTCTCGGCTGGGTTGTGGAAGGGCACTAGGATTGTTATTCTGCGAGATAAGTTGTTTACTAGGCTGTGGCAGTGCATCCACATGTTTGTTGCTTCTCCAGGCCTGATGTACGGGGTAGAATCCAACGTGCAGGCTGGAGATAGTGCAAGGCTCGGTTTAATTCCCTACTGTATAAATCCTTCTCGACAGCCTGTGGTGCAAGCAGAGCTGGATTACATGTTGACGAAGGGTCTGAGGGATAAGGAATGTCGTGAGTGGTCGTTGCCTGTAACTTTGCAACCTGTGTTAAGTGGCAAGATCAGTGAGTGTGTTGATTGCGAGAGTGTGTGTGTATTATCCCTGACAGACGCCTATACCTTATCGAGAGTTGACGACACCATAGACCGCCTCGGGGCTGCATCGCCTATCACGAAGGTAGAACTAGTGAAAGGTTATTGGCAGGCCCAGTTGCCGGAAAGAGCGAAGAGAAATACCAGTCTTGTGATGAACGGGGCAGTTTATCAGTGCCAGGTGTTGTTTTGCTGCCGGGACACAAGTTGGATGTGTGGCATGCTAAGGGCACTGATAATGTTTTGGCTGATTGTTTGTCAGGGGATGGTTTGTTTGCAGGAGAACCCTCGCCGTTCAGTCA
This sequence comes from Paralithodes platypus, assembly GCA_032716605.1. Lineage (NCBI taxonomy): Eukaryota > Metazoa > Arthropoda > Malacostraca > Decapoda > Lithodidae > Paralithodes > Paralithodes platypus. Next base: position 9,877,946 of record CM064538.1, on the reverse strand, counting down.
GTGTGTGTTGAGAGTGGAGTAAAATAGGCTTGCCCCTGTAAGTGCAGCCGCCATAAACAAATTAAAAGAGCAAAAACCTTATAAAAACTCTTTATTTTTATAACGTGTAGAATTTTGTATAAGATGTTGTAGTAGTATCTAAGTTGAATGTTTTCGCTTATTGTCGCAAAGTTAGTTGAACTTGTTCGTGGAGTGCAACAGTCTTTATTTTTTTTATATATAGTGCCTTGTGTCGCAACAGTGTGTGGTACTATGAGAAGCTTTCTGTTAGATATGAAGAACTTAGTCAAGTGTTTTATATCTTGGGGGAGGTGTGACGCTCCTGCATAGTAGCCACGTGCGGGCATGCGCGAGTGTCGGCTGCCCAGCCGTTTAGAAACCGGCTGGCGGCGCCGGCTTTTCCTTAGTATATATCCTACGACAATGTAACTAATGTCTGGGATATTCTTATGTTGTTTCACAGCTTGAAGCTGCCCTTATTCTTAACCAACGCATCTTAGTATATTTTATTCTCGATAGTTGATTGTTTCATTATAATATATAAGACGTAAGTCTAGTGAGAGTGGGAGGAGACGAGCGGGAGAGAGAGACTGGCTGGGGGACGTTGCTTCGCGCGGGCGCGGAGAGTCTAGCTTGGGACGAGCCTGATGTTGCCTATTTGATCGCTACGTTAGGCTTAGTTTCGACTCACGCAGGGGGTAGAGTATTTTGACCCGGCAACGGTGTTGAGTGTTGCCAAGCATGGGATGTATTTCGCATGCCTAGGGTGGGGTCCAGACAGATTCAAGACTCAGAGCTCACCTCACTGTAGTACCCTTCGGACCCCCTTGATATCTATCCCTCTCAACCCCACTTAGAAACTTTCTCTCTTACTTTGTATACCTTCTTTCCACTACTTCACCAATCTATTTAATTATCCCACCCCCTTGATAGACCTTATATCTATTATTGTATTAACGACGAGCTCTCAGATAATTAGATAGGATTTTGGGCCTTATGCAGAGATGTAATTGTTAATGAGACCTAGGAAGCTTTTTGTTGTCTCATATTTGGTGGTTTCATGCTTGCTAGTGTGTTCTTGTGGCAGGTGAGCAGGGGCTAGACCGGAGGGGAGGCTTTTTGCGATCCTTTAAGTAAAGTCTGCTGGTGCGAGTCCTGTGGACCTGCACGACTTTACTAGGATACCCGTGGGAGTCGGGGGGCATTTTCTTGTCTGTGTGCTTGTGTGTCTAGTGTTGTGTTGTGTGAGGGCCCTTGCCTAGTCCACTCAGCACTGCGCTAGCACGTCTTGCGTTTGTTTTAGGGTCGCCAGGAGAGAGTCAGATACTTGGGATCTGAGTATCTCAAGAGAGCACCCTTTCAGTTAGAGTAATTTGGCGCACAGACTTGGGAACGTCCCTAGGCTAGAGCAGGTGGCTCAGCCCGGGTATCCGAAGCCTATATCCTTCCGGCTAGACCTCTGCCACCTGGCAGATTAACAGCTAGGGGTTTATTATTTCTGCATGCTTGTTATTGTGCCACAGTTTTACCGTTCTTGTGAGCATTGTGAGTCAGGGTGTGGCTTAGAGACTCTGTCCGAGCAGGCTTGCCTGACTAAGAGTGAGAAGCACACCTGTATGTGGTTATGTTGCGAGTTGCTGCCTTTATTTAATTATACCTATGCCATTATACACTGTATGGCCTATCACTAGTATTTATTCCTGCTTATGAGTTAAGAGTTCTCTAAATCCGTAACTTACTTTCTTTGCTAAGCATCAGATCCTACAGTAGCCGCATGCAGTTTAGAAACCTGCATCTTGTCTACCTGTACGATGTTTTGAGGACTGTTTGCTTTCACCTTCTTTCACGCAGGGGTGATTAGTTGTATTAATTAACGTAACGTTAAATGTGCTTTCTTCTAGTTTGTTATTAAATTGTTTCTGCAATTTAATTCCGTTATCTATCTTTTCCTTGAAGCTTTAAGTCAACTTAATTGTGTGATCTTTTATATAGCCTGCTTGACTATCAGCAGTCTATAGTGCGTGCACCCTGTAACCGAGTCATAGGATACCTTGTTGTCCAGGCAGGACTCTTGACGGTTTAGGGTGGTTTGTTGCCTGGGTTTATAGATAAGGGTTCGATCTAGCGTTTTCCGTTGTTGCTTGTTGCCGCATACCTAGTCCAATAGAAAGAGCCCAGTGTTTATATATCCCAGGACGTAACATAGGGCATAAGTGGCTTCTCTTCTGATGGTGATGCTGGCCCTTCTGTTTCTGGCTGAATATTATTCTTCTCTTGGGAGCTTCATGAGGTGTTGATATTATGGGAATATCTTTTCCTGGTGTTGCTGGAAGTTCTGGTGTAATAGTGGCAATTCTGGCGTCTCGTCTGTTGTTCGTAGAGGGCGAGGAAGTAATAGTAACTGGAATATATGTTTGGGTATTACTCGTAGAATTTGATATCCTGATGTTCTTATCTTCGCTCCCGAGTTGGATATTCTTGTTCTCGTTCTTCTTGTTGGCGATGTGGGGTAATTTTGGTTTACGGGGCATCGTGTTTACCTTATTCTTTATTACTCCCATCTATGGTGTTTTTGGTTTTATTTTAGTTTCTCCTTTGTCTTCTTCTGGAACACGTTTTCTCTGATGATCGGGGCGGCCATCTTGTCTCTTCTGTTTGTTGTTATTTTCTTGTGGATTTACTATTATTATGTCTTCTGCTGCTACAGCTTTCTTTATCTTCTTCGTGGGCAAATTGGCTCTGTTCTTCTTGCTCCCGTTACTCTCGGTGATGGTGTGGGGGGCTGGAACGTGGGACATCGTGATTATTTCTTTCCTTGTTCTCTCTGCTTTTGTCGTTGTTGGTTTTACTTCAGTTCTTCCTTCCTCCTTGTTCCTGTGGCGTTTTCCTATTTGTTTCGTTCCTTGTTCCTCGGGGGTTTTCCTTTTCTTGGTTGTGGGGGTCTTCGTTAATTGTGTTATTTTAGACCAAGAGTTAGTAAGATATTTTTATGGAATGGAATGCCAGACTATATATAACATTAAGAACATTTTGTATTCAATATTATATAGATTACACACACAATCATAATCCAAATTTGAATGCTTTTCTTATTACCTGCCATAAATATCTTTCTAAATAGAGTGCCAGTTTGTAGTACATTAATGAGTTTCATGCAACATGCTCCCCTCTTAGTTAGACAGTCAGATAATTTATGGCTTGCATCAACCCATCTAATTGAACAAACCTCTTTCCGCTCCACCATTTGTTTTATACTTGCCAAGTCTATTCTTAATCTTTTCTCAGATCATTTTTTTGTAGAGTGTAAATTATCCCATAAAGAATGGTTATCCACATAACATTCAATAGGAATGTACGGGTGAATAGTACCTTTACCATCATTTAATATTTCAGATAAAAGATATTTGCTTAAAACAACCCGTCTATAGCTTCAAACAAGTCGAGAGTTTCTAATGCTAGTGTGCTCCTGACTACTTTTCTAATTTTCTTAGATTCCCAAGCCAAAGGGCAACATTGTTAATTTTCTCCCAGCAATAACACCATGTGTCCATCTGCACTCGAAACACCATCAGGAAGATTGGTATGAGAAGCATCACTAAACAAAACATGGTTAAATTACATTAGATCACTTAAATTAGGGAAACGAATCTTAGTGTCATTGAAATATAGTTTCTTAACAAATTGATTGTCTCTACTAATGTGTTCTACTTTTGGATCTTTCATCGAATTGCTTAGTTCCAAAACATCATAGATAATGTTAGGTTTTGTCTGTGAACTCAGCCTGTTGAGTTGCCCAATGAGACTTCTAAGGCCATCTAACTCATCTTTACTCAAAGCATCATCTTTCATAGAGGCTCTAGTACAAGTGATAGGTATGGGCAACACATTATCCATGTATAATTTCTGCTGTAGTGTTATGCCTGATTCACTATGGCTGATATCAAGCCCAAGATATTTTAAGTCACTACTAGCTTCCTTACCAATTTTGAACTCTGATCTAACAGCATCTACTATTGTTGTCTTATGAACAATTCCGATCCTGCCAAGATGAAATCATCAACATGGATTAGAAGCATTCCAGCAATCTTTCCTTCATGATACCAACAAAACAATGCTTGTTCTTGTTCTTGTAGACGTTGAAGGGCAATTCAGGCAAAGACTAGCACGAAGCAAGGCGCAGGAGACTCTGATGGCTCTGTATTTGTTAGCATCACTCAATCCAGGACCATTGAGGATGGCTTGCAGGATAAAGGTGGAGATGCCAATCGTCCTGAGGCGCTGATGGAGCATCACACGATAAGAGTAGATGCGCGGACAGTGGAAAATCAGGTGACTGATACTTTCATCCTGGTTACACCAGGGACATGCAGGACTCTGAACAATCCCCGATTTACACAAATGTTCCGTGACTGCGGAATGACCAATGCGAATCCGGGTCAGGGCCACGTCAAGGCAGCAAGGGGATGACGCGCCCAGGGCTGGGGAGATGTGTCTTTTCGAATGGCTCCCATAGTGGTGAGTCGCAATGCAGGCTGGATGGTAGTCTCCCAGCTTCGTCGGCACAGCTGGCGAAGTCGAGTGGTGTGGGTCCGTAAATCTTGAGGCAGGTGTTCCACAGTTCATAATTCGGTGAGGAGTGCGCCATAGCCGCCGCCTTATCAGCCACATAATTTCATCTGATCCCCGAGTGTGATGGAACCCATTGGAGCCTGATATCCCAGGGCAGTGCATAAAGTCGCATGATGAGCGTCAGTATATCATGCACCTAAAACTGATAAGTGTCCGGCCTTGGTGAGAGGAGCAGATGGAGTGACGACTGCAAATCCGAATATTTTACAATCCTCTGGGGTGCTAAATTGCATTCTACAAATTGCAAAGCTCTGTATATTGCGTACAATTCTGCGGCGATGATAGGGTGATGACCACTCAGCTTCCATATTTGGCACAACGATAGGTCTTCATAATACGCCGCTGCAGTGAAAGACGATGCTGGGCATTATGACCCATCCGTGTAGATCTTTAAATACCCTGAATAACAATTTGTGTTGATTTCCAAGAAGTAAGCCCTCGCCTGTTCACCATCGTGAGATTTCCTGAATGTATCCGTGAAGACACACCGTATCCGAGGGGACAGATAAATCCACGGCGGGGTCTGATTTGGTCTGTAAACATTCTAATCTCAGCAAAACCGTTTTCACAGATTCATACCATATCCGAGAAGCATCACTTAAATTATAAGCACACTTGTTCAGCTTCCAAATACAGTTTTCTGAGACTGTAGCTTCTCTCGGTGGCCTGATAAAAACTTCTCTCTAAAATGTAGATCCTTGTAAGAAGGCAGACTTTATAATTTATCAATGTACCTACATTTCCAAGACATTGTAGCCACTAGGGCCAAGAACATGTGAAGTGTAGCTTTGCCTGTGGTGGGAGAATCTATTCTAATGTCTGAGTCAGTAAGGTTTTCTTCAAACCCTTTAACTACTATTATAGCTTTGATGGTAGAATGACCAGATTCCTGCTGTTTCTGTGTACATATCCAACGACAATACAGTGCTTTGTCTCCATTATTTTGTACTTCGCTATGCACATCAAAATCCTTCCAGTTCTGCAACTCCTGTAGCTTAGCATCTCTTTCACATTTCTCCTAATGCCTACAATTAGCAATACAATCTTCCTGTTGTTCAGTATCATCCTTCTCTTCAATCCTATTCCACTCCTCTACTTCAATACACAAAGTCCACAAATGAATCCTCATTCTCATCCCTTATTTTCATCCTATACCTATGTTTGCCAGGAACTTTTCTATCCCTAATTAAAACAGTTACCTCTTTCCATACATCAGATCCTTTTGGAAGATATCTTCTTTTATTCCCAACTTTAGGAATTGACATAATTATTGACTTTGGAACATTCAACTTTATCTAACTCTTGTGCCTCACTTGCTTCATCATCATCACTTTCATCATTGTCACTATTCTGAATAAATATCTCAGGTACTGGTGCGCTACTTCCATTACTACCATCACTATCCTTCACTTCACCCATGATGTAATCACTATCTATCACCCTGGATGTGTGTACTCTCGCACACTGGATTCCTTGCTTTATTATGATAACTTTACCATCTCTACCGATTATCGTGCCAGGGCCTTTCCATTCATCCTGCTTGCCACATGGTCGTATACTGTACCGAAAAGCCCTTCTAATCTTCTCTGATGCCTCAGCCTGAACAAAACTCGTCTACCAGAGTGCAAAGCATGCAAATGTTCTACAAAAAGATAAACCTATTGTAGTACCTTCCAGAGCAGGGGGATCGTCACACAAGACTGATGTTAATTTTGGATTCTTACCAAACACTAACTGTTATGGGCTGTAGCCATTCAGCATTTGTAACGAGTTCTTAGCATGAACTGCCCATGCAAGAGCTACAGACAAAGGACAAGTAGGTCTATCAGCCAAGATTTTGTGAACCATACTGTCAATTATGGCATGGTTTCTCTCACATAATCCATTACTAAAAGGACTCTCAGCAGCACTGCACATGGATGTGATGTTTAGATTTTCACACATATCATTGTAGTCTTCATTCGCAAATTCACCTTCTTTATCAGACAAAAGTGTCCCAGGTGACCCTAAACCAGTGCCTATCCACTTCTCCATAATCTGATCAATAATGCTTTGCCTGTCCTAACTGTAAAACACAGATGAAATGCTATATCTAGTTGCAACATCCACTAAATATAAAATATATAAACCTTTCTTCTTGTCCCACTCTTTGAGATCTATGGCAACTAGCTCAATACAATTTCCTGCCAGAGGAAGACATACTACAGGCTTAGATGGAGTCCTCCTATATGTTTTGCATATACCACAATTTTCACTGACCTCCTCTATTAAGGTCTTGTATCTTGGATCTGCAATACCTGCATCGTTAATTAATAAATTCAATCTATGAATTGAAGGATCAGAAAACTGCCTGTGGAGTTTAAAGAGAGTTTTCATTTTATCCACATCCTCTCCTGTGGCTGTGAGCACTTGCTTAACATCAATAGATGTAGGCTACCATGCTTCATTATGGGTATACAATAATGACCTGATGATGTATACTGAACAGGAACATCCTTACCAAATATACTTATCTTGTATTTCTGTATATCTAGTACTAGCAGGGGTACCCGGCGTTGCCCGGGTAATCATCATAATCACCATCACTACTACTACCACTACTACTACCATAATCACCATCATCAATACTACCATAATCACCGGCCTCGACCTCCCTGTGCCTCATTAAACGGCGACCTCGATTTCGGCCGCTAAATGACCTCCGATTTTGGATCTGACCCCATCCGTACCCCCATTTTGTGGGGCTGCGAACAACTTTCGTTCCATACACCTTTTCGATCGGAAGCCTCCTTCTGCCCCAAACGGCCCTTTTTCCAATTTCGCGCCCATTTTCTCCGTCCCTTTCCCCCTGGGGATTTTTTTTTTCTCAATAAAACCTGCCTAGGGACCCCCTTACTATGCATACCAAGTATGAATGCTCTAGCTTAAAAACTGCGGCCGCCTATAAAGAACAGACAGACAGACAGACAGACAACCGTAAATATTATATAGAACATTAAATATTATATATATTCTAGCCTTTTTAATAGAAGATTTACTTAACCCTTCTTGCCCGGGCAGCCTTTCTAAATGACAGCGCTCGTATCCGGGTGATCTGGTTGAAAATCAACACTCGTAAACAAAGGCCTATCTCCGTTAATACAATAGCTATACTGATCAAACAAATGCCAAGCTGTACTACTTACCTTACCATGTAGACTGGCGTTAAGTACAGCTCTCTAGTTCAACTGCTTCCGGAGTTATGGTGATGTTAGTGGAGGTAACTTTTGCAGCGTATTTACCTAGACGCTTCCGAACACTCAACTGCGGCCCCGGCTACAGCGCACTATTGCACTCGTCGCCCCACCCGCAATTATGCCAGGAAGCGATTTGAGTGTTTTTATTGTTTATTCTGCCATTTATTATAATTATTTTGTTATTTTCACTCAATAAAGTTATTTTTATGAAGTTACTTTTGTGTCTCACTTGTACTTTTATTGTTATTATATTCTTGTCACTTTTACTGAACTATGATAATTGATAGTGTCATTTTAACTTTTATGTATTGCTAGGTGTCAAGCCTTGGCTTGACATACTGCTTTCTGTGACTCTAGATGCGATTCTCATAGATTAGCGAGTAACGTGGCTGATGATATACGGTGTGTGGTCAGTGACGCTGTAGCCTTGTTGATTCCGAAGCGATCAACGCTGCCGCTAAGAGATAGCTGTGACTCCATAAGGCTTGACATACTGCCTTTCTGTGACTCTAGATGCGATTCTCATATATTAGCGAGTCACGTGGCTGATAGAGGGTGTGTGGTCAGTGACGCTGTAGCCTTGTTGATTCCAAAGCGATCAATGCTACCGCTAAGAGATAGCTGTGACTCCTTAAGGCTTGACATACTGCCTTTCTGCGATTCTAGATGTGACTCTCATAGCCTAGCGAGTCACGTGACTGAGGTGAGGAGGTGAGAGTGGAGAGAGAGAGAGAAGATGAGTGTGATTGACGGGTGGATAATATCTCGTACCTTATTCGATCATGCGGTCATTTGCTGGGCTAGACGTTATCAGTACCACAGTAGACTAAAGGGTTGGTTGATGTGAGATTTCGTATGACTAGCAGTAATCAGTATAGTGATTTGGGGTAATCTTAGGGGTAGTTATAATACTGGGTAATTATATTTAGGTTAGTGAGGTAGATAAGTGTGTTAGATTGAGTGGCCGAGTGTGTGAATGAAATTGTCTCTTTTATTCAATAAAACCATTTTTAGTAGGAATATTTGTTTCTTTAATTCTTGATAACTTTAAGAATACAATTATTACAATACATATCAATACATAAAACAATACCGTACTCTAATATCCCGTAAACTGGGAACTGCAATTTTCTTTTCAAATAATAATACTGCATTGAGTCAGTATATAAATAGTGCACCGTGTCAGTATAAGCACTGGTTAAAGTGGCACTGGTTGAAGTGGCACTGGTTCAACTGACATGGAACCTCAGTATATATATATAATGTATAGCAAGTTCTGGGACTGTAGTTTGTCTTAATTTCACAAGGAATATTTTTCTATTTTGATTTCATTTAACGACTTTGTCCACACTATCAACATATAGGTTTATTTCCTTTACAATTAGGCAAGTGTTACAGAACACCTATTAGTCACCTCAAACACCTCAATAACTCGCACTAATAAATAGTTCTTTGTCGATCAAGCTTTCGTGGCGAAAGCTTGATCGACAAAGAACAATTTATTAGTGCGAGTGAAGAGGATGATTTTGTGGGGTTTGAGGGTGATGACAATGTTGATTTGTTTGAGGGAGGAGACAGTAGTGATGACCCTGATGTAGAAGTGGTGAATGAAGGTGAAGTAGAAATTCCGAGTGTGCTTGAGCCTAGGCCTACCCCACCGCCATTGCTTGATCAGCCTAGGCCTACCCCGGGAACTTCTTCGATGGCAAAAATTTCTCTCTCAATCGCACTATCACTCAATAAAACCTTTGGTTTCTTACGTTGTGGCTTTTTCTCGCTTGCAACAGGCGTCAACGTAGCTAGCGGGGTAGCAGTGAGGCACACAGGAGGTTGCAGGGGATCGGACGCGTCGGAAGATATTTGTTTGCTATAACTCGCTATGGCGGGCACGTACGAACTGATAATGGTAGTAGTTGAGGTTTGGTGGCGCTGCGATCGCCCCTGCAAAGGAAATTTTTGCCCCGCGAATTTCAAAGCATGCTTTCAAGCATATGGATTTTAAAATGACACCCGGGCTCCGGCCCCTTGGCCGCGCTGTCATTTTAAAATGAGACCTGGGCAGGAAGGGTTAAAAGGAATGGAATATCACTATTTAATACATGAGTTTTAAATGTACAGTACTTACCAACAATGAAGCATGGACTAACTATTTCTTTCAGTGATCTTATTTCTCTTCCATCACCAAATCTGAACCAGGTTTTTCCTTTAGATTTGTTTTACTTTATTTAGCATTTCTTCATCAAGTGTGTCTACATAAAGCGTCATTCAATCCCCACCACAAACTGTGTAGGTACAGGTACAGTCCAAGATCACACAATATAATGATTCCCCTACCATACCTTTAACATCAAAATTCTATGCCTGGCAATAATCTACTCTTGTGTCGAGTTCTTTAGGGTCGGTGTCCTCTGTGTTGTTATACTTCAAACACCATTCATTGACGTCTTTACGGGCACTTTCTTGCATAGTGGTATGTCGAGTCAAAGATCCTGCATCGTGTTGGATTACCCTGACCATCCGGTGAGTTTCTTCTCCAGTTGTCGCCTGTAGTTGATGACCGGAGTATGTGCGTCCTCTTCCTCATCCATTACCTTGCTGAGGCCCACTTGCAATGCTGTCTCCCCGATTTCCATTGTTGGTCCACTTGTGATATGGGGAACCAGTTAATACCAATAAACTTAACAAGAGATATAGATAGTTGTTCAAGCAGAAAATCTTTCGTTATGCAGTCAAAGCCAGTCACCACCAGCTGCCTGTCTTTTTGTGATAAACAATCAAAATCCAACTCCTATATGTCTGTGCCATACTTATTCACTTTAGCATAAAGTTTCCTAAAATTCCTTTATATAATCCTCCATTGTCACTGCATCGTTCTTCCTGTGTTTATCAAACTTCGACCATGCTTCATAAGTACTAACTAATTTATCTTTTGAATAAACTCCATCCCGAAATGCGAGAAGTTTGTTGATCCCATCTTCTGCATCCAGTCGCTATATCCAGTTCACTGAACTTTGTCCCTCACTGAACTGCCTTCAGGAAATGAGAGGGCAACTGCTAAACCTTGCTGCTTCTTGCTCAGTTTCGTGATTTTAGTCCCGGCTTCTATCTCGATTTTCCACCGATTATATGGTTATGAAGAACTAAAAGTAGGTGGGTTGTTGTATCCATGCGAAACTGTCGAATTTTGCCGCCATGGCCTAGAAGTTTGCACAGGACTGGGCCGTCAGTGTTGATATCATACGGTAGTTCTACGATGTCACTTATAGATGACAGCTACTCCTCCACTTCTACATCTCCACTGAAGTACGCTCTGCTACCATATTCAGTCCAGTGGAGGATAAGAGAAGGCCAAGTTGTTGACCATAATTATTTATCAATATCAAAATATAGATAGAGTACTCGACAGCATGACTGCTACTGTCCAACTGCCTTTCCAATTTCTTTAATGTTGCTCATACCACTGTCGAAACAATTATAAATTAATGGACCATAATGCAATGCATGAACACATTAATGAAACAATGGAAATTATATGATTCATAACTATAAGTTTATGAATAAGTGAAATAACCAAGGGAACTTATATGAAGCAGGAACATTAACGAAATATTTTACTAAATAAATAAATCAAATATAATATAACATGTAGATTATATTCTTGCATAGTTAACCTCCACAACCGAATCTATGGAACGGCCAGAAAGGAAATTACAGATAAAGGCACAGATGGAGGGATATAAACCGAGGGTGGGTAGTTTAGAAATTAGATATTTGTGTCAGACTCTATTGAAGGCCTTCAATATGTCTAGAACAATAGAAAAGGGTCTCAACGAAGTCCCGAAAGGAGGATGACCAAGAGTAAGTAAGATAAGAAAGAAGATCACCAGTAGAGCTGCCCTTAAGGAAGCCATACTGGCGGTCTGAGAGTAGGTTATGAGAAGATAAATGCTTAACTCATAAACTGCGAAGGACACCAATGGAAATACGCCTAAAGGCCTTATTGGGCTATCCTTAGTTGAAATTATGCAAGGCTGGTACATGTCATATCTGTAACATATTATGTGGTACCAACACTGTAAAATGCTAACTGAATAAATATTATTATTATTATTTTTATTATTATTATTATGGTAGTTTAAACCCTCCCGCCAAGAGAAGGTATTTGGTTCTATTCTGACGATATGTATATATGTAACATATATATAATTATTACTTATCCATATGCACCAATGTTGCTTTTAATATGAACATATGAACATTTAAGAGCAATAAAAGAAGTGGGAATAGCATTTGGTGAGTGAAAAAGACGTAGTATTGCCGCAAGGTCGTATCATGACGTGAGAGCAGGGTGGGCGTATATGTTCACTCTCCAAGCTCTCGATCGACACTGATGAGTCTGAGTAGAAGTCTTTGTGTTGCAAGGTTCTCTAGCTGGCTCACCGGTGTTAAAGAGCCCGGGAGGGGGAAATTCCTGCCAAAAATAACCCAATAAAAGAGGGAATACTAAGAAAAATAGCTGATAATTGAGGAGGAGGGAAAAGGGGGGTTGGGTGGGTTGGGGGGGGGGGGGACACACATGTAGGAGTGGTAGCAAGTAAAAGAGCGGAATTATCTCACCTAATCACAAATTGCTCTGTTTTGAGTGCCACTGCGGTGTTTTCTAAGTTTTTTTTTTATGTTCTGGATCTATTGAGAACAGTCGCAGTGCACCAGAAAAACCTCTATTGAGGACGGATGACATTTTTGAGTTAACTCACAAGCTGTGTAGCTATGGTATTTGAAAGTGCCCGCCAAGTGAAGGTATTTGGTACATTTACAAAAATCGTAAATTTACCATATACATAATTAATACTTATCGATATGTGCTTATTTTACTTTTAATATGAATATATGAACATTGGAAAGCAATAAAACAAGTGGTAACTGTAATGTTGTGAAAATCGTATTATTTAGCCCCACGGTCATAATCTGAACTTGACCGGCAAGAGAGAAACACCCTCCTTCTCTCGTCTCTGGCATGGCTCTGAGAGATAAGGGGAGCTCTCAGACTGGCTTGGAGGGTCGGAGTTACACTCCTCTATCATTCCCCCCTCTTTCCCAGGCATTCTCATACGAAAATGCTCGATAGATATCGGGAATAACAGGGAAAATACCGGATAATGGATGGGGGAAGGAGGAGGTTGGGACACATTTGTTGGAGTGCTAGCAAGTAATAGAGGGGAATTATCTCACCTAATCACAAATTGCTTTGTTTTGAGTGCCACTGGGGTGTTTTAAAATATTTTGTATAGGTCGTGGATCTTAAGAGTCTGGCTGCATTCGCCCAGTAAAACCTCTTAAGAATCTGGCTACAGTCCCTGGGTTAAGACATTTTGAGACAAGAATAGTTTCAAAAGCTTTAGAGATGCAAGAAATGAGAGCAATTGGACGATAGTTGGAAGGTTGAGAGCGGTCACCCTTCTTTGGGACAGGTTGTATGAGAGCAAACTTCCAGCAAGAAGGAAAGACGTTAGAGGAGAGACAGAGACGAAAGAGTTTGCCTAGGTAGGGAGTCAGCACGGAAGCACAGTGTTTGAGTAAAATAGGAGGAACACCGTCCGATCCGTACACCTTCTTAGTATTAAGCCCAGAGAGGGTGGAAAGTACATCCTTGGAAGAGATTATGATGTTAGGCACAAGTAGGAGAGAGGGAGATGGATAGGGAGAAATAGCACCGGAATCATCCAAAGTGAGTTTTTAGAGAAGGGTTAGCGAAGAGATCAGCTTTGTCAGAGGAAAAAGTGACGGTGGTGCCGTCAGAGTAGAAAAGAGGAGGGAAAGACGAAGAAGAAAAATTGTTGGAGAGGTTTTTGGCTAGATGCCAGAAGGCTTGGGAAGAGCTAAAGTTGGATAGTTCAGTGCATTTATTATTGACGATGGTCTCCCAAGTTCAGTTCATCCGTCAAATTTTAGTTATCTTCTATAAGACGCATATGGATTACGAAGGTAATATTAATTTTTAATCCCAGAGTTGTACATATTCCCCATTAATATTCGTATTAATTGTTCAGTCTTGTCCTTCAAAAAATTGTCTGAATGAATGCATATTTAAATCATTGATGGAATTGTTGCATCATAAAGATACCAATATAATCTCAATACAAAACAAATATGCAATTGTTTTATTTATATTTGTATTATTTTCCTTGTGTTTCCGTGATCATAAAAGTTGCCTACATCAATCTTTGGAATATTTCACATATAATTTCCGTCAGTATTATTATCTAGTCAAAGAAAGGTCCAACGACCACAGTCATGCATATATATATTATTCTTATATTTTGAATAATTAACGTATCTACATTGTATAGTTACGTACATTTGAATGCATTGAAACAATCATGAAAACTTGAAGTTTTATGAATAACTTCAAATTATATGACGACTTGGCATTACATTTATATATTTTTCTAACACATAAAGGAATATATTATAGTTACACATATAACACAAATATGTGACTCTCTGTTTATTAAATACCTTCAGTAGTTTAAAATAACACTAATCTAAATATTACACAAATTATGTATATTCGTAAGATATATTGCATTATCTCGTGAAAATATATTAATCGAAATGAATAGTTCATTCAGTATATGATCAACTCAGTGATGAATTATGTACATTTCAAGTTGTGAACACCATTACCGGTTCCATTAGTCAATGTCTGCAGCCGCCGCCTTCATCCTCGCTCTCTGACTCATGTACAGCCTGGTCCAATAGTTCGTCACTAAACTTAAACTGTAAGAAATCTTTTCTGCTATGTGAAACAATGGTATTAGTGACGGTCTAATAATAACTCTTGATAAATGGCAGGTACTACTGATATAAACATTTGTTAATATGATTTTCGGTTTCTTTGAATTTTGACAATCTCTATGAGCAGCTATGTAATTTGAACATAAAACAAAACATATTGACAGTTTACAGTTGTTTTTAATCCCCCTTAACTGTATTCTTTGTTTTTGCTGTTAAGATAGTCAGCTTCATATGTTTTCTCAGGAATTTTCTTGACATAAAATTCCGGTGTTTTGAATCTTTCCTAAATTTAAGTGACGGAAGAGAGGCAGAGATTGAAGCAGTGGCTGATGGAGGTAGGCTACCTGAGCTACCCATGCAGGAGGGAATGCATGAATGAAAACACTAAGAAGAATGAGGTGAAAGAAGCAGTGAGATATATGAGAGTGGTTAAAGCAGAAGGTATGGATGGTATTGTTGTGGAGTGTATTAAGAAGGGTTGAAATGTGATAATAGATTGGCTGATGAGAATATTCAATGTGTGCTTTGTTGAGTACCATTAGACTGGAGGAGTTCATGTATAGTGCCTTTGTACAAGGGTAAGGGAGACCAGCAGTAGTGTTCAAGTTATAGAGGAATTACTTTAATATCAGTTGTTAGAAAACTATATGGCAGGGTGTTGATAGAGATGATAATATAGGGTACAAAATGTGTAATAGGAGAAGAGCAGTGCAGTTTTAGGAGGGGAAGAGGGTGTGTAGATAAGATTTTTGCAGTAAGACAGCTATTCGAGAAGTAATCAGGGAAAAGTAAGGAGATACTGTGCGTTTATATGGATTTGGAAAAAGTGTGTGGATAGAGAAGCAATGTGGAAGGTGCTAAGGATTTACGAAATTTGGAGGAAATTTGTTAAGAGCAGTCAAGATCTTTTATGAAGAGAGCAGAGAGTGTGTTAGAGTAGGGAATGAGTTAAGTGAATGGTTTGAGGAAAATGTAGGTCTGTGACAGGGTTGTGTAATATCACTGGGATTGTTTAATGTATATATGGATGGTGTGATGAGAGAGGTAAATATGAGATCTATGGGTAGGGGATTAGGTTTAGTAGGAAAGAATGGTGGTGTTTGGGAGTTGAGTCAGTTGGTATTTTCTAATGACACAGCATTGGTGGCGGATTCTGAGCGAGTAGTAAAAGAGTTTGGTGTGGTATGTATGAAGAGGAAGCTGAGGGTCAATGCTAATAAAAGCCAAGTGATAGTGTGTAATACCGATACTCGTAGGATGAATCTAAATATATGACTGAATGGGGAAATGCTGAAACAAGTGGAGTGTTATAAATATCTAGGAGGAGTGATAAGTTGGAAGGCAGGTGTGAGACTTGAGGTAAGACAGAAAGTGTGTGAGGGAAGGGCAGTTTTCGGAGCCATGGGAAGTATGTGGTAGGTGAGAAATCTCTGAATGAAAGCTAAAAGTGCAATGTACCAAGGGGTAATTGTACCAACAGTGATATATGGGGCTAAGACATGGGCTTTGAAGGCACAATACATTAGAAGGTTGGATATGATGGAGATGAGCTGCTTGAGGAGTATTTGTGGAGTGACGCATAGAGAAAGATTGATCATTGAGAAATGAAGAGGTACATAGGAGAGTGGGACAACAGGAACCTCTATCAGCCAGAGTGGAAAGAAGGTTACTATGCTGGTATGGACATATTGAACGAATGGGAGATGAAAGGCTTACATTATAGATAAAATAGGAGTCGGAAACAAAAGGAAATAGACTGAGAGGAAGATCTCGGAAGAGATGGTGAGATGGTGTGGAAAAAGCGTTCGAAAATAGATAAATTACTGAAGAACAGGCAAGGCAAGAGAAGTGGTGAGGAATAGGAATGAATGCAGAATGAGAATACATGAGTAATAACGCAGTTGTAGGGAGTGGGGGTCAGGCGTGAGATGGACTAGATAATAGTCCGTCAGGTGTCAGGCCCGGGGAGCAGGTGTATAGGCCTATATGAAGGGCCATGCCTGTGCTCCCTGGAGCAGTGCCTGCTGAGACCGGTACCTCTCCGGGAGGTCTAGCACCTGGGAGTCTTCTGCTGGGGGGCCTTGGTCTCTGGGTCTTCTCCTGGACGACCTAGATGTATATGATTTTATATTTCTATTTTATTTTGTTGGTTCTGTTCGAGTTCTGTCTTGAGTCGGTCAACCCGAGGTATAGGGTATGTGCCTGAGTATATATATATATATATATATACAGCACATACATACATATAATATTTCAGGTTGTCGCAAGCCTTTCACACCCGAGTTTACTGTTTGGCTCAAAAGTTATACAATATTTTATATTCTCAATTATTTATTTTGTTCTGTGTACACTGTTATACAAACACTGCAAAATTTACAGATAATATCTGCCAACTAGGCTGCCAAATATCGTCTGTAAATGTACAGGGATTCTGAAATGTTTACAGATAATTTTGTTGTACTGACATTATCATTTGTAAACTGTTAAGGAACTTTGTTTGTAAAATTTGTTTTAAATGGGACTTTTTTTCCAATTATCTGTTTTTTTTCCTCCGAGAGTAAAGCATATTTGGAAGCCTAATTACCAGAAATGTGATGCCAATATTACAGAACAATGTATCTTTACACACGGTTTTCATCCTCGGTAGTCTAAGGCTACCAATATATGTTATGCAGAAATAAACACCCACACACCCAAACACACATACTGTATAATGTTAAGTAAAGTTGGCGAGATGTTATTGTGTTGTCATAATACTGGACATGTAATCCTACGGACTATTTGATTTTCGGTTCATCTTAATTAGGTTGGGTATACAAACTAGCAACGTTTAGGTTTGACGAGGCCTAACAACATTTAGATAATTAATATGTGAACATTATAGAACTCTAGCTGAGGTACCCGACGCTGCCTAGGGAAAAATAGATATATGGGCTGTCATTCTTGGAGGATGAGGGGACAATAAATGTTTCCTTATTATGCATGCCAAGTGTGGGCTCTTCATTTTGAAAACTGAGGGAGTAGGGGGAGGGTGGGGGGGCTCTGCTCCCCCCTCCCCCCCTGCATAAGACCTATTCTTGCACCTTCTTAGTATGCATGTCAAGTATGGTCTCTCCATCTTGAACACTTAGGGCCCCCCCCCCCCCCACCCCCCCGGCTTAAGACCTATCCCGGCACCCCCTTAGTATGCCTGCGAGTCACAGAAAGAGTCCTTTATATAGTAGATTAGCTTACATTTCAGATTATACGTACTATGCATGGTTTATGTTAGCGGTATAATAGATTACGTTGAATTAGTTTTAAAATAATTTAGGGTCAATATCCGTGTCATCCCTCCAACATTCTGGAAGTTGTACACCATCCCCGGGCAGGCTAGTAATGATGATGCTGATTACTTTGAAAGATGGGACGCCATGTGAGTGTTGATAGAAATATATGTAGCATTCTTTTAAACCGCACCATTATACATCGAAAACCAGTTTTGACGCCCAAATATTTGAGTAATTTCAAATATATATTTCACATAACTGAGTTAGGTGGGGATATTCTATTATATATCAGATGAACAGATAACCTATAGATATCTCCAGACTGTTTAGCAGCATGCATGTGGTAAAACTCATTGACCATACACTATAAATCATCGGTATAATATGTAAACTAGCAATTAGTATGTGTTGTGTCAAAACAATGTAATTAAGTATTGTTGAAGTATGTCTAATGTGATGAAGTTGACAATCTGTTGTATTCATTCTTTGATCCATCAAGTTTCCTCTCTTGTCCTAAGAGAACTGCAGGTAAAATTGGAATTACAAATATATATAATTAACATAAATACCTTTGAATTATAAACCATAGCTATGCTACAGGTTCAAGAACACATTAAAGTACAGGCTACAAAACAAATTATAGAATCTCAAGTAATGGACTCTCTCAAGATAAGATAATACAGTGGTCAAGGCAGAGACCAACATTTCCAGACAATACAGAATAGATGAAGCGGAAGAGAGACAATGGGGAGGATAGTGAGTTTTCAGAGATACCTTGGGTTAATAATACCAGAAAAGAGAGAGAGAGAGAGAGAGAGAGAGAGAGAGAGAGAGAGAAGAGGGGGTTTGTATAGTACTATTATTGCATTGTTTTATAAGAAGGGCAATAAAGATAATTTCAGTAATGAATCACTGATTATAATTATGAAACATCGAAAAATCTAATCCCCAGAAATATACACTATTTTAAAGTATATCATTTATATGTTCAATGTTTCGTATAATCAGTGGTTCATTATCTGCTTGTAGTTATTAGTTGTTTTCGTATATTTTCTAAATAAGTTAGTTAATTTAATTGATAGACATTTTGTATTTTTTCAACCCAAATATTTGTTAGTGACTATGTACTGTAGATAGCTTTTTATCATTAATATTAAGTTTTAATGTGCTCATATACTAGTTGTGAATAGTGGTTTATTTTTCAAATCACTAAGTAATTTATTTTTAAATATTTCGTGAATAGGTCTGATGATGGGAAAGGTTCCCGAAACTAGTCACCAGTAAAGATGAAGTGGAATATACTGTAATTGTCATTATCCTGAGCTGGCTCTACACTATTCGTTACCCTGTGGGCACCTATATTGTGAACACTATATATAAGTATATATATATATATATATATTTATATATGCAGTATATACATACTGTATACATATATTAGCTTTGGCTGTTGTATAATGTACATGCATTCGCCGCACCATTACAGATGTAGTTGCCTCACTTACATTGAACGAAGTCCAGCCAGCTTTCACAAACACCTCCTCCTGCTATCTACTTCACTACACTTAACATGCACACCACACTTCCTCTTTCAACAAAAAACAATTTAAAACAAATTATGAACACACACCAAGCCTCGGAGTCCCCAGGGGGGGGGGGGGACTATAAATGCCCCCACACCCGCCCAACCTTCACCTGACGACCCCTCAAAATGCACTGGACCACGGCCCGTCACTCTTACTATCAACTTTTGCAATATTTGCTGTCTTTCATCAAATTTTCAATCTGTTGAACACCATCTCTCCTCCTCCAAACCTGATCTTCTTTTCCTCACTGAAACCCAGGTGTCTGAGGCAACCGCCAACAGCCCCTTCTCTGTATTCTCCTACTTTCTCTATCCTAGTTTCAAGGCCAAAGGCGGATGTTGCGCATACGTGCACAACAAACTCACTTGCTCTCGTGTTCCCGATTTCGACTCCTCTGAATTCTCAACTTTATGGCTCAAACTATCTTTTCTCTTCCTTGGGGTCCTCCGACCATAAACTTATCTCTATTACCTGTCCTATCTCTCCAGTACGGCCACCCGATCCTCCCAGCCGGCGGCGCTTGTGGCACTTTGGCGCTGCCGACTGGGAGGCTCTTCGTCAGTACTTCTTTGATTTTCCATGGAATGACTTCCGCTTCCGTGGCCGAGGAACCTCGGAGAGTGCTGAACGCATTACCAAGGTAATGTTCTTGGGCATGGAGGCGTACATTCCATTTTCTTTCTCTCAGTCTAATGCCAAAAAATCTTGGTTTACTCACGCTTGTTCTACTGCTGTCCGCAACAAGGAGGAAATATGCAAGTGGTACCGACGCCTTAAAACTCAAGAATCTCATTCTTCCTATGTTTCTGCCCGGAATCAAGCCAAATCTGTTCTTTTCTTCGACTTGACAAGCACTCTTTCATCAATAAGAAATGCACTAAGCTATCCAACTCTAGCTCTTCCCAAGCTTTCTGGCATCTAGCCAAAAACCTCTCCAACAATTTTTCTTCCTCGTCATTCCCTCCCCTTTTCCACTCTGATGGCACAATCATCACTTCTTCCTCTGACAAAGCTGAACTCTTCACTCAAACTTTTGCTAGAAACTCCACCTTGGATGATTCTGGTGCTATTCCTCCTTCTCCACTCCCCTCTCTCCTACTTATGCCTAATATCCTAATCTCTTCTAAAGATGTACTTTCTACCCTCTCTGGGTTTAATACTAAGAAGGCGTATGGTCCGAATGGTGTTCCTCCTGTTGTACTAAAAAATGTGCTTCCGTCTGACTCCCAGCCTAGGCAAACTCTTTCGTCTTTGTCTCTCCCACCTTGCAGGAAGTTTGCTCTCATTCAACCTGTCCCAAAGAAGGGTGACAGCTCTCAACCCTCCAACTATCGTCCAATTGGTCTCATCTCTTGTATCTCTAAAGATTTTGAAACTATTCTTGCTTACAAATGTCTTCAGCATTTCTCTTCTCATAATCTGCTCTCAGATCGCCGGGCTTCTTTAACCCGGCAAGCGCGATAGGCCTCACGGAAGGCTTCCTATAGGGAACGCGATAGGCCTCACGGAAGCAGGACCATAAAAAAAGCCTTCCATAAAAAAAAAGGGCCTATCAAAACAAAGGAATTTTTCTCTAGGTGAGATAATTCCCCTCCAGTACTCACCCATGTAAATCTCACCCACCCCCCTCCCCTCCTTCCCCACCTTATTCCCCCCTCCCTCCCCTCCTCAATTATCACCTATTTTTCCTCTTATTATCATCATTTATCGGTTATTTTTCTCTCCCGCGATAATGTAGCACAAGTGGGTTGCATAAAAGATCGTTATGCAACACCCAGACACCGGCACACACCGCCCCGCTCTCCTCAGTTGACTCCCAGACAGCGAGAGGGGAAGGCTGCCTGTCTCTCTCTCTCGCCTGAGATTATGACCGGGTGGCCAATATCTTCGTTTTTCACCACCCAAATGCTTTTCCCACTTATTTTAGCACTCTTGAAGGTTCATATATACATCATATATGTAAAATAAAAGCATACCGAAAACAAATAATGGTTTATATTGTAAATATAACGAATTCTGTCAGAATCCAGGGCTAGAAATGCACAAATAACTACCCTAGCACCTACTGTCATATCGCGCTTGTCAGGTTAAGGGTCGCTCTACTGGTGATCTTCTTTTATATCTTACTAACTCTTGGTCATCCTCCTTTCGGGACTTCGGTGAGACTTTTTCTATTGTGCTAGACATATCGATAGAGTCTGGCACAAATCTTTAATTTCTAAACTACCCTCCTTCAGTTTCTATCCCTCCATCTGTGCCTTTGTCTCTAATTTCTTTTCCAGCCGTTCCATAGCTGAGGCTGTGGACGGCCGTCGCTCACTTCCTCATTCTATTAACTCCAGTGTTCCTCAGGACTCTGTGCTATCTCCTATTCTCTTTCTAATTTTCATAAATGATCTTCTCAACTGTACCTCCAGTCCCATCCATTCATACGCAGACGACTCTACCTTACACTGCTCAATTAGTTTTCCAGAATGCCCCCACCATCAATCTCTCAAAGACAAACGTAATGAAGCCATAGAACACTTATCTTCTGATCTAACTACTATTTCCAATTGGGGCAGAGAAAACCTTGTTACCTTTAATGCTTCCAAAACCCAATTTCTCCATCTATCTACCCGTCCGAAACTCCCAAAGGACTATCCCTTATTCTTCAACAATACAAAAATCAATCTTTCATCTTCTCTCAATATTCTTGGTGTCTCTTCTGCTCTCACTTGGAAGGACCATATTACCAGTCTTGCTAAGGCAGCCTCCCAGAAGCTAGGTGTGCTCAACTGCCTCAAGGGGTTCTTTACACAGCTTCTTGCTCTGTACAGGGGCACAGTGCGTCCTTGTATTGAGTATTGTTCAGATCTGTGGGGAGGATCCTCTCACACCGAACTCCTAGACAAAGTAGAAAGGAAGGCCTTTCGTATCATTAACTCCCGTCCACTCACCAACTCTTTGCAATCTCTCTCTCTCCGCCGCAATGTTGCATCTCTCTCACTATTCTATCGCTTCTATAATAATCAGTGTTCCTCAGAGCTATCCCAGTGTATACCACCTCCTCTACAATCATAGGGTATGTGGTACACGTCTTGCAACCCAATCCCACCCCTACTCTGTGCAACTCTCCAACCCAAGAGTGAAACGTTACTCTCAGACTTTCTTCTATTCAACAGCTGAACTCTGGAACTCTGTCCCAGAATCAGTCTTTCCCTCTTCCTGTGACTTAAATTGCTTCAAACTCTGTGTGTCCAGGCATTTTGGCTCGAACGTCCCTTGATTTTGGCCCTGTCACTCTTTCGACTCTGGGGGAGGCACTCAATGCAGGCAGTTCTGCCTTTTGCCTCCCTCACTCACATAGAAAAAAATAAAATAAAATATATATATATATACGGTATATATATATATATATATATAGTATATATATAATGTATATATATATATATATATATACTGTATATATATATATATATATATATATATATATATATATATATATTAATATAATTAGTACAACATAATTATATAGGTACTGTTATTATGCTCCTCGGTGGTCTAGTCGGTTTGGTTTTGGACAGCTAACCCGGCCTGTTCATGCGACAAAAATGTAAATTGACAAATGATTTTTTTTTAGCAAGATGCATTTTGAAGAATTCTGTATTTTTAGGAACACATACACATGAACACAGGAATGGAGTTTTGGCCCCATAATAAGTAAGTCACTACAGAGAGACTTTAGACAGAACTTGTGTTTGTTTGTGTATATATTTTTGCTATTCTCAGAATGAGTAAAATCACATCAATAGAAGTAGACATGTAATACAAACTAACTTGATATTCAAACATTAATTTTAACCACAGTGTATCGTCTTTATGTAATTATTTATGCCTCTAAAATATTTTGTATTTGATGTTAAATTATATATATATATATGTTATCAAAGGCTGTCCCATACAATGTCTAGACTATGATGGTTTTATTATCACATTGTTCAAGGAGTGGGTTTATGTGTATATTTGTTATATTTAAGACACTAAATTAAGGTAATATCTCAAAGGGATTTCTTTGATCTTGAATATATAAATATATATCACCATTGTCGTGAAGAAGAATAGTATGATATGCTGTTGGTATTGTTTCTAATTGTAAATAAATCTATAACCAAATCTACTGTATACAGTATGTGATGTTCCTTAACCCAGCAGCTCCAGCATGCTTTCGGAAAGGTTTTATAGAGGCTATTTCGAACCATGTACACAAACAGCGCCAACATGCCTAGGCCTACATGGTAACTTTCGATACCAAACATCACAATACACTTACACCTCATATACACACTCACACACCTTTATTATTGTGGATATGGTGGCAGGGCTCTGGGACCGTCCCTCAACCCCAGATATAACCCATACAGTATACTATATACGTATACGAAGGAGTGAAACCATGGTCCTGGAGCAAGCTTGACGGCTGCCAGCACAAATTATAAGCAAAGGGAGGATGGGAGGAAAAACTATTCTCTCCCTTCCATCAACACTCACTGCCGAATCACGTATATATTACATTATGGCTTTATGTGCTTTATTCTGTCTCTACTCCAAATTACTGGGTCCTAATTCTTCACATTTGATTTCGTGTGCATTATGGTGCAACAACCAATCGTGTAACTTCCGACCATAACCACAATACACCCACATCATTTGTGTTTTTCTTTTTCTTTTTTCTATGTGAGTGAGAGAGAAAAAAAGGCAGAACTGCCTGTATCGAGTGTCTCCCCCAGAGTTGAAAGAGTGACAGTGCTAAAATCAAGGGACGTTCGAGCCAAAATGCCTGGACACACCTAGTTTGAAGCATTTTAAGTCATAGGAAGAGGGAAAGACTGATTCTGGGAGAGAGTTCCAGAGCTCAGCAGTTGAATAGAAGAAAGACTGAGAAGAACGTTTCACTCTTGGGTTGAAGAGTTGCACACAGTAGGGGTGGGATTGTGTTGCAAGACAGGTACAGTCGTCAGGATTAATTTGGTTCATTTCCCCTGGACTAGGCGTTAGTAGCACTGCACGGTGGAGAGGTATCCCCTCCACCTCCTTTCCTTGTTGGTTCCATACACCCACCTAAACCCTCCTATTTTCTCTCCGACCCCAGAACTACACCCACCCTCCCTTCTCTCGCTCTCATCCAGCTACTTCTGGACATCACCAATTGCATGTATTCTGAATAACTAATGAAGGAATGCAATGTATCATAGGTAGAGTTAAGTATTATCATTACTAAATTTGAAAGCAAGAGAGAGAGAGAGAGAGAGAGACAGACAGAAGGGGAGGGGGGGGGAGGGAGGGAATGTTCGACGAAAACTTTACATATGATTCTAGTGATTCCTACTGATACATTTAGGCCTACCATTGAAACCTGACAGCTTCATACCGATTCACTGATGGTTTAATACTGTTGAACACTCATACTCTAATAAAGCTGCCAAACTGAACCATTGCTGAGGGGCACAGGGCCCTGGGTGGGGCTTTGGTTTCCTGGGCGTTTCCGCACCCTCCTCAGCTCCCCGCCATGGAGTGGCTTCGGTCACCCAGGCTTTATTGTGGTCGGCAGTGAGGGTTCTGTGGGGGCGCACGGTTATGGCCTTGGCCTGCTCGGGGCCTTGGGGCTGTTCGGCCAGGCAGCTTGGGGAACAACAACAACAACAACAACAACAACCACGCAAAGTTGTATTTCCTTTTTATCGTTGTATAATGGCTCAGGCTCGGCTATGTAACAAGCTTGAGACAACGAGGACCGTCTGTGTCAATTCCTTTATGAGTCTCTCCCATCAATAAACACACAAAATAAACCATTCAATAATTTTGAATTATTTCTTTATATCAAATTATTTAATACTAATATAACCACTTATTAGCACCGTATACAAGAACTAAACATTTGCTTAATGATTTTCTCCACAAATCTCACTGCTTCCAAACAATTCAGGACTCATTAAGTGTAAACAGCCAATTTGCCAATACATGCTATGAATTAATGCCGAGAATGTGCCCCGTGAGTCGGCCATGTGACTGCATTACGTGAATTCAACACTCTTAACACGTGGAGCCCCAGAGACGCGTCTGACGCGTCGGCTATGTATGTAACGCACAGCCCCAGAGACGCGCCTAACGCGTCACCCTTATAGCTCCAGTCGTAAGTCTCAGAATGGCTCTAGATTTATATGGGAACTACTTTGGGATCCGGCGGAGTAATTCCAAAACGTTTTGTCCATACGAGTGCGCGCGCGGGGACGGAAGAGGGCACCCGCCTTCCCACACCTCATGGTCAGTTTACCGCGCACCCTCTCGAGTGAAACACCATGTCTCGACGTTATAGTGCCCGCCTTACCCGCCCCTGCAGTACAGAGGAGGTCATGGATATACTGTTCGACACTGACAGCCCTGATAGTGACACTGACTCGGCATTGGACGAGTCTGGAGACGAGTATGCCCCCTCCCAAGCCGAAATAAGAGAGCTAGAGGAAGAGCTTGCTCAGATTCCTGTCAGGCGGCGTAGGCCGTCACAAAGACAGCAAGGGGCAAGTGCACCTCCCCGCCGCCCACTTCCCCAAGACCCCACTGAATCCTCAGAAAGTGGGGAAGAGGTTGTTGTTGCAGATGAACCTGCTGACCCTCAAAATTACGTGCGTGTACCTGGGGAAGAACGAAAGGGATTGAAGAGAAGAAGGGGCGAGTCTGGGAGTGAAGAGGAGGTACCCCCACAACCCCGCCTGCCTTTTTCCCCCACTTCGCATAATCTCCCCCCTCAAGAAAAATACCCCGGGGAGGTTCTATGGTCGTCATAAACATAGTGACGAACAACAACGTGGTGATGGACAAATAGAACAACCTGGTGATGGAGAAATGGCACAACGTGGTGCGAGACAAGGGCGGTCACGTGACCCAAAACGCTCCCTCTTCCCTCCTGACCCAGAGCACGAGGGGGGGAATGAGTCACCACCACCACCACCACTACTATCAGACTCTCCGCCTCGCCATTCTTCCCCCCCACTATCACCTTCAGGCTCCATCCCGTACACCCCCCACGAATGTCTCCCTCACCTGAACCAGGCCCCTCCCGCGCTACTGCATTATCACCAGCCTCTCCACAACGCCCCGATCTGCCCCAACGCCCTGCAAGCAAACGACGTGGGCGTGTCATATCTCGCGGGCGTGCCACCCGCGGCCGAATGCAGAAGGTGAAGCAAATAAGACGCCCCAGCAATGACTCGAGCTCTAGATCTAGCTCTCGATCAAGTTCGAGGTCTAGCTCCAGACCCAGGTCCACCACTCGCCCACGCTCCACCCGCACCCGCCCAACCCGTCCCGGTGCCCCTGACGATGACCCTGATGAGCCCGATGCCCCATCTAGCGACGACGAAGGCGCTGATAGGTGGGATTGGGTGGATGGGGAGAACTATCTACCAGGACAATACCACTTTTTGGGGGCAGCTGAGGCCGGCCCTACCATGCCCAATCGTGGACCTGACACCACAAGACTGGGTGTTTTTCTGCAGTTCTTCACTGCCAACCTTGTCGGCTTGATTGTTGACCAGACGAACTGGTACAACTATTATTTTATGGCAGGGAAGGAGCAGAAGAGGAACTCGGCACGTCTCTCATGGGTGGATTTGTCTTCCGATGAGTTCTACGCATTCCTGGCACTGGTCATCCTGATGGGGGTCACCAAGAAGACGTCTCTCAGGAAGTACTGGTCATGTGATCCCCTCATCGCAACCCCCTTCTTTGGGAAAGTCATGGGCAGGAATAGATTCACGGCAATCATGGGAAACCTGCACTTTATTGATAGCCTGGCAAGCCACACCAGGAACCAGGAACGCCCCAGGAATACCAAAGACCCGATGGAGAGGATAAGACCTATATTTGAATACCTGAAAACTAAGTTTGCAGCCTCCTTCAAACCTTACCAAAAACTAATCATTGATGAGAGTCTGGTGCTATGGAGGGGGAATATTAGCATCCGACAGTACATCCCCAGCAAGCGTCACCGTTATGGCCTGAAACTGTTCGTGATGTGCGACTGCAAAACCGGCTACATCCAGGACATCATCCTCTACATGGGCAAGGTCACTGAACTGGTGGAGGAGAGGACATATGGGATATCTGGGGCCGTTGTCATCACCATGTTGGAGGGATATTTGGACAGGGGCCACATCTTGTACCTCGACAACTGGTACACCAGCCCTTCCCTTGCCAAATTCCTGTACAGCAGAAACACTGGCGTCTGTGGCACCGTCAGGAGGAATCGTGTCTACATGCCAGAGCTACCCGAAAGGCGGGAGAAGGGCTCCATCATCCACCTCCAGGCAAATAATATCTTGATGCTCTTGTGGATGGACAATTGTGATGTCAATATCCTCACCAGTATCCACCTGCCCCGCTTAGAGGACACCAAACGCCGTGATAGAGCCACAGGTGAGGCGGTCAAAAAAACAGTTGCAATCATTGACTACAACATCAACATGCGGCTGGTTGACAAGTCAGACTCTGTCATATCGTCGGTCGAGTGTGCCAGGAAGACGATGAGGTGGTATAAAAAACAATTTTTCCACCTACTCGACCTCACCCTCTACAACTGCCACATCCTATATCATGAAATAACAGGTGAAGTTGAGACGATGGAGTCGTACTGCATCGAACTTGCACGGGAGCTTCGGTTCTTCTTCAGGGATGGTCCACGCCGCCAGCAACGTCCCGCAGCTCGTTTTCAAGCACCAGAAGGCCCCGCCAGACTGACACAACGCCACTTTTGCGATTTTGTCCAGCCCAACCAAGTAAAACCCAACCCACGCAGACGGTGTCATGTGTGTCACAACACAGGCAGACGCACACCAAAACGGACAGACACCCGGACGATGTGTGAAGAATGTGATGTGGGACTGTGTTTTCCCACCTGCTTCAGGGATTATCACACCCTCGAGCACTTCTAAGTGTTCAAAGTGTTCAAAGACTGCGATAAAAGACGCTATAATGTAATACTAACAGTGTATATAAAAGACGCAAAAAGTGAATATAAAACAGTGTGTATATATATAATTTACAAGTGCAAAGTACCGAACAATATAAAACACTAAGTAAATTCTAAACTTCTAAAACTGTGTGCAAATAATTATAAGAATACGAGACAATAAGTGCGTAAAACAATGTATATACACCTCATAATCTTAGGTAAAACAATGAACAAGTACAAATAATTCAATGAAAAGGAGAGACAGAGTGACCTTGAGTGAAAGTGACAGCCAGACAGAGAAAGAAAGAGGGAAAGGTGCTGTGGAATGTGGGTCACTCGGTCCGCTGTCTGGCCGTGTGTTCGTACGTGCGTTTTGTTATTGTCCTGAGCAAAGATGGCCGCCCAAGATGGCAACGGGGACGCTAACACTCGTGCGCACTTGTAATACTTGAATGAAGGCACTTATCACACTACAACTTCAGTTACATTGACATTATGTGATATACAAAGACATTCTATGAACTCTGAAGTGCACTTTATGTCCGAGAGGTGCAAAATAAGTCATGCTGCCTGGCGGCTGGCAACTGGCTGCTGGCGCGGGAGATTTGAAATGGCGCTAAGGCTCCTCTGAGGCTGGGGACCCCCACTACCTCCCAGGACCCCCAAATGGCCTAGGTAAGTACTTTTTTCACATTTCTTCATGTCTATCATTATTTTCTAACACATTCTGATATATTTATAAAAAAATAAAAAAATTGGAAAATTGCCCGGGTTCTGGTGCGCAAAAATAATAAAACCGGCCGGGGCTGTACGGGTTAACATAGTTATCTACCCAATCATTAGGCCATATTGCTTTCCTAATTGGCCATAATGGAAAACTACTCTATATAAACGGGACACGAACTACCCTCGGGCAAGGTACTGTAGTTTCTGAAAAGAGGCTCCAGCTTTGAAAATATTACTTGACTTAAACAGGCTAAATAATCCTGAAGGGTTGATAACCAATATATATGCCCTATTTTTACTAACTACCTCTCGGGTACTCTTACGCTTATCTATCCATTAGGGTGGGTCTTCTTTAAAGTTCCCATGCCCTCAACACTTACGTTCACCCATACATTAGGGAAGGACTTATTCATTTTGTCACCTTACCTTTAACCCTTAAAAAGCGGCTCACCACTTAAGTCGAGTTAAATAAAGCTGGACTATGTGGCGGCGCTCGACATAACTCGAGTGGCAATTTCAGCACGTAATGTGGCTGAGAGAGAGAGACAAGTGGTGGCAGGAGACTAGCGAGCGTATGACTGCTCCAGACCACCGCGGCGAACCTACTGACACAAATCTCAGCTCCCTCCTCCCTCTCTCACTCGCTACATACTCAATTATGTACCGAAAGTACCGAATTACCTGCTTTTTGCACTCGCGTTGCACGGTTATTGCAAGAAAACTATCCATCATACAAGGATCGTTATGGTGTCATTCGAAAGCTCTGTTTATGCCCTTTCAGGGATAGATACTTGTTTTACGTTCTGGGTCTTATTTAGGCATGCAAATGATCATGTAAACAGCCCTATTTTGGCTAAAAACACCCCGCTGGGCGGTACACATAAATAAACCGCATAGGCCGCTCGTAAGGTGTTAAAACCTTGACATAAGATTACTCTGTTTTATCAGGTATCTTGTGTTGTAACCAAGTTAAGGGGGGCATCCACTATGGCTATGTAGCAATATGGGTTGAAACATAGCAAATTGTGTTAAATACTCCCTGAGTAATGGCAAGCCGTAGAGTATCTACTCCACATAATACTATTGAAAGCTTCACACCTATTCAAGCTTATTCTCTTGAGATAACTTTCAAGATAATTTTAATTCACACCTGTTAAGAATAATTACTTAATAATTATATAACGCTCATTTATTATATCCCAGACTAACTACAAGAGTTATAATATTGAACTGATCTATAATTCTTCTACTACAATACCACTCTGTATAACAGTTTCGTGTATAACCAAATAATCTCATTATACCTTCATTATATAATTATATAAGTGTGTATTTCTACCCCTCATACCTGGTATATCCATATCACTATACAGTAACGTTAACCCTACTAGTAACGGTAGTAATTAGCAGCTTCAGGTTAGGTTTCGTGTATTTCATATTTTTAATGTGCAGATGGTGGTCGAGAGATGTGTGTGAAATACGTAATTCTTTCATCAGGTGTTCAGAATAAATATAATCGGCGAGGTGCCAGAAGTAGCTCCTAGCTGGGTAAGAGCGAGAGAAGGGAGGGTGGGTGTAGTTCTGGGGTTGGAAAGAAAATGGGAAGGTTTAGGTGGGGGTATGGAACCAACAAGGAAAGGGGGTAGAGGGGATACCTCTCTACCGTGCAGTGCTACTAACAGGGGAAATAAAACGAATTAATCCTGACGACTGTACCATGTACCCTACGTAGAGGAGGTGGTATTCACTGGGAGAGCTCTGATTATTGTAGTAGCGATGGAATAGCGAGAGAGATGTATCATTGCGGCGAAGAGAGAAAGATTGCAGAGAGTTGGTGAGTGGACGGGAGTTAATGATACGAAAGGCTTTCCTTTCTACTTTGTCTAGGAGTGCAGTGTATGAGGATCCTTCCCACACAGGTGAACAATACTCAATACAAGGATGCACTGTGTCCCTGTACTGAGCAAGAAGCTTTGCAGGGGTAAATAACACCTTGAGGCGGTTGAGCACACCCAGCTTTTGGGAGTCTGCCTTAGCAGGATTGGTAATGTGGTCCTTCCAAGTGAGAGCAGAAAAAAAGACACACCAAGAATATTGAGAAAAGATGAAGGATTTATTTTTGTATTGTTGAAGTGTAAGGAATAGTCCTCTGGGAGTTTCGGACGATTAGCAAGATGAAGACATTGGGTTTTGGAAACGTTAAAGGCAAAACGGTTTTATCTGCCCCAATTGGAAATAGTAGTTAGATGAGCAGATAAGTGTTGCATGGCTCCATTACGTTTCTTTTAGAGGGATTGCTGGATTGGGCGTTCAGGAAAACTAGTGTAGTGTAAGGTAGAGTCGTCTGCGTATGAATGGATGGGACTGGAGGTACAGCTGAGAAGATCATTTATGAAAATTAGAAAGATATTGGGAGATAGGACAGAGCCCTGAGGAACACCGGATTTGATAGGATGAGGAAGAGAGCGATGACCGTCCATAACTGCAGCTATGGAACGGCCGGAAAGGAAATTAGAGACAAATACAAAAAGGTGTGCGGAAAACATTTGCAGTGGGATGTGAGAGTGTGATATTCTATCTATATATCTATCTATATGCTCAGGCCCAATCCCCCACTTTTCCTATTTTTGTATTTTATATTTCCTCTATTTTATTATTTGTGTGTGTTTTTTTGTTTTTGTATTTTCTTGGGGGTGGCCGACAAGACAGCAAGAACAGAGCAAGAGTGTAATAACATAAGAACATAAGAACATAAGAAAATGGGAGTCTGCAGAAAGCCGATTGGCCTAAGCAAGGCAGATCCCTGTCCCACACAACCCCAAATCAATTACAAAGCCCAATTATAGGCTCAACACTCTAATACCCTGAGGATCATCTTACCAAAACGGTTAGAGATTAACGCAGGATTATGGGGGTCTGCAGGGCGCTGATTGGCCCAACCCGGCTGATCCCCCTTCACACCCAACCCTTCTCGTCCATATGCTTATCCAATTTTATCTTAAAGCTCCCTACAGTTTTAGATCCCACTATAGCACTTGGTAGTCCATTCCACCCATCGACAACTCTGTTACCAAACCAATATTTGCCTATATCTTTTCTGAAACGAAATTTATCTAATTTGAAACCATTGGTACGAGTTCTTTCGCTATCACTGAGCTTTAGTACATTTGTCATGTCCCCTTTGTTAATCCCACTAACCCACTTGAACACCTCTATCATATCCCCTCTAACTCTGCGTCTCTCTAACGAATGTAAACCTAATTTCTTCAACCTTTCTTCATACGGAAGATTTCTAATATTATGGATCATTTTTGTCATTCTACGCTGTACTCTCTCCAATTAATCTATGTCCATTCTGTAATAAGCACACCAAAATTGGACAGCATAATCCATATGGGGTCTCACTAATGACAAGTAAAGTTTTAAGATAACATCAGCAGTTCTGTTACTCACTCTCCTAGAGATGAACCCGAGAATCCTGTTTGCCTTATTACGAACGCCTATACACTGTTTTCTAGGCTTCAAATCATTGCTAACAAACACACCTAGATCTTTCTCGCAGTCTGAATTTTCTAATTCTAAATTAGCTAGTTTATATTTAACATTTGTTTGCATCTTCCCTATCTTTAATACCTTGCATTTGTCAATGCTAAACTTCATCTGCCAATTTACTGACCATTCATGTAAGGTATCTAGATCCCTTTGGAGGCACTCTATATCGCTATCTGAATCAATTGATCTCCCCATTTTAGTATCGTCTGCGAATTTACTTATCCTACTAGTTATACCTAAATCTAGGTCATTTATGTATATAAGAAACAACAGGGGACCTAATACCGATCCCTGGGGAACACCACTTTTGACTGCTCCCCACTCTGACTTGGTACCATTTATGCTGACTCTCTGTTTCCTACCAATTAGCCATGACCTAATCCATCCCAACAACGCCCCACCTATTCCATGTGCCTCAACCTTTCTCATCAATCTCTCATGAGGGACTCTGTCGAAAGCTTTACTGAAATCTAAATATATAATATCGTATGCCTTGTCATTATCTACTGCTTCATATACCTCTGAGAAAAAACTAAGCAAATTAGTAAGGCAAGAACGTCCCTGAGTGAATCCATGCTGAGAAGAATTGATTAAGTTAAATGTTTCTAAGTGGTTTCTCATGTTCCTAGCAATAATTGACTGTAGTAGCTTTCCTATGATTGAAGTGAGACTAATGGGACGGTAATTGGATGTTATTGATTTATCACCTTTTTTGAAAATCGGAACTACATTTGCAAGCTTCCAAGCTTCTAGAACTATACCTGTTTCTAATGAATTGTTAAAAAGAAATGTTAATGGGTAACTTAACTCATCTCTGCATTCTTTTAATACTCTGGCATATACCTCATCGGGACCAGGCGATTTCTGAGGTTTCAGTCTGTCAATTTCCTTAAGCACATCATTTCTACTTATAGTAACCGTACTTAACCTATTTTCTATACTATCGCTATATACCTTACGGACTTCTGGAATCTGTGCCAAATTTTCATTAGTGAACACGGATAGAAACTGACTATTTAACGTACTGCACATTTCTAAATCATTTTCTGTCATTTCTCCTATCGAAGTTTTAAGGGGGCCTATTTTATCTCTAACTTTAGATTTATATAGCTGGTAAAAAGCCTTAGGGTTATTTTTTGAGTCATTGGCTATCCTGATTTCATAATTTCTTTTGTCTGTCCTTATACATTTTTTAACCTCTCATGATAGATTCTGATAGTAAGCAAGTAGGTGAATTTCGCCTTTCTTAATTTTTCGATATATTCCTCTCTTTTTTCCTAGAAGGTCTAATAGTCTATTATTCATCCATTTGGGTTGGTTCTGTGTTGATCTAAATTTTCTTTTGGGGATATATTTATTTTGCGCATTGTGGAGTGAAGAAATAAAATGATTATATGTAGCTGTCAAATTATCCTGAGTTAAGACAGGTATCTGAGAGAGAGTATGTTCATTAAGCGCACCTGGGTCCACTTAATAGTTTAACCATAGGATCGACTCTTAAGGCTCTTCTTAATCCACCATAATTGGCTTTTCTGAAATCTGGGATAAGTGTCGTATTCTCTTTAGCCTTTCCTGTCCATTGTATGTTAAAATAAATTGATTTATGATCACTATTTCCTAGTTGGTCTCCTATCTCTACATTATTTATCATTTGTTCATTATTACTGAGAACTAAATCGAGGATATTATTACCTCTAGTAGGCGAGTCTATGAATTGAAATAAAAAACTATCCTGTACCGCCTCAATACACTCTTTTGAATCTGAGTCACCGATTTGATGCTGCCAATCAATATTCGGAAAATTAAAATCCCCCATAATACACACATTGCTAAACCTTGATGCTATTTTCACTTCCAGCCATAAAGCTGTACCTTCGTTTCTACTCATATTTGGTGGTCTATAAATAACTCCAATAATTATGGTCTCACTACCTTCGCTAACCTCTACCCAAACACTTTCGTTATCAGTATTTAGTCTAATACCTGATTTAATACAGCTTTTTAAAGAACTCCTGACAAACACTGCTATTCCGCCGCCCCTCCTACTTGTTCGGTCGCGTTTAAACAAACTATATCCTGGTATATGGAATTCTGCTAAAAAATGTCTTGATTCTGTATTAATCCATGTTTCAGTCAGTGCTATAATGTCTATATTTTCGTTGCTAACAAGTGCTCTACATTCATCCATTTTGTTACATAAACTCCTACAGTTTGTATAATATAATCGCAATGAATTTATTTTACTGGTATCGGATTTACCTTTATTTCTAACTGAATTCCCATCTTCTGTTACACCTTCAATATTTCTACTAGCAGTACAATTACAATCCTGTGACTGATATTTTCTATTCCTATCTGATGTACCAGTACGGCAATTTACCCTATCTAGACAATTATTCTTACTCATATTCTCAGGCTTTATTTTCAGCGAAACCCCGCGACAATCCTATCTATTGACCTAGCTAAATTTGCCACCCCTAGCCGAGAAAGATGAACCCCGTCCTGTGCGTACAACTGATTTTTACCATAGAAACGGGTCCAGTTATCAAGGAATGGTATTGCTTTTGCATTGCAGTGTTTTTCCAGCTGACAATTGATACCAATTGCCCTAGATGACCATTCCTTGCTGACCCCTCTCCGTGGCAAGATACTGTGTACTGCAGGTATGCCTCCCTTCCTCCTAACTTTATCTAACACCTCCCTGTACTGCCGAAGCAGTACTTCCGTCCTACCTTTACCAACATCATTGCTCCCTGTACTGAGACAGATAATGGGGCTATCTCCAATATCTTTCATGATGTAATAAATTTCCTCTAACACCTTCCCAACCCCGGCACCAGGCAGACAGACAAGCTTCCTAATATCAGTACAGGTGGACCTAGCTAAGTGTCTGACCATGGAGTCCCCAACAATTGAGAAGGACTTGCCTCTCCTTGTCGATGACTTGGTAGCAGCTACGGCAGTGGCAGGAACTCCTGGGGCAGCAGTTGAAGGTACTCCTGGGGGGGCAGCAGTCACAGCATTCCCTGTCGGAGACAACTTACTTACCTTTCTCCTGGTTTCCTCGCCGAAGGAAGCACTCGCAGCCTCACCATCACATTCGTCATCCAAGGTGATGAACTTGTTGCTGAGGGCAACTGGCCGCCGTAGAAATTTGAAAGTTGTTGCACTTGTTGGAACAACTGTCCAGGGAGCATCACGATCCCTAACAGCAGTTGCACTATCCTCACTTTTCTTGTCAGCCAAAGTCAGCTATAAGGCCAAATTCTCGTCTTTGAGAGACTGCACCTCTCTCTCCACATTTTCCAGCCTTTCTTGCAAAGCAAGACAAAGCTGGAGAATATGAGAGGAGGTAGCAATTTCGTCAACACCAGCCATTTTAAGAAAGCGTTAATACTATCACCACACTATGGGCAAAGATAATTCACTGGGAGTCACTAGGGACAGGTCCTCACTCAGCAAAGGTCAGGCAGGTGACCAGTATCCTGCTTTGGAGATGTTCTTTGGTCGGGTCTTGGTGACTGAGTGTGTCTAAGACGGACAGGGAATACAGTAAAGGTGAGACAAGTAATAATTTTGATCACCCCAATGCCTCGAATACTAAAGTTGGGACAGAGGAAGTAGTAGGGGGTGAGGAAATGAGTTGTAGTAGGAGATGAAGCCGTCGGGGCTTGACCCAACATGCGTGAGCTAACACTCCTTTTTTAGTGTTCTGTTTGAGGTGAGAGGGACAGACAGGATGAATGAATACAGATAGACAGGGAATACAGTAAAGGTGAGACAAGTAATCAAATTTTCCCCAGGATACGACCATGCCAAAGCCGATTTTACACTCCAGGTACCCACTCTTACGTCTGGGTGGGACAAGGCTAACACGAGTAAAAGCCAGCCCAATGACTCATGAGCAATCCTAGTGGCTAACCAGGTTCTCATTCTCGTGTGTTTGGTGGTGGCAGGGAGCTACCAACCAAGTCCCTGGATTCATTTGAGCCACAACGAAACCAGGTACTCATTTTCGTCTGAGTGAGACGGAACTACACAGGAAGTTAGAGCTTGTTCAACATTCCTGGGCTACTTGGACCCTGGTGGTAAGCCAAGGAAATTTCACCCACCCCATGTATGTGTGGCAACATCTGATCTGTGCTGGTACCGGGTGTTCACCCCTCTAGCTACTGCTGTGCTGGTACCGGGCCCACTCCAGCTACTACTGTGCTGGTACCAGGCGGTCAGCCATCCAGCTACTGACCAGACCCTACGTAGCTTAACCCCTATGATCGAAGCCAGCGTTGCCAACCACGCAACATCAAAACAT
This sequence comes from Paralithodes platypus, assembly GCA_032716605.1. Classification (NCBI taxonomy): domain Eukaryota; kingdom Metazoa; phylum Arthropoda; class Malacostraca; order Decapoda; family Lithodidae; genus Paralithodes; species Paralithodes platypus. The sequence goes on along the minus strand of CM064538.1, from coordinate 9,840,849 downwards.
CAAGGCTTTATAGACAGCACCGGATGTTGCACTGCGAAATGATCGGTTTTTGCTGTACAGGTGTTTCCGCAACTCTGTTTACCAGTCCACCCTTCTCCTCATATCCATGGGTTGTTGTACTATTCGCGTCATAATATTGCCAAGGCAATGCACCTTTCTGTGAAGTTTCATTAGAACTGGTGGTTGACAAAATATCTCGATCCAAAAGTGTTCATGCAATGCTCAGAGCTTAGGGGCGTGGCGATTGATTGGCCTGGCACTTTGCATCACTTAGTCATAGTCAGCCAATCAGCGCGGGGCTCACGGATAACAATATCACCCTCAATCTGATGTTTTATAATCTCCAATGCTGGCTTCTGATTAGTTATATCGTGTAGTACTTTTCTCAGCTTATCTTTTTCCCTTTTTACTTTCACAATACTGATAAACTAATATTATTGAAAAGTAAGTGGAGAGAGAGTTACACAGAGTTACAAGGAATAGTTAGTATCTCAGAAACCTTGCGGTCCATTCTGAGGAGCTACTCGAAGTGGAAGGAGAGAGACTGTTTAGTGCTCTACACTCTTTACAGAGTGTGAAAAATACTATCTACTCTCTTCTTGAACTGCTCTACTGAATTTTTTTTTACAACTTAGGAGGGAAGTTTGTTCCAGGTAGAACAGATCTTAAATGTGAAAATGTGTCCACAAATACTAATGCTGAACCTGTTCAATTCTAATTTCCTGCCATGGTTGTGTGTTGTATTCATATTGATGCTAAATATTTTGATATAATCCACATTGTCAAACCCATTAAGCATTCTAAATACTTCAATGAGCTGACCTCGTAGTCTGCGTGTTTCCAACGGAAAGAGATCAAGAGCTCTCAATCGGTCCTCATAGCTCATTCTTCTAAGCGATAAATAAGAGTTGTAGCTTTAGCTTGTACTCTTTCTAGTCGCTCTATATCTTTCCTGAGTGCTGGAGACCAGAATTGAACAGCATACTCCAGGAGAGGCCCTATCAGAGCGTTGTAAAGTGTGAGGACTATTTCCTTATTTCTATACTTAAATTGCCTCTAAATATAGCCCAATAGTATTTGAGCTTTCTTCTCTACTTCAATGCACTGCTTGGACAACTTTAGGTCACTGCTAATCAGAACACCCAAATAATTTTCCAAGTCAATCACTTTCAGAGGCATTCCCAATAAGGAAGAGCTAGACTTGAGGTTTGCTTGGCCGATATGCATCACATTGCACTTTTCCAGGTTTAGAGGCATCTGCCATGTCTTCGACCATTCACCCAGTCTGTTGAGGTCCATCCTGAGCTGTTCAGCCCCTTTGGGGTTTTTCACATTCATTACAAGTTTTATGTCATCTGCAAACTTGGAGATCACACTCAACAGACCAATATCGATGTCATTGACATATATATTAAAAAAAAAAAAAAAAAAAAAAAATTAGACAATGAACGGAGGAAGTAAAAACACAGATAGAACAAAAAAGGTCCATGTGCCTAAAGGCATCCTCCATTCATAAAATGTTTGTAACAACTGGATTTAAACTATTGTAGATTGTAAGTTTGTGGAAAGCAACTCGAGGGAAGTGAATTCCAAAGAGTAGTAGTTCTGGGGATAAATTAATTATGATAAGCAGAAGTTCTTCATTGTGGAGGAGAAAGTGTAAATTCATGTGCGCTTTCAGCTGCCCTAGTTCTACGGGGAAAGATGTGGAGAGGCGGCACAATTGAAGCAAGTTCCTCGGAACAATTGCTGTGAAAATATCTGTAGAATAATGCAAGGGATGCAACGTTTCTTCGTATGGATAACGTAGGAAGGTCCTGTGTGATTGCAGGGTTATTGATTAATCTAATAGCTTTATTTGGAATTTTGTCCAACTGCCTCAATGCAACCATTCCACTTCCACTCCACAGAGGCGAACAGTAATTCATTTGAGAACGCACATGACTTTTATATATCACGGCCAACTGCTCGTCAGTGAAGAATTCTCGAACTCTGTACAGGAGTCCCAGTTTTTTAGAGGCATTCTTAGCAATGCTTCTAACATAATGTGTCCAGCTCAGGTTAGTAGTTAATGTTACACCGAGAATGTCAATACTAGGGGAAGTGGGAATATTTACATCATTAAAAAATATATGGGAGTCAGTGAGATTCTGTCGGTTAGAAAATTGAATGTACTTGGTTTTCTGTGCAGTAAAGGAAACTAGATTCTTTTGTCCCCATTCATTAATTCTAGAAAGGTCCTGGTTCAGAGAAATTGCAGTGTTTATTTTTGAATTTATAAGATCGGGTTGGGTGAAAGAATTGGTAAATGTGAAGGAACTGTGGAGTGTTCAGTCATCTGCGTAGGAATGTATTGGATTATGAATAGTAGATATGAGATCATTGATATGAATGAGGAACAGAGTTGGGGCCAAAACTGATCCCTGGGGAACACCAGCATTTATTGAGTGAAATTGAGAATAAAGGCCATCTACCATTACACATATTTTTCTGTTATGAAGATAAGAAGAAATTAGTGGAACTAATGATGCAAGGCCGTAGTGTGACATCTTCGACAATAAGGATTTATGCCAGACTCTATCAAATGCCTTTGATATATCCAGTGCTATTGTATGTGTTTCACCATGTTGGTTTGTAGCTTGGTTGATTTGATGTGTAAGAAGGCAAAGAATGTCTGCAGTTGATCGATATCGTCTAAAACCATATTGCCTATCACTGATTAATTTATTATTCTCAAGATGCTTAATTATGTGATTATTTATTATAATTTCAAAGACTTTACCAAGAGTGGAAGTTATAGCTATTGGTCTGTAGTTTGAGGGATCTGAAGAGGCACCTTTTTTAGGAACTGGATGGATGTTTGCTTCTTTCCAGGATACTGGGAAGCATGAGGTATGAGTACACAGACGGAAACATTTTGCCAATACAGGAGCGAACACCAAGGAGCAATTCTTAAGTACTATTGGAGGAATTTCATCTGGACCAGGAGCTTTATCTACTGAGAGATTCTGCAAAATAGTTTTGACATGTCTGGTGTGGATCTTAAGTGAGGGAATTTCAGGTGAATTAATATTAAGTACAGGGACATCTTGATTTATTTCATCTAAGGTTGAGTTGGTGGAGACAATATCCGCAAGAAGGTTAGCTTTACCTCGTGGGTCACTTACAAGATTGCCAGTCGGAGATTTTAATGGTGGAATGGATGAAACAGTAGTGAAGTTGGATTTGAATGAGTTAAGAGTAGACCAAAATATGTTGTTATCATTTGGATTATTTAGAAGTTTATTTGCCTGCTTGTGGAGAAAGTTTGATTTTGTTAGATTTAATACAATTTTGGCATGATTTCTGATGTTTCTAAAGTAATTAAAGGCTTCATGTGTTTTTTATCTTGTGTATGCATTGTAGGCTATTGCTTTTTGTCCAGTTACTCAAGCACAATTATGGTCAAACCATTTAGGTGAATTAGATATGTTACTGTACTTTTGATGAGGAATACAAGTTTCCATTCCAATTTTTATAAAATCTTGTATGTGGCTCAAGGTGGAGTGTGCATCATTAGAAAAGAAAGAGGTCCAGGGAATATCAATAAAGAAATCTTGAAGACCCTCCCAGTCTGCTCTATCGTAATGCCATTTAGTCACCAAAACAGGTTCAGAGTGGGAAGGTGTGGTAGGTGATAGACAGGTGGCCTGTATCAGACAGTGATCAGAAGATCCAAGCGGGGACCTCACTGTAACATCATCATTTTCTGAATTGGTTGTTAAAAATAAGTCCAGTAGGTGGGAATTATGATCAGGATTATCTGGTACACGGGTGGGTTGGTTGACTAGTTGAGTGAGATTAAATGAGTCTGCAAATAGCTCACATTCAAGACCAGCATCATCAGTCCTGGCTGAATGAATGAGCCATTCAACATTATGGACATTAAAATCACCCAACACAGTGATTTCAGAAGAAGCATTTAAGTTGAGGACACTGAGTTGTGAGGACAGAGAATAAAAAAGACTTTGCTCTGGAGGAGTATTTGGGGAATGGTAGATGCAACATACTGTATGTATTTAAATTTACCAGCAGAAATTAATTTGTATAGAGAATAATCAAAATAGGTACAATTGAAACTAGTAACCTCCTCCAGGGCAATTTCAGATTTTGCGAAGGAACAGACACCTCCTTTAGGTCTGAAATTTTGGAGCAGTTGATAACCTGGAAAATTAAATCCAGATGTGTCAGATGTTGATGTTACTTGAGTCTCTGTCAAAAAAAGGAGACTAGGGGATTCTGCTTGAAGAAATTGGTGTACAGAATTGATTTTAGAGTGAAGTGGGTCAAGGACAGATCCCTGTGGAACTCCAAAAATGACTGCAGTCCACTCAGAAGAAACACCATTGATTACCACTCGTTGTTGTCTACCTGTTAGCCAACTTTCTATCCAATTTGTGACCTCTGTATTGATACCTACCGCACTCACTTTTGACATTAGCCTGCAATGAGGCACTTTGTCAAAAGCTTTTTGAAAATCTAAGTAAAGGATGTCTATGGATCTACTTTCGTTATACTCACTCAACATTTCATGGACAAATTCCAGCAAATTGGTAAGATTTCATCGGTGTCGCCTGAATCCATGTTGGAAATCTGTAATTAATTTGTTGATTTCTAGGTAGTCAACTATCTTGTCTACTAGTATCCCTTCTAAGAGTTTTAATATCATAGAAGTCAAGCTAATTGGCCGATAAATCTTGGGACACTCGTGATCCCCTTTCTTAAAAATTGGGGTCACATTGGCCAGTTTCCAGTCATCAGGGACCTCTCCATTTTCTATTGATTTATTGAAGATGTCTGCCAAGAAAGTTGCGATTTCATCTCGCACTTCTCGTACAACTCTGGGAAGAAAGCTATCTGGGCCGGATGACTTGAACTCACTTAACTTATCTATTCATTTTGCTACCTCCTCTGGAGTACATCTAATTCTGCTAAGAACTTCACCCTCATGCACTATTGCTGGACTTGGCATGTCACTGGTATTTCCCTTTGTGAATACCGAGGCAAAATAGTCGTTTTGGGATTTTGCTACATCAGTGTCAGAAGTTTGAAGTTGGCCTATTGGATCCTTTAGAGGTCCAATGCTACCTTTGAATGGATTCTTGTTGTTCACATAGCTGAAAAAATCTTTAGGACTCTCTTTGCAGAGTGCTGCAACCCATAGTTCTTCATTCTGCTTTGCTTCCTTTACAAGAGATTTCACTCTTCTACGCATATTATTGAAGAAATCTAAATATCTTTGGTCTTGACTTCTTTTGGACTTTCTGTATGCAACCTTTCTCTTTCTAATTGTGAATCATTTTGATTGGGTTGAGCCTAGTTTGGTAAGCTTAGTAGGAACGAATGCAGCTTGACGATCCATAAACTGCTGTTTGAATGAGCACCAAATCACAACAGCATCCCTGAAGGCCTTCAAAATTTTCACGACGGAAATCTAGTTTTGCACTCTGAGGATTGGCAGGTCTGCTGCTAAAGGTGCGAAGAGAGAACCTAACTAGATTGTGGTCACTACCTCCAAGTGATTCCCCAACAGATAAGCTGGTCACACTTTCATCTTCAGTGGTGAACACGAGATCTAATATATTGTTCCCTCTAGTTGGCTCGTTCACCCACTGGGTCAAAAAGTTATCATTAGTAAAGTCCACAAGACACCTACCTTCAGCATTGGCAGTTCTTGCTTCAAAGTTTACTAGGCAATTGAAGTCACCTAAGATCACACTGGTTTTACCCTCGATACCAGCACTCAGTTTTGTGTGTACAGAAGTTCATTCTTCTCAACATTTTGATGTGGAGGCCTGTACACCAGAACAATCCTATAGCTTGAGTTACCTAGATTGAAGTCTACTCCAAGCAGTTCCTGTTCTGACCTGATCTTGCTGTCAATTGGGTTTAGTAAATCTCTGATGTACAAAAGAATTCCACACCCTTCCTGCATGGTTCGGTCTTTGTGGCAGAGTGGTCTTGCCACTGGACTGATAATCCAATGCACCCGGGTTCCAATCCCAATGTGTCAATGGGAAGATATTATTGGGATGGAATTTGAGCTGTACCTAGTTTCAGTGCATTACCACAGCACACCGAAATGCCAAAACAATACCCTCACTGTTACCTGATTAAATAGCATTGTATGAATATTCCCATATTCAAAATATGCTACAGGGGGGCAATGCCTAGTGAGTTAATTGCTCAATAGGTGGCATTCTGAGAGTGAGGGTCCGAGCCTGGGGGATGACACGGTGAAGCGCAGAGGCGGAGCAGCTTCAGAGATGCAGTTACTTCGAGCCGTGGGTGCTTCGCATGTCTCACTCCCTAGGCTGGAACAAGACCTCACAGGCTTCTCCGTGTTGAGCGGTAGAGTGTGCAGGCTCTCAGCCTATGCCCAAGAGGGAGTAGTTGGAATATAGAAGAAAAAACCCAAGAAAATCTATATCCAGATATTTCAAATTCCCCAACATAATCTCTGGTATCACTGTGAATCCAGGATTCAGTGATAGCCGTTACATAGAAGCATTCTGTAGACAACAATGCCCGAAGCTAGGAGAATTTATTCCTAATTGACCTGGCATTAAATAATACTACCTTAAGGTAATTCAGGTTTTTCTTAAAACCCCCTACCTTGCCCCGTTTCCCGAACAGAAAGGGATCTCTGGGGTTAGTGCATTTTGTTGCACACTATTTCTCTGTACACTATCAGAGGTGTTGCAATTCCCTATGTTTGATGAATCCTCACCTGAGGTAGAAGACCCACTATCTAGTGGTTCAGAAATTGGCAACTGAGGTGTCAAGTCTAGAGGGAGTTGCGAGACATCTCTCAATCTATTGAGGAACTCTGCCATTTGTTGAGAGTTATTCTTGCTCTCAGAGGGACGAACTCCTTCTTTTGTGGGACCTTTTTTTTTGAAGTTTGAGATCAACTGCTGGTGAGGGTTTGCTCTTTTCCTGCTGGGAGATGCTTTCTACATTTTTGCTTACCCTTAGCAAGCTGTAAAGATGGTGATTTAGGAAATCACCAAGTTTGATTTTACCGCTAGTGCTTAACCTAAGACTGGGGGTATGAGACACCACACGCCTGTGCGCACGTATTTGAGCTTTCCCATCACTAACATCGTTATTTTACCATCAATAGCATTAATACTTATCCATATGCGCCTATTTTACGTTGATTATAAAGGTATTAACCTGTTACAGCAATAAAACAAGTGGAAACAGCGTTTGGATGGTCAAAATCGGCGATACAGGCCGGGAGTTACATAATTTATGGCTGAGGCAACCTCCCTCGCCTCCACACTTCCCCATCTCTGGAGAGAGACTGTCAATCGATCGATACTCTCTCTCTCTCTCTCTCTCTTGCACTCGCTTGGTAACAGTGATGACAATGCTTGCAACTCGCTAATGTTAGCACGAAAATAGACCACAGAATCAGGGAATAACAGGGAAAATAGGTGATAATTGAAGGAGGGGGGGGAGGTGGTGAAGGAGGAGATGTGGAGGAGTGATATTTGGCATGGCCCAGGGGCAAAAAAAAAAAAAAAAAAACAAAAAAAAAAAAAAATGGGGGGGTGTTTTAAATGGATTTTTTTAGGCCAAGGATCTTAACCCTTATTTAGCGGCGAGCAACATAAGTCGAGTTAAATAAAGCTGGACTATGTGGCGGCGCTCGACATAACTCGAGTGGCAATTTCAGCACGTAATGTGGCTGAGAGAGAGAGACAAGTGGTGGCAGGAGACTAGCGAGCGTATGACTGCTCCAGACCACCGCGGCGAACCTACTGACACAAATCTCAGCTCCCTCCTCCCTCTCTCACTCGCTACATACTCAATTATGTACTGAAAGTACCGAATTACCTGCTTTTTGCACTCGCGTTGCACGGTTATTGCAAGAAAACTATCCATCATACAAGGATCGTTATGGTGTCATTCGAAAGCTCTGTTTATGCCCTTTCAGGGATAGGTACTTGTTTTACGTTCTGGGTCTTATTTAGGCATGAAAATGATCACGTAAACAGCCCTATTTTGGCTAAAAACACCCCGCTGTGCGGTACACATAAATAAACCGCATAGGCCGCTCGTAAGGTGTTAAGAGTCTTCCCGCAGTCGCCCGGGGAAACTCTTAAGAGTCTTCCAGCACTTGCCGGGTTAAGTGAACACCGTCACGGAGGTAGAGGTTGTGCTTCCCATAGAACCTGTCAAATGGGTCCACAAATCTCAACCCTTTCTGGGTACACAGGTCAGCTAACCTACCATTTATGCCTATTGCTTTGCTGGTAGCACAATCCCCTCCATACATCCTGGAAAGAGAGAGAGAGAGAGAGAGAGAGAGAGAGAGAGAGAGAGAGAGAGAGAGGGGGGGGGGGGGACTCGAAGCAAGGGGTGAGTGTTGCATGAGCAATACGAGCAAAAATCATACAGTGAGAGGGAAAATAATTATAATATAAAAAATATAAATATATGCATAAACATATAATACATTTTGTATACACAACTAAAGAGAAACTCATACTAAGGTATAGTTACCTACATACGCTTTATACCTTTTCGTGATATTATACCTAAAAATATAATGCTCTTGATTGAATTACGAATGTAGTTTCTGATGCAGTGGTTAACTCCTGATTAGTCAACTGATAATGTAAAGAAACCACACTCGCAATTCATCCACACTATTTCATTTTCATACATATAATCACACCGAGAAACAGAACTTATGTGGGAAACTGTACATGCATTTGTACACATAAACTTGAGCAAAATTGTACTAATGTGTCCTTAAATATGGGTGCAATTTACACTCAACAAATGCGCATGTATGTCAACATACATAGGAATGTCACATGAAAATCGACTAAAGAGGATACTAGTAAGGGTGTAAACATTTTTTTTGGAAGCACAAAGAGTTATATATATTTTTGTGTTTACTATGTGGATATTGGAGACTAAAGGTTGGGGAGTTGCACAGAGTAGGGATGGGATTGTGTTGCAAGACGGGTGTAACTTGTTCTACGTGTCATACACTGAGAGAGCTCTGAGAAACACTGATTAATATAATAGCGGTAGAATAGGGAGAGAGATGCAACATTGCATTTAGAGAGAGAGACTGCAGAGTATCGGTGAGTGAACGTGAGTTAATGAGACGAAATGCTTTCTTTTCTACTTTGCCTAGAAGTGCTGTGTGCGAGGAACCTCCTCACACATGCAAATAATATTCAGTACATGGACGAACTGTGCCCCTGTACAGAGCAAGAACTTGTGCAGATATTAAGAACACCTGGAGGCGGTTGAACAAGAATGGTAACTTGGTCTTTCCAAGAGAGATCAGAAGAAAAAGTGACACCAAGAATACTGAGAGAAGATAAAGGATTGATTTTAGTATTGTTGAAGTATAAGGGATAAACCTGTGAGGGTTCTTGAGGTTAGATATATGGAGAAATTGGGTTTTGGAAGCATTGAAAGTAACAAAATGTGTTCTGCCCGAGTTGGAAATGGTTAATACTAACTTGATAGACCAGAAGATAAGTGTGTTATGGCCTCATACCCTCATCATGAGAGTTTTTTTAGTGATTTCTTGCTGGAGTGTTCTGAAAATCAAAGCATGCATGTGTACATCCATAATTATGTGTAATAACACTGAGCGCGGAAAATGATGAATATATGAAGTTAAAAAAGGCGATGAAATATTTCATCGCCTTTGTTTTACTTGATTTTAACCAGTATATCTTAACCAGTGCTAATTACACCAGGGCCAAGTAACAGACCTAATTTAACTTAACTTAATTTAATTTTATATTTTTGTATCGAGTTGATATTGTTTGAAACCTAAAACAAAACACAAACTAATAAAACAATAACAAATAGGGCTAACTTAACCAGTACAATCTTAAAGTCCAAATGTATCTTAATCTAAACAGTCGATGTACTGGTTTAGAACTAAAGGTTGAGATTGCCTACTGGTTTAGTTGTCCTTTCACTATATATAATTTATCAGCCAGATATGAATGCTACATTATATATAATTCAGGAGCTCTGAACTTGTACAATGAATATACGAACACTTTTTTTGGGTTCATAATATTACAATAATAATTCTGAACAAGAAGGAGTTTATATGTTCTAGTTATTGAGGGAAAAGGTAACCTTTTTAATCTGGGAGACCACTGAAATATCCTTTAATGAGGGATTTATAATATCATAAAGTTATCACACAAAAGGTATACTGTCAAATTTGATTAAACAAAGTTGACTTCACAATTGTATCTCATAATGGAACATTCAATTCACTATCATGTTCATAATGCGTGTAAATAAAACAAGAACAACTACAACTATGTTCGGAGAAATCCCATGATCCATTCTGAATATATATAGTTATGTTCCATTACACAATACTCGGGAGACTCGTTGCGAAATTGAATATTCTGACAATTGAATAACCCCCAAGAACTACACTTAATGCTTACTTGTTTGCGAAATATGTGTACTATATAACTATTATTATTGCAAGTTAGTTTTGTAGTTATGTTTATATTAATCCAATTACAAAAACAATTATACTAGGCTAAACATTATGCACAAACTGTATTTGATGTCCGTGCAGTGTTTTCAATTAATCATAAAGTAGTTCGTTACAGTAGGGTAGTGATTGAGAGAGTGAGAGTGAGAACGGAGAAATGCCGGATAGGCGACGAGCAGGGAGGTTTTTAGGAAGGGAAGAGGATATGTAGATCAGAATTTTACCCTGAATTGTGTTGTGGAGAAATATCTGGAGAAGCAACAAAAGGTGTATGTTGCCTTTATGGACTTGGAGAAGGCCTATGACAGAGTGGATAGAGAAGGCATGTGGAAAGTACTTAGAATACACGGAGTAGATGGCAAGTTGCTGAAAGCAGTGAAGAGCATGTATGAGAGTGCAAAGGCGGCAGTACGTGTGGAGAATGAGCAGAGCGAGTTCTTTGACCTGAGTGTTGGGTTGAAACAGGGGTGTGTGATGTCCCCGTGGTTGTTTACGTATGGATGGAGTCTTGAAAGAAATACTAGGAAGAGCAGTGGATGTTGGTGTATCGCTGAAAAGGGAGGGAAATGAGTGGAAGCTGCCTATACTGCTACTTGCGGATGACACAGTTCTGATGAGCGATAATGAATGGGAGTTGCAGGGTCTGGTAAATGAGTTTGGAACAGTGTGCAAAAAACGGAATTTGAAGGTAAATGCGGGGAAAAGCAAAGTTATGGTCTTTGAAAGGGGTGAAGTCACAGAGTGTGTGGTGAAGTTGAACGGTCAGGCTATGGAGATCGTCAGCTCTTTTAAGTATCTGGGCAGTGTGTTGAGTAAAGATGGGACTGGATGAAGAAGTGCAGGAGAGGGTGCAACAGGGGAAGAGGGTTGTAGGAACGTTGAAAGCAGTAACAAGAAATAGAGTGGTCAGTATGGAAGTGAAGAAGTCCTTGCATGACAGTGTGGTAATCCCGACACTAACTAACGGAAGCGAAGCATGGACGTTCGTGGAGAGACTCAGACCAAGAGTGAGAGCGGTGGAAATGAGTTACTTGAGAAGTGCGTGCAGAGTTACATGGAGGGATAGACAGACGAATGAGGAAGTAAGAAGGAGGTGTAGTGTGAAGGTAGATGTGCTGGAAAGTGTGAAAAGGAACAAATTGAGATGGTTCGGCCATATGGAACGTATGGAAAGCGAGAGAATGACTAAGAGGGTGTACGAGAGCGAGGTGGAAGGACAGAGAGGGAGAGGTAGACCGAAGGAGAGGTGGAAGGATGAAGTGAGGAAGTATATGAATGAAGGCGGTTCTGGATGGGAGGAGGGGCGTCGACTGACTGGGGACAGAGGTGCTTGGGGGCGGTTCGTTCGTGGCCACCCCTTCGGGGATCATGGCGTCAGGCAATAGATAGATAGCTAGATAGATGGTACCTCATCACTAAAAATATATGTCGGGATATTTTTCTGTGAAACTCTTGTGATAGTCCTGTCATTATTAGGGGAAAACAGATGGCCGCCACAACGTAATATGTTGCCATAACTCAGCCAAATAGCAACCTTTTTGCGGCATTTAAAGTTCTAATATAGGGTTTTTGGCCATGAGCTTTCATTTCCTACACAATCTAAGAATTAATGTTAAGCCTAATTTGCATATATCAAAGATGGCCACCTAAAATATCATAATTTATCATAACATTGGTCTCAAATGGGATATATTCATAATTGATCATTACATTGGTCCCAAATGGGATATTTATATAATTTGAAATTCTAAATTTGCCCTGTGTTATTATAAAATACACACTATTTACATTAACTCTCCGTCAGAAAGTTATACCTTGGGCTCCATTAGGCTAAGATCCTGGGGCTAAGATGTCAATTAACTTAAAAGTGATAAATGACACACAGGGAGTGATCTTACAGTTAACATGTTCTATGCAAAAACATCTTGGTTTACTCAGGCTTGTTCTACTACTGTCTGCAACAAGGAGAAGGCATTCAGACGGTACCGACGCCTTAAAACTCAAGAATCTCATTCTTCTTATATTTCTGCCCGAATCAAGCTAAATATGTTCTTCGACTTGCCAAACATCAATAATATATGCACTGAACTATCCAACTCTAGCTCTTCCCAAGCTTTGTGGCATTTTTTTTTTTTTTTTTAAAGAGACAATGAATGGAGGAAGGAAAAACACACATAAAACAAAAAGGTCCATGTGCATAAAGGCATCCTCCATTCATAAAATGTTTGTAACAACTGGATTTAAACTTTTGTAGATTGTAAGTTTGTGGAAAGCAACTCGAGGGAAGTGAATTCCAAAGAGTAGTAGTTCTAGGGATAAATTAATTTTGATAAGCAGAAGTTCTGCATTGTGGAGGAGAAAGTGTAAATTCATGGGCGCTCTCAGCTGCCCTAGTTCTACGGGGAAAGATGTGGAGAGGCGGCACAATTGAAGCAAGTTCTTCGGAACAATTGCTGTGAAAATATCTGTAGAATAATGCAAGGGATGCAACGTTTCTTCGTATGGATAATGTAGGAAGGTCCAGTGTGATTGCAGGGTTATTGATTAATCTAATAGCTTTATTTTGAATTTTGTCCAACTGCCTCAATGCAACCACTCCACTTCCACTCCACAGAGGTGAACAGTAATCCATCTGAGAACGCACATGACTTTTATATATTACGGCCAACTGCTCGTCAGTGAAGAATTCTCGAACTCTGTACAGGAGTCCCAGTTTATTAGAGGTATTCTTAGCAATGCTTCTAACATAATGTGTCCAGCTCAAGTTAGTAGTTAATGTTACACCGAGAATGTCAATACTAGGGGAAGTGGGAATATTTACATCATTAAAAAATATATGGGAGTCAGTGAGATTCTGTCGGTTAGAAAATTGAATGTACTTGGTTTTCTGTGCATTCAAGGAAACTAGATTCTTTTGTCCCCATTCATTAATTCTAGAAAGGTCCTGGTTCAGAGAAATTGCAGTGTTTATTTTTGAATTTATAAGATCGGGTTGGGTGAAAGAATTGGTAAATGTGAAGGAACTGTGGAGTGTTGAGTCATCTGCGTAGGAATGTATTGGATTATGAGTGGTTGATATGAGATCATTGATATGAATGAGGAACAGAGTTGGGGCCAAAACTGATCCCTGGGGAACACCAGCATTTATTGAGTGAAATTGAGAATAAAGGCCATCTACCATTACACATATTTTTCTGTTATGAAGATAAGAAGACATTAGTGGAACTAATGATGCAAGGCCGTAGTGTGACATCTTCGACAATAAGGATTGATGCCAGACTCTATCAAATGCCTTTGATATATCCAGTGCTATTGTATGTGTTTCACCATGTTGGTCTGTAGCTTGGTTGATTTGATGCGTAAGAAAGCAAAGAATGTCTGCAGTTGATCGACATCGTCTAAAACCATATTGCCTATCACTGATTAATTTATTATTCTCAAGATGCTTAATTATGTGGTTATTTAATATAATTTCAGACTTTTCCAAGAGTGGAAGTTATAGCTATTGGTCTGTAGTTTGATGGATCTGAAGAGGCACCTTTTTTAGGAATTGGATGAATGTTTGCTTCTTTCCAGGGTACTGGGAAGCATGAGGTATGAGTACATAGACGGACAAATTTGGCCAATACAGGAGCGAGCACCAAGGAGCAATTCTTAAGTACTATTGGAGGAATTTCATCTGGACCAGGAGCCTTATCTACTGAGAGATTCTTCAAAATAGTTTTGACATGTCTGGTGTGGATCTTAAATGAGGGAATTTCAGTCGAATTAAAATTAAGTACAGGGACATCTTGATTTATTTCATCTAAGGTTGAGTTGGTGGAGAAAATTTCCGCAAGAAGGTTAGCTTTACCTCGTGGGTCACCTACAAGATTGCGAGTCGGAGATTTTAATGGTGGAATGGATGAAGCAGTAGTGAAGTTGGATTTGAATGAGTTAAGAGTAGACAAAAATATTTTGTTATCATTTGGATTATTTAGAAGTTTATTTGCCTGCTTGTGGAGAAAGTTTGATTTAGTTAGGTTTAATACAGTTTTGGCATGATTTCTGATGTTTCTAAAGTAATTAAAGGCTTCATGTGTTTTTTATCTTGTGTATCCATTGTAGGCTATTGCTTTTTGTTCAGTTACTCTAGCACAATTATGGTCAAACCATTTAGGTGAATTAGATCTTTTACTGTACTTTTGATGAGGAATAACAGTTTCCATTCCAATTTTTACAAAATCTTGTATGTGGCTCAAGGTGGAGTGTGCATCATTAGAAAAGAAAGAGGTCCAGGGAATATCAATAAAGAAATCTTGAAGACCCTCCCAGTCTGCCCTATCGTAATGCCATTTAGTCACCAAAACAGGTTCAGAGTGGGAAGGTGTGGTAGATGATAGACAAGTGGCCTGTATCAGACAGTGATCAGAAGATCCAAGCGGGGACCTCACTGTAACATCATAATTTTCTGAATTGGTTGTTAAAAATAAGTCCAGTAGGTGGGAATTATGATTAGGATTATCTGGTACACGGGTGGGTTGGTTGACTAGTTGAGTGAGATTAAATGAGTCTGCAAATAGCTCACATTCAAGACTAGCATCATCAGTCCTGGCTGAATGAGTGAGCCATTCAACATTATAGACATTAAAATCACCCAACACAGTGATTTCAGAAGAAGCATTTAAGTTGAGGACACTGAGTTGTGAGGACAGAGAATAAAAAAGACTTTGCTCTGGAGGAGTATTTGGGGAACGGTAGATGCAACATATGTATTTAAATTTACCAACATAAATTAATTTGTATATAGAATAATCAAAATAGGGACAATTGAAACTAGTAAACTCCTCCAGGGCAATTTCAGACTTTGCGAAGCAACATACACCTCCTTTAGGTCTGAAATTATGGAGCAGTTGATAACCTGGAAAATTAAATCTAGACGTGTCAGATGTGGATGTTACTTGTGTCTCTGTCAAAAAAAGGAGAGTAGGGGATTCTGCTTGAAGAAATTGGTGTACAGAATTGATGTTAGAGTGAAGTCCCCTTATATTGATAAAGAAAAAGCTGCACCAACGACCAGCTTTGGGACGTTGCAATGCTCTGACACAGTCGCATGATGATGACCGGGAGTGCCCTGTACCCAACCCTGCCGGGGGTGGATATCCGAGGGACCACCAGGTTTACTCTTAACAATTGTACTGCCATATTTGCTAGGTAAAGGTGTACGGTGTTACATGTGTGATATATAGTGGGAAGAGTAGCCAAAAACCTCTCCAACAATTTTTCTTCCTCGTCTTTCTGTCCCCTTTTCCACTCTAATATCACAATCATCACTTCTTCCTCTGACAAAGCTGAACTCTTCACTCAAATTTTCGCTAGAACCTCAACCTTGGATGATTCCGGTGCTATTCCTCCCTCTCCACTCCCCTCTCTCCTACTTAGAGAATTAAATCTATTTCCTTTAACCCAGCGCAGATTAAGAGGCGACTTAATTCAAGTGTTCAAAATCATCAAAGGCATCGACAATATGAACTGTAGTAAGTACTTCGTTATCGACCAATCTAATTACACGCGGGGAAACGGTTGCAAAATTATTGGTAAATCTTTTAACTCGCACGAATCTAAGAATTTCTTCTTCAATCGAGTTGTCAACTTGTGGAATGGGCTTCCCCGAGACGTTATAGACTGCAGCACCGTTGATTCATTTAAATTCCGCCTAGACAAATATCTCGCATCAAACCCGCGACTGACTGCGTTTGTAAATGAATAACTTTATCCTCCCCTCAGTTACTAACCCATATGTCCCCTACTAACTTCCTAGTCCTGCCACGTTAGTGGCAGGGCAGTAGTTCCCTTTCCAATGTTCCCTTACCCACTCTAAACCACTGTTTGGACACTTGATCCTCAGTGTTTTGGAGGACAAGCAGCCTAGAAGGGTCACTAGATCTGTTGTTGCTTGATTTCCTTTGTACTCCTTTGTACTTACCCTAGTATGTTCCAGGGGGTGCAAGTGGCTGGTTGTTCTGGGCGGCTTACCTTTCCTTTGGTATAACATATATATATGGTGACATACATATACTGTATATGTATTGTTTTTTCAAACACATAGACAAAAATATAAAAGATCAAAGAAATCCTTATGAGATATTACTATATTTTTGTGTCTTAATCCCTTACGAGCGGGCATAATTGCCCAGAATTCCCATAATTCCCTGCTCATTTTAATGCTTAATATAAACGCCAGAGCACAATACAGTTATATATCCATGAAAGTACGGTAATAGCGCTTCCAAATGATACCTGAACCATCTCTGTACGACGTCTGGTTGTCTTGCAACGATCTTGCAAATGAAGGCCAAAACTGCTAAAAATTAGTAATTTTGAGCTGTTTTTGCTATGTGTGACATTGCAGATATGTGAGACATGGCTATGTGTCGCACTAGTATGAACCCGGACTCCGTGGGCCCTGGACGAGGCCCTCCCTGCAACAGCTGGCTTCGCTCCCGGGCCACATAATGGCCGAAAAAAGCTGCCCGTCGGGTGACGGGCACCATCGGCAAGGCGTTAAATATGTATGTATATATGTATGCATATACTCAGCCACATAGCACATAGCTGGGGGTGGCCGACTTGAGACAGAGGTCGAACAGAAATAAGAAACATAAAGAAAAAAAATAACAAATAAATAAATAAAACTCACACACATCTAGGTCACCCAGGAGAAGATCCAGAGACCAAGGATTGGAGGCCTCCAGCACTTCCCCAGTCACAGATCTCCCGGAAAGGTTCCGGTCTCAGCAGGCAGACACACAGTGAAGCTCACCACCATAATGTCTGCCCACCTTACTTCCAAGCATGGCCCTTCATAACATAGACTGGCTCCCCGGGCCAGGCTCCTGACGGACTATTATCTAATCCAACTGGCGCCCTCCCCCTCCACCTTTTACCACAAAAGCCTTTGTGACCATCAGGGGTATTGAGAAACCTTTAGTTTAGTTATTTCAACTTCTACAGTTGTCCTTGAGTGAACTGTGGACAGAAAACTAATTTTGGAGAGGTACTTATGAGATTGAGAGAATTC
Source organism: Paralithodes platypus (assembly GCA_032716605.1). Classification (NCBI taxonomy): domain Eukaryota; kingdom Metazoa; phylum Arthropoda; class Malacostraca; order Decapoda; family Lithodidae; genus Paralithodes; species Paralithodes platypus. The sequence goes on along the minus strand of CM064538.1, from coordinate 9,823,243 downwards.
TATTTCTGAATGCTATGTGGCAATCCCCAAGTCCACAGGATAGCGAGAGGGTTAATTACCACTTCTCTTGCCTGTTCTTCTCTGATCTCTGTACCATCCAATGCTTGTATTACACCATCTCTCCATCTCATCCGAGGTCTTCGTCTCCCTCTATTTCCCCTTGTTTCTGACTCATATATTCTCTATGTAAGTTTTTTATCTCCCATTTGTTCAACATGTCCATATCAGTATATAGCACCATTCTGTCCACACAGGTATATAAGGGTTCTTGTTGTCCCACTCTCCTATGTACCTCTTCATTCTTCAACCTGTCTTACCTCCATGTCCACACCTGTGTCCCTGCGTATCACTCTTCCTAGATATGGAAACACTCTACTAGTTTCAGCTTTTCCCATCCAGTCGTACATTTATATTTACCCTACGAGCATCTCTATTACACACCATCACTTTACTTTATTGACATTCACCCTCAGCTTCCTCCTCCCACATACCACACCAAACTCCTTTACTACTCCATTCAGCTTCTCCTCAGATTCTGCCTCCAACGCTGTGTCAATTGCAAACAGCAACTGATTCAACTCCCAATCACCACCATTCTTTCCTACTAAACCCAAATCATAGATCTAATTTTTACCTCCATCACCACACCATCAGTGTATACATTAAACAACCAAGGTGACATTAAACAACCGTCACAGACCTACATTTACCTCAAACCATTTACACAAATCATTTCCTACTCTAACACACACTCTGCTCTCTTCATAGAAACTCTTGGCTGTTCTTAACAAATGTTCTCCTATTTCATAAATCCATAGCACCTTCCACATTGCTTCTCAATCTACAGGATTATGCGCTTTTTCCAAATCCATAACCCCCCCCCCCCTCCCCCGCACCAAATAAGTGCGAAGCCATCATAGTAAGCGGCCCCGCACATTGCAGCAGTTTCCCCCTCGGGGAACCAAAACTAACCCCCGCAACAAAGACCCGGAAGTGACGTCACGCACACAGCCTGGCCTGGGATTGGCTGACAAGAACAGCACCTACACCAACCGGGACTCTGTGACGTCACCACCCAACCGACCTGCTGATTGGTCCCTGAAAGTATTCCTGAACCGAATCAGGAGGGCCCTTCCATTGATCTCAACCGTACCCCCATCGCCGAGACCAGAGTGACCTACGCATTACCTAGAACCAGTGCATCGACATGCCCTTTTTCCCTGTGCCTCTTCTATGGCAAGGAGCACCTTGGGAGTAGATAGGTATCCAGGCCAGGTAGGGGAAGTTATCTCACTAACACCGAGAACTGCAGTGCCCTAAGCATTGTTTCCCGGCCTGCCTTCCTTACTGGTAACGGCTAATCCAGGCCCAGTAAGATGTAGATGCTTTCTGGCTCTAGAACCTAGAATATAAGTTATATCTAGATGTTTCCTGGCTCTAGAATCTAGAAAAAAAGCTAGTACTGTAATAATTAGAGACGCTTTGAAATAGTTGACACCTGGCTTTCAGGCCCCCTCTACAGTAACTTATTAATCAATTCAGTTGCCATTTAAATCCCTCACACGCTATCCATAACTTTAATTATTCTTATGTAGGTATATTGTTACACGTTTGCCTAACCTCTAAGTTACCAAACCGCTGTATACCTATAGGTGAAGAGCCCTGCCACACACACACTTTATAATTTACTCCAGCTAGGGATTCCCCTACATAATCAAGTCTGCCTAGGAGTTCATTATTCATGTATTTACCACTCTCAGTGCATGTACTAGGAGTTCATTATAGATGTATTTACGTCTCTCAGTGGATGTGCTATTGTATATTATTATTTACATGCATTATATCCTTGTGTATCATATTGAGAGGTATGCTGTACTTTACCTTAAGATTTATGTTGATGTTTATTCATGCATTGTACCTGTACTATAACTATAAATGCATATCAACCTACTTATCAAATAATATAAGTTGTACTGTTGTACACCTGACTCTTATATTCCCTCAACACCTCCCTTTGCACACATCAGGACCCAGGACAGACAGTATAGAGAGTGCAACTATCTCTAATACAATTTACACATTAACCCTTGTCTAGCGGGGGTTTTTGGGCTTATTTGGGCATATTCAGGCCCTCCTGAATGATAAATCAAGTATCTGCATGAAAAAAAATTTATTCAGCAAAAAACTAGGCACTAAAAGCTTCAAAATGAGACCAGAACGAGCTACGTAGCACTCGTGGTTCTCATACAGTGGTACCAGTAACATGGGAGTTTAGCATATAGCGGTATATTTTTCCCAGCTATGCTCACTACTGGCTACACTGCCGGCCTCTCGAGAACACAGGGAGGGTGAGTCAGTGGGCGGCGGTAGGCCCTGGGAGTCGGACGTGTGGCCCGCTGCACTCCCGGCCATTTGCACTCGATTTTAACCCTTTAAAAGCCATAATAATGCTCCTAACTTGCTGCAAATTGGTGCCGGCTATAGCCGGGTGCCGCTCTTTAAGGGTTAATATCCTTACTTTTCTCTAAATACTTCGCGCATACATGTCTTTCTGCAAAAATCTGATCCACACACCCTTTTACCCTTCTAAAAAACACACTACTCTTCTATTGCACCTTCTGTACCCTTTATCATCTTTTCCATCAACATCGTGCCATACAACTTTCTATCTATCTATCTATTGGCTGACACCGTGTCCCCGAAGGGGTGGCCATGAACGAACCGCCCCCATGCACCTCTGTTCCCAGTCAGTCAACGCCCCTCCTCCCAACCAGCACTGCCTTCATCCATATACTTCCTCACTCCATCCTTCCACCTCTCCCTCTCTGTCCTTCCACCTCGCTCTCGTACACCCTCTTAGTCATTCTCTCTCTTTCCATACGTTCCATATGGCTGAACCATCTCAATTTGTTCCTTTTCACACTTTCCAGCACATCTACCTTCACACCACACCTCCTTCTTACTTCCTCATTCGTCTGTCTATCCCTCCATGTAACTCCGCACGCACTTCTCAAGTAACTCATTTCCACCGCTGTCACTCTTGCTCTGATTCTCTTCCCGAACGTCCATGCTTCGCTTCCGTAAGTTAGTGTCGGGATTGCCACACTGTCATGCAAGGACTTCTTCACTTCCATACTGACCACCCTATTTCTTGTTACTGCTTTAAACGTTCCTACAACCATCTTCCCCTGTTGCACCCTCTCCCGCACTTCTTCATCCATAGTCCCATCTTTACTCAACACACTGCCCAGATACTTAAAAGAGCTGACGATCTCCATAGCCTGACCGTTCAACTCCATCTCACACTCTGTGACTTCACCCCTTTCGAAGACCATAACCTTGCTCTTCCCCGCATTTACCTTCAAATTCCGTTTTTCGCACACTGTTCCAAACTCATTTACCAGACCCTGCAACTCCCATTCATTATCGCTCATCAGAACTGTATCATTCGCAAACAGCAGCATAGGCAGCTTCCACTCATTTCCCTCCCTTTTCAGCGATATACCAACATCCATTGCTCTTCCTAGTATTTCTTTCATGACTCCATCCATATATACAGTAAACAACCACGGGGACATCACACACCCCTGTTTCAACCCAACATTCAGGTCAAAGAACTCGCTCTGCTCATTCTCCACACATACTGCCGCCTTTGCACCCTCATACATGCTCTTCACTGCTTTCAGCAACTTGCCATCTACTCTGTATATTCTGTATATTCTCCTATCCACTTCACTACCCTAAACATGCACACCACACTTCATTCCTCCACACCAAAATTAAAACAAAAAAAATTATGAATTGTAGCCCAGCCTCGGAGTCCCCAGGGGGGGGGGACCATAAATGCCCCCTCATCCGACCGACCATCCCCTGACGACCCCACACAATTACCTGGACCTCGGCCTGTTACTCTTTCTATTAATTTCTGCAACATTCGTGGACTTTCCTCTAACTTTCACTCTGTTGAGCACCATCTCTCCTCCTACAAACCTGATCTTCTCTTCCTCACCGAAACTCAGGTGTCTGTAGCAACTTCCAGCAACCCCTTCTCTGTATCCTCCTACTTTCTCTATCCTAGTTTCAAAGCCAAAGGCGGATGTTGTGCATATGTGCACAACAAACTCACTTGCTCTCGTGTTCCCGATTTCGACTCCTCTGAATTCTCAACTTTATTGCTCAAACTTTCCTGTCATTCTCTTACTAAATATTTCTGTGCTGTCTATCTTTCCCCTAACTCTACCAACTTTCCGAAATTCTTTGACTATCTAAACTCTACAGTGGAACACATTCTATCCATTTCTCCTTTCTCAGAAATCTCCATCTTAGGAGATTTCAACGTTCACCACCGCCAATGGCTCTCCTCTCACACTACTGATCCACCTGGTGAACAAGCCTACGTCTTTTCTATCCTAAATGACCTAGAGCAGTTAGTTCAGCAACCCACCCGTATCCCGGATCGCATCGGAGATCGGCCCAACATTCTTGACTTGTTTCTAACTTCTAACCCTTCTTCTTATACTGTCGATCTTTTCTCTCCTCTGGGCTCCTCCGACCATAAACTTATCTCTGTCACCTGTCCTATCTCTCCAGTACAGCCACCCGATCCTCCTAGCCGGCGGCGCTTGTGGCACTTTGGCGCTGCCGACTGGGAGGCTCTTCGGCAGTACTTCTTTGATTTCCCATGGAATGATTTCTGCTTCCATGGCCGAGGACCCTCGGAGAGTGCTGAACGCATTACCGAGGTAATCCTATGGGCATGGAAGCATATATTCCATTCTCTTTCTCTCAGACTAATGCTAAAAAATCTTGGTTTACTCACGCCTGTTCTACTGCTGTCCGCAATAAGGAGGAAGCATTCAAACGGTACCGACGCCTTAAAACTCAAGACTCTCATTCTTCATATGTTTCTGCCCGGAATCAAGCCAAATCTGTTCTTCAACTTGCCAAACACTCTTTCATCAATAATAAATGCACTGAACTATCCAACTCTAGCTCTTCCCAAGCTTTCTGGCATCTAGCCAAAAACCTCTCCAACAATTTCTCTTCCTCGTCTTTCCCTCCCCTTTCCCACTCTGATGGCACAACCATCACTTCTTCCTCTGACAAAGCTAAACTCTTCGCTCAAACTTTTGCTAGAAACTCCACCTTGGATGATTCCGGTGCTATTCCTCCCTCTCCGCCCTCCTCTCTCTTACTTATGCCTAATATCCTAATCTCTTCTAAAGATGTACTTTCTACCCTCTCTGGGCTTAACACTAATAAGGCGTACGGTCCGGACGGTGTTCCTCCTGTTGTTCTCAAAAACTGTGCTTCCGTGCTGACTCCCTGCCTAGGCAAACTCTTTCGTCTCTGTCTATCCTCTAACGTCTTCCCTTCATGCTGGAAGTTTGCTCACATTCAACCTGTCCCAAAGAAGGGTGACCGCTCTCAACCCTCCAACTATCGTCCAATTGCTCTTATCTCTTGTCTTTCTAAAGTTTTTGAAACTATTCTTGCTTCCAAATTTCTTAAGCATTTCTCTTCTCATAATCTGCTCTCAGATCGCCAGTATGGCTTCCTTAAGGGTCGCTCTACTGGTGATCTTCTTTCATATCTTACTAACTCTTGGTCATCCTCCTTCCGGGACTTCGGTGAGACTTTTTCTATTGCACTAGACATATCGAAAGCCTTCGATAGAGTCTGGCATAAATCTTTAATTTCTAAACTACCCTCCTTCGGTTTCTATCCCTCCATCTGTGCCCCTCACCCTATAAACTCCGGTGTTCCTCAGGGCTCTGTCCTATCTCCTATTCTCTTTCTAATTTTTATAAATGATCTCCTTAACTGTACCTTAATTCCCATCCATTCATACGCAGACGACTCAACCTTACACTACTCCATTAGTTTTTCAGAACGCCCCAGCCAGCAATCCCTCAACGATAAACGTAATGAAGCCATAGAACTCTTAAATTCTGATCTAAATACTATTTCCAATTGGGGCAGAGAAAACCTTGTTAACTTTAATGCTTCCAAAACCCAATTTCTCCATCTATCTACCCGTCAGGATCTCCCAGCGGACTATCCCTTATTCTTCAACAATACAAAAATCAACCCTTCATCTTCTCTCAATATTCTTTGTGTCTCTTTTTCTTCTGCTCTCATTTGGAAGGACCATATTACCAGTCTTGCTAAGGCAGCCTCCCAGAAGCTGGGTGTGCTCAACCGCCTTAGGGGGTTCTTTTCCCCTGCACAGCTTCTTGCTCTGTACAGGGGCATAGTGCGCCCTTGTATTGAGTATTGTTCACATGTGTGGGGAGGTTCCTCTCACACCGCTCTCCTAGACAAAGTTGAAAGGAAGGCCTTTCGTATCATTAACTCCCGTCCACTCACCAACTCTCTGCAATCTCTCTCTCTCCGCCGCAATGTTGCATCTCTCTCGCTATTCTATCGCTACTATAATAATCAGTGTTCCTCAGAGCTATCCCAGTGCATACCACCTCCTTTACGTAGGGCACGTGGTACCCGTCTTGCAACTCAATCCCAACCCTACTCTGTGCAACTCTCCAACCCAAGAGTGAAACGTTACTCTCAAACTTTCTTCTACTCAACAGCTGAGCTCTGGAACTCTCTCCCAGAATCAGTCTTTCCCTCTTCCTATGACTTAAATTGCTTCAAACTCCGTGTGTCCAGGCATTTTGGCTCGAACGTCCCTTGATTTTGGCCCTGTCACTCTTTCAACTATGGGGGAGGCACTCGCTATAGGCAGTTATGCCTTTTGCCTCCCTCAATCACATAGAAAAAAAAAAAAAAAAAAAAAAAAAGTACTTTCCACATACCTTCTCTATCAACTCTGTCATAGGCCTTCTCCAAGTCCATAAAGGCAACATATACCTTTTGTTGCTTCTCCAGATATTTCTCCACAACACAAATCAGGGTAAAATTCTTATCTAATCATCCTCTTCCCTTCCTAAAACCTCCCTGCTCGTCGCCTATCCATGTCTTCGTTCTCACTCTCACTCTCTCAATCACTACCCGACTGTACACCTTCCCTACTATGCTTAACCCTTGTCTAGCAGGGGGTTTTGGGCTTATTTGGCCATATTCAGGCCCTCCTGAATGATAAATCAAGTATCTGCATGAAAAGAAATGTATTCAGCAAAAAACTAGGCGCTAAAAGCTTCAAAATGAGACCAGAACGAGCTACGTAGCACTCGTGGTTCTCATACAGTGGTACCAGTAACATGGGAGTTTAGCGTATAGCGGTACGCTCACTACTGGCTACACTGCCGGCCTCTCGAGAACACAGGGAGGGTGAGTTAGTGGGCGGCGGTAAGCCCTGGGTGTCGGCCGTGTGGCCTGCTGCGCTCCCGGCCATTTGCACTCGATTTTAACCCTTTAAAAGCCTTAATAATGCTCCTAACTTGCTGCTTTTTGGATACAGACTTAAGTCGGGCCCCGCTCTTTCAGTGTTAAAAGACATATTCAACAATCTAGCAATTGATAATAAATTAATACCTCTATAATTTGAACACTCTTGCCGGTCTCCTCTCCCCTTGTAAAAAGGCACAATTAATTCACTCCTGCAGTCTAATGGTACCATTGACACATCAAAGCAAACATTGACTAGTCTCACCAGCCAATCTTTTATCACATCTCCACCCTTCTTAATACACTCTACAGCATACCTTCTGTTTTACCTGCTGTCAATTATCTTACTGCTTTTCTCACCTCATTCTTCGCAATTATTTCATTAATACCTTGCCACCTGGGTAGCCTGGGTAACTTACCTCCGTCAACCTTCCACTAATAACTCTCCATTTGCATTTTTCACCGAGTCTTCCCTGTGTTGTTCTCCTTTCCTACCTATATTAATCTCCTTCCAGAACATCTTCTTTTGTTCCTCAAAATTATCACTTAAGCTTCGACTCCACCTTTAATTTGCCTTGTCTTCGCTTCTCTAATCTTCCGTTTCACCTCTCTCCTTTCCTCCTTGTATCTCTTACCGTATCATTCCATCACTCGCTTTCCTTCCTGACACCTCTGCCACCTAGTTTCCTTTTATCACATACTTCCTCTATGCGTAAATTACTTTCACTCCTTCTTTAAACTGTTTCCATTCACCCTCTATTTCTTTCTCTTCCATCTCTCACACTCCCAGCCATTTATCATTTATCCACTCCTGCTACTCCCTCTCTTTTATATGTTCCTCTAACTCACTAACTTTTATTACCTCTCTTACTTCACGCTTTTCTCGCATTTTCCTGTAACTCCCCACTCTCAGCTTTCCCTCCACCAGATAATGATAGGACATAACCGTATCTCAGCCGCACCTCTTTAAAACAAACAGATATACACACTAGTAAGAAACTTGTACTTATAACAATATAGTTACGAGATTCACGCCTAAGAAAAAATGACACAGCATATAAACACTAAAGAATCAATTCAATAAATAAGTCAAACCTAGTACAGGGAAATGCGCAGGTGCAAGAAAGTATTGGAGGTAGCGAAAATTAGATTACATTTCTAATGTAAAGAGTGTGCACTCACCTTGGTTTTGAGGGGCATAGCAACACAGGAGATCCGTGTGTTACTTGAGATGAATTGACACAAGCGACTCCATGATGGTGAGACCTGTCTCTTGTGAGGTACAGGCCACGACTAAAAAGATATCTAGGCGAATTGGATAGTCAGCTGTAAAAGCTTGCTCATGAATGGCACTATGAGAGAGATTACTGAGCGGTCTGTTTCGTCTTGGCAATCACTTCATGTGTTCAAAGATTTTTACCTTTAGTTGGCCTTTCGTTTTGCCTATGTACAGATGCCCACATAAGTTCTGTTCCACATCAGGATCTTAGGTATGAAAGTAAAATATATATGAAGGAATTGCAACGCTTTACCAAGGTAATCCTCTCGGGCATGGAAGCGTACATTCCATTTTCTTTCTCTCAGACTAATGCAAAAAAATCTTGGTTTATTTACGCTTGTTCTACTGCTGTCCGCAACAAGGAGAAAGCATTCAAACGGTACCGACGCCTTAAAACTCAAGAATCTCATTCTTCCTATGTTTCTGCCCAGAATCAAGCCAAATCTGTTTTTCGACTTGCCAAACACTCATTCATCAATAATAAATGCACTGAACTATCCAACTCTAGCTCTTCCCAAGCTTTGTGGCATTTAGCCAAAAACCTTTGCAACAAATTATCTCCCTCGTCTTTCCCTCCTCTTTTCCACTCTGATGGCACAACCATCACTTCTTCCTCTGAGAAAGCTGAACTCTTCGCTCAAACCTTTGCTAGAAACTCCACCTTGGATGATTCCGGTGCTATTCCTACCTCTTACGTATGCCTAATATTCTAATTTCATCTAAAGATGTACTTTCTACCCTCTCTGGGCTTAATACTAAGAAGGTGTACGTTCTGGACGGTGTTCCTCCTGTTGTACTCAAAAACGGTGCTTCCGTGCTGACTCCCTGCCTAGGCAAACTCGTTCGTCTCTGTTTCTCCTTTTTCTTCCCTTCTTGCTGGAAGTTTGCTCTCATTCAACCTGTCCCAAAGAAGGGTGACCGCTCTCAACCCTCCAACTATCGTCCAATTGCTCTCTTCTCTTGCATCTCTAAAGTTTTTGAAACTATTCTTGTTTCCAAATTTCTTAAGAATTTCTCTACTCATAATCTGATCTCAGATCGCCAGTATGGCTTCCTTAAGGGTCGCTATATTGGTGATCTTTTTTCATATCTTACTAATTCTTGGTCATCCTCCTGTCGGAGCTTTGGTGAGACTTTTTCTATTGCACTAGACATATCGAAGGCCTTCTATAGAGTATGGCACAAATCTTTAATTTCTAAACTACCTTCCTTCAGTTTCTATCTCTCCATCTGTGTCTTTGTCTCTAATTTCCTTTCCGGCCGTTCCATAGCTGCGGTTGTGGACGGCCATCGCTGACTTCCTCATTTTATCAACTCCGGTGTTCCTCAGGGCTCTGTCTTATCTCATATTCTCTTTCTAATTTTCATAAATTATCTTCTCAACTGTACCTCCAGTCCCATCCATTTATATGCAGACGACTCTACCTTACACTACTTAATTAGTTTTCCAGAATGCCCCAGCCAGCAATCCCTCAAAAACAAACATAATGAATCCATGCAACACTTATCTTCTGATCTAACTACTATTTCCAATTGGGGCAGAGAAAACCTTGTTACCTTTAATGCTTCCAAAACCCAATTTCTCCATCTACATACCTGTTCGGAACTCCCAGAGGACTTTCCCTTATTCTTCAACAACACAAAAATCAATCCTACATCTTCTATTGGTGTCTCTTTTTCTTCTGCTCTCACTTGGAGGACCATATTACTGATTTTCTTTGTGCCTCATTTACACTGAGAGCAATCCAGCTAGCTCTCACAAACACCTCCTCCTCCTATCCACTTCACTACACTAAACATGCACACCACACTTCATTCCTCCACACCAAAATTAAAAAAACACAAAATGATGAATTTTAGCCCAGCCTCGGAGTCCCCAGGGGGGGGGGACCATAAATGCCCCCTCACCCGACCGACCATCCCCTGACGACCCCACACAATTACCTGGACCTCGGCCTGTTACTCTTTCTATTAATTTCTGCAACATTCGCGGACTTTCCTCTAACTTTCACTCTGTTGAGCACCATCTCTCCTCCTACAAACCTGATCTTCTCTTCCTCACCGAAACCCAGGTGTCTGTAGCAACATCCAGCAACCCCTTCTCTGTATCCTCCTACTTTCTCTATCCTAGTTTCAAAGCCAAAGGCGGATGTTGTGCATATGTGCACAACAAACTCACTTGCTCTCGTGTTCCCGATTTCGACTCCTCTGAATTCTCAACTTTATGGCTCAAACTTTCCTGTCATTCTCTTACTAAATATTTCTGTGCTGTCTATCTTTCCCCTAACTCTACCAACTTTCCTAAATTCTTTGACTATCTAAACTCTACAGTGGAACACATTCTATCCATTTCTCCTTTCTCAGAAATCTCCATCTTAGGAGATTTCAACGTTCACCACCGCCAATGGCTCTCCTCTCACACTACTGATCCACCTGGTGAACAAGCCTACGTCTTTTCTATCCTAAATGACCTAGAGCAGTTAGTTCAGCAACCCACCCGTATCCCGGATCGCATCGGAGATCGGCCCAACATTCTTGACCTGTTTCTAACTTCTAACCCTTCTTCTTATACTGTCGATCTTTTCTCTCCTTTGGGCTCCTCCGACCATAAACTTATCTCTGTCACCTGTCCTATCTCTCCAGTACAGCCACCCGATCCTCCTAGCCGGCGGCGCTTGTGGCACTTTGGCGCTGCCAACTGGGAGGCTCTTCGGCAGTACTTCTTTGATTTCCCATGGAATGATTTCTGCTTCCATGGCCGAGGACCCTCGGAGAGTGCTGAATGCATTACCGAGGTAATCCTATCGGGCATGGAAGCATACATTCCATTCTCTTTCTCTCAGACTAATGCTAAAAAATCTTGGTTTACTCACGCCTGTTCTACTGCTGTCCGCAATAAGGAGGAAGCATTCAAACGGTACCGACGCCTTAAAAACTCAAGACTCTCATTCTTCATATGTTTCTGCCCGGAATCAAGCCAAATCTGTTCTTCGACTTGCCAAACACTCTTTCATCAATAATAAATGCACTGAACTATCCAACTCTAGCTCTTCCCAAGCTTTCTGGCATCTAGCCAAAAACCTCTCCAACAATTTCTCTTCCTCGTCTTTCCCTCCCCTTTCCCACTCTGATGGCACAACCATCACTTCTTCCTCTGACAAAGCTAAACTCTTCGCTCAAACTTTTGCTAGAAACTCCACCTTGGATGATTCCGGTGCTATTCCTCCCTCTCCGCCCTCCTCTCTCTTACTTATGCCTAATATCCTAATCTCTTCTAAAGATGTACTTTCTACCCTCTCTGGGCTTAACACTAATAAGGCGTACGGTCCGGACGGTGTTCCTCCTGTTGTTCTCAAAAACTGTGCTTCCGTGCTGACTCCCTGCCTAGGCAAACTCTTTCGTCTCTGTCTATCCTCTAACGTCTTCCCTTCATGCTAGAAGTTTGCTCACATTCAACCTGTCCCAAAGAAGGGTGACCGCTCTCAACCCTCCAACTATCGTCCAATTGCTCTTATCTCTTGTCTTTCTAAAGTTTTTGAAACTATTCTTGCTTCCAAATTTCTTAAGCATTTATCTTCTCATAATCTGCTCACAGACCGCCAGTATGGCTTCCTTAAGGGTCGCTCTACTGGTGATCTTCTTTCATATCTTACTAACTCTTGGTCATCCTCCTTTCGGGACTTCGGTGAGACTTTTTCTATTGCACTAGACATATCGAAAGCCTTCGATACAGTCTGGCATAAATCTTTAATTTCTAAACTACCCTCCTTCGGTTTCTATCCCTCCATCTGTGCCTTTGTCTCTAATTTCCTTTCCGGCCGTTCCATAGCTTCGGTTGTGGACGGCCATTGTTCACTTCCTCACCCTATAAACTCCGGTGTTCCTCAGGGCTCTGTCCTATCTCCTATTCTCTTTCTAATTTTTATAAATGATCTCCTTAACTGTACCTTAATTCCCATCCATTCATACGCAGACGACTCAACCTTACACTACTCCATTAGTTTTTCAGAACGCCCCAGCCAGCAATCCCTCAACGACAAACGTAATGAAGCCATAGAACTCTTAAATTCTGATCTAAATACTATTTCCAATTGGGGCAGAGAAAACCTTGTTAACTTTAATGCTTCCAAAACCCAATTTCTCCATCTATCTACCCGTCAGGATCTCCCAGCGGACTATCCCTTATTCTTCAACAATACAAAAATCAACCCTTCATCTTCTCTCAATATTCTTTGTGTCTCTTTTTCTTCTGCTCTCATTTGGAAGGACCATATTACCAGTCTTGCTAAGGCAGCCTCCCAGAAGCTGGGTGTGCTCAACCGCCTTAGGGGTTTCTTTTCCCCTGCACAGCTTCTTGCTCTGTACAGGGGCATAGTGCGCCCTTGTATTGAGTATTGTTCACATGTGTGGGGAGGTTCCTCTCACACCGCTCTCCTAGACAAAGTTGAAAGGAAGGCCTTTCGTATCATTAACTCCCGTCCACTCACCATCTCTCTCTCTCAGCCGCAATGTTGCATCTCTCTCGCTATTCTATCGCTACTATAATAATCAGTGTTCCTCAGAGCTATCCCAGTGCATACCACCTCCTTTACGTAGGGCACGTGGTACCCGTCTTGCAACTCAATCCCACCCGTACTCTGTGCAACTCTCCAACCCAAGAGTGAAACGTTACTCTCAAACTTTCTTCTACTCAACATCTGAGCTCTGGAACTCTCTCCCAGAATCAGTCTTTCCCTCTTCCTATGACTTAAATTGCTTCAAACTCCGTGTGTCCAGGCATTTTGGCTCGAACGTCCCTTGATTTTGGCCCTGTCACTCTTTCAACTATGGTGGAGGCACTCGCTATAGGCAGTTATGCCTTTTGCCTCCCTCAATCACATAGAAAAAAAAATGTGGTTTCTTGTTATTATCACTTGAATAGTCGGATTACTTTACTACTAAATAAGAAACTACACTCGCAACTGTCAATGCAGGTTTAAAAATTAGTATCTTTGATTTGAATGTAGCATTAATTTAGTAGTTTATTAAGCTTATGTGCAATGATAAAATACACATAACCGTAGAAGAAATCGGGAAGTATAGTGGCATTGTTAATGGTGGTGATATTTTCTTTAGGATTTGTCTATTTTCTTCTTATGCTCGTATTTGTGATTATTATATAACTTCAAAGCAGTTGTCTCATAATTTCCTTACTCTTTCCCTCCTTCCTACCCTCAACCCATTTATATTATTCTCTCCCCGGTATTGTGTGTATCGAGGACCTGAGCCAACCTTTCCATTCCATCTAATAAAACAAAGGGAAAACCGACCTCGCCTTTCCTCTTCTCTTTCAGGGCAGTTCGATGTTCGTTCTCATTCTTTGTTGTTTATTCCACGTTCCTACTATAGTGTTTAACCTCAGCCTCCCACGCGCACACTATTGTACTGATCCTGTACGGGTCACACTAACTTGATCCATTCTTCTTTACTAGGTATAAGCCTTGACATTTAATGTTTTACAGTGTATTAGGCCCTTTTCCCTGCATAAAGGTATTTCGATTAGTTTCCTTTGGGATAAATTGCCCAGAATGCTCTTAAGCTACAATTGAGTATTTGCTTGAATAATTAATATTTAAGTATATATAAAGATCAATGATATACCTATGTAAGTAAACTTCCCAAATGTAATTTTGATAATTTTGTTAAATGTATTCATAGGAAACGTCATGGTTAACCTTTTATGATCACTAACGTTTCCGGATTCCTTGTGTTGTGATGTGACATTCCAAATTCTACAAAGTTGAAATTTTGTTTACACAAACTTGTTACAGGTCAGCTCAACATCTCCACAAGAATAACCTGAGTGTCTAGGGTTCGGTATGCTGTTTATGTTGAATTTAAATTATGTTTATTAACTATTGTATTCACAGGTAGGTGTGCAATCCTGTAGTATTAAAACAGCTTGAACTTTGAAGTCTTGATAATGTGAAGTGCAATAGTGTGTGTCACACAGCCCCGTTATTGGTTCGATGGATTATATTATCCGGTTTGTGAGCATATTTGTTTATATTCAGTAACTCAAATCAGCTGGGGATATCAAGGCAGGTTTGAACAGTGTAGCTTCTGGTTCTCTTCGTCTTAATCTACCATAATCAGACAACAATGTCTTTATTACATTAAATTACATTTATGGGAATATGAACATGATTAGATTAATATCCAGTATTCGAGAATGGATAATAAGTCGTAGGCGTGTGCATAAACCTTTAACCCGTCGAGCCCCGGCTGATTATTAATAAATGTACACCCAGAACCCGGCCGGTTTTGAAAAATGGTTTTTATTCCAGAAACAATAGCGAATGGGTTAAGAATGAAGGAAAAACCACGAAAAACCGATCATAAAGCTCAAAAAATGGTCCTACAGAGCCCCCGAAAACGGATTTTACAAGAGTAAAAAATTGAAGGCAATTTCCCCAAAAAAACATGTTTTTGCGCGCTCACGCACACGCGGTTGGACTTTGAGAGTTTTCAACCATCGGCATGGGTGCGTGGGATACTTACACAGTTCCCATACAAATCTGAGCCCTCTAGGTAGAGCCTAATGACCGAGCTAAAAGGGTGACTCGTCAGGCACGTCGCTGGGGCTGTGCGTTACATACATCGGCGACGTGTCAGACGCGTCGCTGGGGCTGGACTGGTTAACCGTCCTGGTGGTGTAATGGTTAAGGTGGCAAAAATCTGTGTGTGATAACCCAGGTTCGAATCCCGGTGGATCACATATATACTTTAATTGATTTCATTGGGGGTGTTTGGTGTTGTGGTGAAATTAATAAAATATAGATTACACACTCGTGTTTTATTCATTACAAACTCTTAATGGCCCATACATATACCGGTATAGCTTTGGAATTCAATGCATATAAAGTCAACAAGATAAACTGAAAATAAATCACAAAACAAAATATAAATACAAAACATATTGTTGTACTTAAATATAAATACAAAACATATTGTTGTACTTAAATATAAATACAAAACATACTGTTGTACTTAAATATAAATACAAAACATACTGTTGTACTTAAATATATATACAAAACATATTGTTGTACTTAAATATAAATACAAAACATATTGTTGTACTTAAATATAAATACAAAACATATTGTTGTACTTAAATATAAATACAAAACATATTGTTGTACTTAAATATAAATACAAAACATATTGTTGTACTTAAATATAAATACAAAACATATTGTTGTACTTAAATATAAATACAAAACATATTGTTGTACTTAATATAAATACAAAACATATTGTTGTACTTAAATATAAATACAAACATATTGTTGTACTTAAATAAATACAAAAGATATTGATGTAGTTAAATATAAATACAAAACATATTGTTGTACTTAAATATAATACAATACATATTGTTTGTACTTAAATATAAATACAAAACATATTGTTGTACTTAAATATAAATACAAAACATATTGTTGTACTTAAATATAAATACAAAACATATTGTTGTACTTAAATATAAATACAAAACATATTGTTGTACTTAAATATAATACAAAACATATTGTTGTACTTAAATATAAATACAAAACATATTGTTGTACTTAAATATAAATACAAAATTGTTGTACTTAAATATAAATACAAAATATATTGTTGTACTTAAATATAAATACAAAACATATTGTTGTACTTAAATATAAATACAAAACATATTGTTGTACTTAAATATAAATACAAAACATATTGTTGTACTTAAATATAAATACAAAACATATTGTTGTACTTAAATATAAATACAAACCATATTGTTGTACTTAAATATAAATACAAAACATATTGTTGTACTTAAATATAAATACAAAATATATTGTTGTACTTAAATATAAATACAAAACATAATGTTGTACTTAAATATAAATACAAAACATATTGTTGTACTTAAATATAAATACAAAACATATTGTTGTACTTAAATATAAATACAAAACATTTTGTACTTAAATATAAATACAAAACATATTGTTGTACTTAAATATAAATACAAAACATATTGTTGTACTTAAATATAAATACAAAACATATGTTTGTACTTAAATATAAATACAAAACATATGGTTGTACTTAAATATAAATACAAAACATATTGTTGTACTTAAATATAAATACAAAACATATTGTTGTACTTAAATATAAATACAAAAAATATTGTTGTACTTAAATATAAATACAAAACATATGTTTGTACTTTAATTGTAAAGTTCAAGCACACTAATAAGGTGGGGTAATAATTAGACAGTTGTTGGAGTTTTGTATATTTATTTAACAGCCCAACTCTTAAGCTAACATGGGTCCAGTAACCCACTTTCTGTTTGGGCCGAAATGAGTTCAATACACGAATTGAATAGTTCGTTGACCCACACCAGATAGTACATTGGAACTCGAGAGCTCCCGTTACCATCTACTTGGATTCCCGCTATTCAGGTAATGACTCACTTCGACTTCGATCCATTGCAGGTTACCAGACTCAACTAATAATTTTACAACGCCCTCGGATGTCTAACTAAGAGACCAGGGCTTCTCTGACCAAAGACTCTTATTCGTAAATCTAAATCACAAATGCTATTTCCTAAATGATATAACCTTTACCGAGCCCAGGACCCACACGCAACAGGTCAACCGGCCAGCAAAAAGAAAACGGGAGTGGGGTACTCAGTGACGTCACGCTCGCCTTCACCCAGGGCTCGCTCACCACTCACACTCTCCCACTCCTTTCGCTATGTTTATAGCTCCTTTTTGTTAGTTGTTGAGCAAAATTATATTATTTTCTTTGACAAAATAAATGCAACTAGTAAAATTGTGTGTAACTTTGTGACTTAAATATCTATGATTATACTATTTTGTAACAATTAACCCTTTCAAGCTCCAATACGCGTTTCTGTTCTGTTTTCTGGCTATTAGTAGATGATTTTATTCTGATTAGTAACGGTATATGGAAGTCAAACGGTTGATTGAGATAGGATTTAGGCTTTTAATACCCACAGATCCTTCCTAAGCTGCATAAAATCGTCTAATGATAGCCAAAATATACTGCTAAAACGTGTCAGAGCTTCAAGGGGTTAAGAAGGTGAAATATCAATATTTTGGAATATAATATAGCCTACTTGGGTACATAAAAATCAAAATTACTACATGCTGTTGAGTAATTCCATGATGGTAGCCTACATACAATAAACTAATATGATAAATCCAAAATGAATTACAATTTAACCCTAGATGTGGTTGTGTTGTCATTATTAGCATGTTGTCCCTTATGGTAGAGTTCCTTAAAGAGGCAAGCACGACCACTTAGTGATGCACTGCATGTTTATCAATGTAATTCTACAGTATCCTAAAACCTTACATAAATAATACATACCCATCAGTAATAAGTTAAAACAAAATCAAGTTTAGGAATAGGAAAGACATACAAAATGAAAATGATTGGACTGAAACAAACCTGATTACAAATCCAACATATCTGTAACACGCATACATATTATAAAATAGGTCATAGCTAGGCTAGTAAAGATATTTGGTTTGCCTAATGTAGAATACAGTTGTTTGTTGTTCTCTCTCTCTCTTTTGTTGAAAGCTTGGGATAATGTTTAATTCAATACAAATATAAACATGTATTATTAAAGACAAACATTACTTAAGAACATAAGATCGCGGGAAACTGCATAAGGCCATGCGGCCCACACGAGGCAGCTCCCATTCACACCCAGCCCATATCATCCATATGCGAATCCAACTTCAGCTTAAAGCTTTGAACTGTTCCTGAGCTAATCACTGCTCTGGGCAGTCCATTCCACATGTTAACAACTCTATTCTCAAACAAGTGCTTTCCTATGCTTTCCTATATCTAAACTTATCTAACTTGAAACCATTTGAGCGGGTTATGTCGCCGCTCTTTAGCTTTAATACCTCATCTATATCGCCCTTATTTATACCTTTTTATCCATTTAAATACCTCTATCATCGTCTCCCCTACATCTTCGTCTTTCTAGTGAGTGCAAGCCTAAGGCTTTCAATCTCTCCTCACCCAATAAGTTTCTAATATTATGTATCATCTTCGTCATTCTTCTTTGGACTGCCTCTAAAGGGTCGATATCCATTCTGTAATAAGGGCACCAAAATTGGACAGCATAGTTTAAATGGGTCTTACTAGTGCTCAGTACAGTTTTAAGAAAACTTCAGCAGTCCTGTTGCTAACACTCCTAGATATGAATCCTAGAACTCTATTTGCCCTGTTCCTAACTCTTATACATTGTTTTCTGGTTTCCAGATCATTACTAACGAGCGCCCCCAGATCCTTCTCACATTCTGAGTTATCCAATTCTACATTGTCTAGTTTGTATTTCGCTTCTAAATTACGATTTCCAATCCTTAATACCTTACATTTGCCTACATTGAAACTCATCTGCCAATTTATTGACCACTCGTGCAAATGATCGAGATCCTTTTGAAGACATTCCCTGTCGCTACCTGACTATTATCCTACCCATTTTAGTATCATCAGCAAATTTACTGATCCTACTCTTTATGCCTAAGTTAAGATTATTTATATAGATAATGAACAGAAGTGGCCCCAAAACAGACCCTTGGGGGACCCTACTTTTAACTAATCCCCAGTCCGATTTTACACCATTGATACTAACTCTCTGCTTCCTACCAATCAGCCATGACCTAATCCACTTGAGTAGCAGCCCCCCAATAACATGTCCTTCTATCTTCCTTAACAGCCTTTCATGTGGAACTCTATCAAAGGCCTTACTGAAGTCTAAGTAAACTATATCATATGACTTGTCGTTATCTGCCGCTTCATATACCTCAGAGAAAACTGAGTAAATTTGTTAGACAGGATCGTCCCTGAGTGAATCCATGTTGAGAGGGTTTAATTAACTTGAACATTTTAAGTGATTTTCTTTTCCTGGCAATAATTGATTAAGTGATTAAGTTATTTTAATCTTCTTCCTTTGCATGTTTACATGTATTGACCTTTTGTTCCTTGTATGAAATGACGTTCAGGTGTCTTATCCTAAAGAAGATCGATATTTTGGCATTTTTGTTTTTATTTTTTTATAACAGATAAAGGTAAAGTCGCTCAAGTGAGTTTAATTTCAGATACAAGAACTTTTACACAGATTTTCCCTTCATCTTGAAGCCATTCACCATGGACAACTTTGCATATTTCTCGTATATTGGTCAAATGAGACAAACAAAATTATACAGCTGACCTCTGTTACCACTTCTGTCTACGATGTGATCTTTGTTTGTGATCTTGTTTTCTAAGAAGTGATACTTTAAAAGGAAAATCTCCTTACCATATAGCCAGCAACAAAATCTAAAGACTGTTCTTCTACGAGAGTGGTGCTACATTTTTGTTTTTTTTAGTTTCTCATATATCTAAACAAAAATCAGACGCAATACCTACTTCTAAATATCATATCATTGAACAACAGACAGATCTGATAAGCACAATTTTCTAGGCGTAACTCACGGTCGTTAGTTTTTTTTTTTTTTTTTAAAAGACCTCCGTCTACGTGTTGTGAAAAACCTGTTATCCTCCGGCAAATTGTGGGGTTGAGTGAGTGAAGGGGGGGGACAGTGAATGAAGGAGGATGCATGTTTTTCATAATACGTGTTGCTAGCCCCAAACGCGCGAGCAACTGTGGCTTTCAACCATCCGACAACATCCCCTTTTATTAATGTGCATCACACATGTTACATACAAATAAGGTTTATGTTTTGTTTTACCCTACTGTGGAAAGACTACAGATACACCACTCCTGCCGGGGCCTCACGGCATGACCCAGTCCTGTCGAACTGAGCTCATGACGCTGGTGGCATTGCCCCGGAGGATAGCCATCCCTAGTCTTTGCTTGAGCCAGAGGGTTTCCCGGGGTTCTCCTGAAACTTCTCTGATTTTACGGCCTATTTCATTCACCATCTTAAGGGTGGTGGGGCCGAAGACTCCTGAAGTTTCGAATGCCAGGGGCTCGAACTGATGAATTCTGGCGATGGCTTGATATTTTTCTCGCTTTTTATTTTCTGCTATCCGGGCGGCTTCACCTGCTTCGTCGGCATTTCTGGCGGCGTTGGTTGTGGAGAAAGTGTCAACACATGTGGCATCCCACACGAGGCACTGGCCATTCTTGTAAGAGAAAGTGGTCATCCCCTCTGGCCGTTTGCCGTCTTCTCTGTGAAGTCCATGTGGTTCGAGGATTGATGCACAGTTAGCACTCTGCAGGGCCCGTTTTATGACATCATTTAGTGCAGAGTGTCTTGGCAGGCGGCCTGCGTTGTAATTACATGACAAGGCATGGTGACCTTGAGCATCCATCCTCCCATCACACTTGCAAGTGTGTGGGTGACAAACTGCCGCACCCACTCTGAGCGCGATGGTGACCCGGAGCGCTTCAGCATCCAAGTGAGTTCCAAGAGGTGGGATGGGGATGGCGTGTAACCACAAGCCACTCTCCGAACGGGCGGCTGCCTGGAGGCGTGCTTTTGCAACCTGGTCTGCATTGGTTAGGAGATTTTCTTGAGTTTTCTTCGCCGAGATGGTATCCCACGCTTTCTGCTTGCTCCTGGAGGTACCCTGAGGCTCCTCCTCTACTCCTGTACTTCCCTCCCAGGTGTTAATCGCTGCTGTTACGTCCCCATTAAGTGTCATTTTGGGTTTAGAATAAAGGATGGACAATACGAGGTCGTTGGTCGCGATGAGGGAAGAGATAAAGGCTGGGGAGGCAATATCCGAGGCTCTCCGTATGCCCAAGCCCCAGAGGCGGACAGGAAGGGTGGCTTGTGTCCAGGCCCGTTCTTTAAATTCCACGTTGGTGATGCTGGTCACTGCTTCTCGGATTATGCTGTCTAATTCTTGGAGGCCGCCATTGTTCGTGTAAGTCATCGATGTGCGCAGGAGGTATTGGAGTTTTGGGATGGAGAAACAGTTCTTGAGCAGGGCCAGAGCTGAGTGGGCATCGATGTGTATCAGGCGACTCACGAGACGTTGAAGCTCCTCCTTTTTAACTTGAAGTGCTGGTGGGATTGCTGCCAGAGTTAGTGGGGAACCTAATGGGGTTTGCTGGTGCTCCTGAAGGATCTTTACATCTGGCAATATGTTTCGGAACAGGGCCTGAGTCTCTTCTCCTTGTTCACGTGTGTGGTTGAGGAGAACAAGTTCACATTTGGTGTCATTTATCACTAGCCCGGCCTGGCCGAGGTCAGTTATGATGTTATTTTGGTCGGTTAGAACGTTCTCTGCTGACCCACCCAAGGTTGCATCGTCCAGGTACCATACATTCAGCTCTGACCTTACTTTGTTAGCTGCTGCATCCACCCCTATTGAGAAAAGAGCAGGACCACCTGGATCTCCCTGCTGTAACCCGGTCTCTGATGGGATTACCGTCTCGCCAAAAATCAGGATTGAAGGTTTGGAATAAGCCTGCCAAAGTAGGGGGTACAGAGTGGGGATGTGTTCTTGAGCTGCACGGAGGAAGACATCCCTGCGAATGCTGTTGAATGCGTTCCGCAGGTCAATCTTTAGAAGCACTCGTTTTTCTTGGGCTTGGCTGAGGTAGGTGCGGGTTGTGTGTACAGCAGCTTCACACCCCCCTGGAGTTCCGAAACCTAGTTGAACTGGTCTTAAGTGTTGACCTAGGCCATTCGAGAGTGGTTTCAAACCCACCTTTGTGGCAAGGCGGCGGAAGGTGTTCCCTACTGCTATTGGGCGCACACCGCCATCTTTTTTTGCCAGTGCACAGAGTGATGCCCCAAAAAATAGGGGTGTGGCACAGTCGGGTACTTCCCCTCATAAAACCATGTTGATGAATTTGGTGAGGGTTTCCAAGAGTGCCTCCCCAGCAGCTCCTGATCCCTGACCCAAGAGGCCTTTGAGGTGGGCGGGTCGGATACCATCTGGGCCCGCGGCTGAGCCTGCTGGGAATGAAGTCACTGCGGCGACCACCTGCTCCTTCGTGACAACTAAAGGTTGGCACATCTGGTCATTTGGGGCAGGGGGGAGGTTTAGGTCCCTAGGTGTAGGTGGGTGCTTTTCTTGTAGGGCTTCAACAACTTCGGTGCCTTGACCAGCAAAACCTTCTGAAGAGGACAACAGTCTGACGGCCCCTTTGATGTCACTATCCGCCAGCTTCGCAGCGACCCTGTTACGTAGCTGTTCAGCCTCTTCCTCTTCCTTCTCCTGGTGCTTCTGGGCCCTGTTTGGTTGCTGTTCGGGGGGTTCCACCAGTTTGTTTCCATCCATATACTGTGCTACTTGACGTTTCACTCTGGTGGCTAGTGAAACCTGAAGATGGTCTTGTATGTTGGTTCTGGGTGGTTTTCGGAGGGCCCCATAGGAGAAACCCAGGAGCCGTGCCCATGCGAGGGGTGTCTTGAGCTGTAGGGCCTGCTTTATGATGGTTGTAAGGGCCTCCGCCACTTGGATTCTGGCTCCTTTAGGTACCCGGGCAAGGACCTGGATCCGCGCTTTCCATTTGGTCACCAGTTGGGTCAAGTCGGCGACCGGTGTTGCCGGTGTTGCCCCGGTTGGCTCTGCAGTGGGCCCTGGGCATGCGAGACATTTCCAGTTTGGTTGTTCTCCTGATGTTTTCTTTGTCAGCTTAGCACAAGATAAATGAATAGATCTAAGACAGCCGGAACATTTTCGCGAATTCTTTCTTGCATTGGTTGTTCCGCACTTAAGACACTTAGTATCTGCTAGGCCATAGTCTTCCAAGATTATCCGTTCCTCTGCCTCTACCAAGCCGTCCTCCTGATCTTCCCGTGGTGCTTCCATCTCTACCATGTCTCCCTTGTTTCAGAAACCCCGGAAAATCTCTCCTGGCACATATCTAGATTATTGCTGTTGTTATTAATGTATAATTGGCTGGATGCATAACAATTCACTTATCATAGTCGACCTTTCTGATGGGATATGTAAAAAAAAAAAAAAAAAAAACATCACATATCATAGTCAACCTTTCTGATGGGCAATTGGCCTGCTTCTCCTAAAGCTAAGTGGTTAAATGTATAAATCCTCGGTATTGGGCACCGGTACAACTAAAAGATCTAACTGATTGAAAGGAAGCACGCCAGTTATATCCTATGATTACTTACACTGGCGACGCCACCCTGATGTTGAGTATTAATGAATGCTTAGGATATTAATAATGCTGTCAACATCAAGATAGGGAGAGAGCCAGAGAGTGAGCGAGAGCCAGGATCTGAGTGGGTAACCGGATCTAGGGCAGCAGTTATGGAAAAATTATTAAATTGTACAAAATGTTAAGAGAGAGAGAGAGAGAGAGAGAGCAGGGGCGGGGGCGAGGGAGAAAGAAAGCGAGCTGGAGAGGAGGCTGGCCTGGTTGGGTATGAAATATGTTAGAGGAAAACAAATAACTAAAATGATAAAAAGCGATCTGAAGTTATAGATAACCTAATGGCAATGAGGCGGTTAAGTGCGGTGATTGAAAGTGGATGGAAAGATGTTAAGGATAAAAAGGAGAGAGAGAGAGAGAGAGAGAGAGAGAGAGAAAGCTGGAGAGGGGGCTGGCCTGGTTGGGTATGAAAGATGTTAGAGGAAAACAAATAACTAAAATGATAAAAAGCGATCTGAAGTTACAGATAACCAAAAACATAATAGCAATGAGGCGGTTAAGTGCGGTGATTGAAAGTGGATGGAAAGATGTTAAGGATAAAAAAGGAGAGAGAGAGAGAGAGAGAGAGAGAGAGAGAGAGAGAGAGAGAGAGAGAGAGAGAGAGAGAGAGAGAGAGAGAGAGAGAGATATAAATGAAAATGGACCTTGTAGCAAGTATTTCCTAAATGGTTAGAGAGAGGGAAATGAAAATGGACCTTATAGCAAATACTTCATAAAGGTTAGAATTGTTTGAGAAGTTGAAGGACCGAGGGTCAGGTCCTTGGGGTAGATGGAAGATGAGGCCTATGGTGGGGAACCATAAGGGTGAAACTGCCTGCCCTATAAACGGGCACCTCACTCACCTTGTGGTCACTGCTGGAGGTTTATGGTGCCTGGGCAGGGCTGGGCTAGTGCCTGACGGCTCATTGTCCCCTCACTGATACTGGTAATAACACTCTCAAGATTAAACTAAATATGCTTTGTGGGCGATGTTTAAACAAGAAACCACGTTCTGTTTACTATGTGCCGAAACACCGTATCATCGCCGATCTTCTGATACGTATATGGGTAACTTAGCCCCACGATACCCCTCCGAAAATCCCCTCTTTTGAGGAGCTCAACCGACCCGTGTGCTCTCACTGTGCTCTCACTCACTCAAGTGAGTCGTTAGTTAGTTTTGTTTTTGCTATGACCAGTTTTACCCAAGAAATATTATTAATTTTCGGGATCCTGAGTGATGTTGCTTTTATTGCTGGACAATACACTATCACTTGCTTTAGTCTTTGTTTGAAACTGACAGCATCTGGATGTCTTATACAACCAATAAATAATATATGAATAAATATATAAATACAAACAATATACAGTATATATAATAATGTGTAAAGTGTCTTGATGTATAATAAATATATAAATACAAACAACATACAGTATATATAATAATGTGTAAAGTGTCCTGATTTATAATAAATATATAAATACAAACAATACACAGTATATATAATAATGTGTAAAGTGTCCTGATGTATAATAAATATATAAATACAAACAATATACAGTATATAATAATGTGTAAAGTGTCCTGATTTATAATAAATATATAAATACAAACAATATACAGTATATATAATAATGTGTAAAGTGTCCTGATTTATAATACATATATACAAAACATATACAGTATATATAATAATGTGTAAAGTGTCCTGATTTATAATAAATATATAAATACAAACAATATACAGTATATATAATAATGTGTAAAGTGTCCTGATTTATAATAAATATATAAATACAAACAATATACAGTATATATAATAATGTGTAAAGTGTCCTGATTTATAATAAATATATAAATACAAACAATATACAGTGTATATAATAATGTGTAAAGTGTCCTGATTTATAATAAATATATAAATACAAACAATATACAGTATATATAATAATGTGTAAAGTGTCCTGATTTATAATAAATATATAAATACAATCAATATACAGTATATATAATAATGTGTAAAGTGTCCTGATTTATAATAAATATATAAATACAAACAATATACAGTGAGAGCAGTGGAAATGAATTACTTAAGGAGTGCGTGCGGAGTTACATGGAGGGATAGACAGACTAATGAGGAAGTAAGAAGGAGGTGTGGTGTGGAGGTAGATGTGCTGGAAAGTGTGAAAAGGAACAACTTGAGATGGTTCGGCCATATGGAACGTATGGAAAGCGAGAGAATGACTAAGAGGGTGTATGAGAGCGAGGTGGAGGGACAGAGGGGGAGATGTAGACCGAATATGAGGTGGAAGGATGGAGTGAGGAAGTACATGAACGAAGGTGGTGCTGGTTGGGGGGAGGGGCGTCGACTGACTGGGGACAGAGGTGCATGGGGGCGGTTCGTTCGTCGCCACCCCTTCGGGGATCACGGCGTCAGGCAATAGATAGATAGATAGAATATACAGTATATATAATAATGTGTAAAGTGTCCTGATTTATAATAAATATATAAATACAAACAATATACAGTATATATAATAATGTGTAAAGTGTCCTGATTTATAATAAATATATAAATACAAACAATATACAGTATATATAATAATGTGTAAAGTGTCCTGATTTATAATAAATATATAAATACAAACAATATACAGTGAGAGCAGTGGAAATGAATTACTTAAGGAGTGCGTGCGGAGTTACATGGAGGGATAGACAGACTAATGAGGAAGTAAGAAGGAGGTGTGGTGTGGAGGTAGATGTGCTGGAAAGTGTGAAAAGGAACAACTTGAGATGGTTCGGCCATATGGAACGTATGGAAAGCGAGAGAATGACTAAGAGGGTGTATGAGAGCGAGGTGGAGGGACAGAGGGGGAGAGGTAGACCGAATATGAGGTGGAAGGATGGAGTGAGGAAGTACATGAACGAAGGTGGTGCTGGTTGGGGGGAGGGGCGTCGACTGACTGGGGACAGAGGTGCATGGGGGCGGTTCGTTCGTCGCCACCCCTTCGGGGATCACGGCGTCAGGCAATAGATAGATAGAGATATACAGTATATAATAATGTGTAAGTGTCCTGATTTATAATAAATATATAAATACGTACAAACAATATACAGTATATAATAATATGTGTAAAGTGTCCTGATTTATAATAAATATATAAAAGTATATATAATAATGTGTAAAGTGTCCTGATTTATAATAAATATATAAATACAAACAATATACAGTATATATAATAATGTGTAAGTGTCTGATTTATAATAAATATATAAATACAAACAATATACAGTATATATATAATGTGTAAAGTGTCCTGATTATAATAATATATAAATACAAAACAATATACAGTATATAATAATGTGTAAAGTGTCCTGATTTATAATAAATATAAATACAAACAATATACAGTATATATAATAATGTGTAAAGTGTCCTGATTTATAATAAATATATAAATACAAACAATATACAGTATATATAATAATGTGTAAAGTGTCCTGATTTATAATAAATATATAAATACAAACAATATACAGTATATATAATAATGTGTAAAGTGTCCTGATTTATAATAAATATATAAATACAAACAATATACAGTATATATAATAATGTGTAAAGTGTCCTGATTTATAATAAATATAAATACAAACAATATACAGTATAATAATAATGTGTAAAGTGTCCTGATTTATAATAATATATAAATACAAACAATATACAGTATATAATAATGTGTAAAGTGTCCTGATTTATAATAAATATATAATACAAACAATATACAGTATATATAATAATGTAAAGTGTCCTGATTTATAATAAATATATAAATACAAACAATATACAGTATATATAATAATGTGTAAAGTGTCCTGATTTATAATAAATATATAAATACAAACAATATACAGTATATATATAATGTGTAAAGTGTCCTGATTTATAATAATATATAATACAAACAATATACAGTATATATAATAATGTGTAAAGTGTCCTGATTTATAATAAATATATAAATACAAACATATACAGTATAATTCTAATATTCCAACTTACTTCCTCTCGGGCATAGGCTGAGAGCCTTAACATTCACCGCTTTACAATGAACAGTGAAGCCCGTGAGGTCTTGTTCCAGTCTAGGGAGTGAGACATGTGAAGCACGTAGAGCACACGAGCACCTGCATCTTGCTTCACATGAGGCACGGTGCTCACTCATGACCCGAAACGACCCCATCTCTGAAGCCATCTCGTTCCCGTGCTTCACTGTCTCACCCACTACACTGGACTCTCACACTTACACACACACAAATGTTGAGCAGATAACTCACCAGGCATTGCACCCCTATAGCATATTTTGAATATGGGAATATTCATACAGTGCTATTTAATCAGGGAACAATGAGGGTATTTTATTGACGTTTCGGTGGGCTTTGTGGTAATGCACTGATACTAGGTACAGCACAAATTCCATCCCAATAATATCTTCCCATTGATACATCGGGATTTGAACCCGGGACCTTTGGATTACCAGGCCAGTGGCAAGACCACTCCACCACACCTCCCCTAATAATGTGTAAAGTGTCCTGATTTATAATAAATATATAAATACAAACAATATACAGTATATATAATAATGTGTAAAGTGTCCTGATTTATAATAAATATATAAATACAAACAATATACAGTATATATAATAATGTGTAAAGTGTCCTGATTTATAATAAATATATAAATACAAACAATATACAGTATATATAATAATGTGTAAAGTGTCCTGATTTATAATAAATATATAAATACAAACAATATACAGTATATATAATAATGTGTAAAGTGTCCTGATTTATAATAAATATATATAAATACAAACAATATACAGTATATATAATAATGTGTAAAGTGTCCTGATTTATAATAAATATATAAATACAAACAATATACAGTATATATAATAATGTGTAAAGTGTCCTGATTTATAATAAATATATAAATACAAACAATATACAGTATATATAATAATGTGTAAAGTGTCCTGATTTATAATAAATATATAAATACAAACAATATACAGTATATATAATAATGTGTAAAGTGTCCTGATTTATAATAAATATATAAATACAAACAATATACAGTATATATAATAATGTGTAAAGTGTCCTGATTTATAATAAATATATAAATACAAACAATATACAGTATATATAATAATGTGTAAAGTGTCCTGATTTATAATAAATATATAAATACAAACAATATACAGTATATATAATAATGTGTAAAGTGTCCTGATTTATAATAAATATATAAATACAAACAATATACAGTATATATAATAATGTGTAAAGTGTCCTGATTATAATAAATATATAAATACAAACAATATACAGTATATATAATAATGTGTAAAGTGTCCTGATTTATAATAAAATATAAATACAAACAATATACAGTATATATAATAATGTGTAAAGTGTCCTGATTTATAATAAATATATAAATACAAACAATATACAGTATATATAATAATGTGTAAAGTGTCCTGATTTATAATAAATATATAAATACAAACAATATACAGTATATATAATAATGTGTAAAGTGTCCTGATTTATAATAAATATATAAATACAAACAATATACAGTATATATAATAATGTTTAAAGTGTCCTGATTTATAATAAATATATAAATACAAACAATATACAGTATATATAATAATGTGTAAAGTGTCCTGATTTATAATAAATATATAAATACAAACAATATACAGTATATATAATAATGTGTAAAGTGTCCTGATTTATAATAAATATATAAATACAAACAATATACAGTATATATAATAATGTGTAAAGTGTCCTGATTTATAATAAATATATAAATACAAACAATATACAGTATATATAATAATGTGTAAAGTGTCCTGATTTATAATAAATATATAAATACAAACAATATACAGTATATATAATAATGTGTAAAGTGTCCTGATTTATAATAAATATATAAATACAAACAATATACAGTATATATAATAATGTGTAAAGTGTCCTGATTTATAATAAATATATAAATACAAACAATATACAGTATATATAATAATGTGTAAAGTGTCCTGATTTATAATAAATATATAAATACAAACAATATACAGTATATATAATAATGTGTAAAGTGTCCTGATTTATAATAAATATATAAATACAAACAATATACAGTATATATAATAATGTGTAAAGTGTCCTGATTTAACCTTCTTGTCATGATAAATTCAAGGTTATGAGTAACTTTGAGTATTTCAAAGAGTCATATAAGGAAAGGGCAAGATAAAACTACTCTTTGCTGAAATCTGTAGTGGGCTGAAATTGAACTCTATTGTGGTCATAATGTGGATCATTGTGCGCAAATTGCTTAGCTGTTCTTCCAAATGCAGACCAGACGCACAGTGCTTTCCTATCGCTTGATATAGAATAATTCACCACATGAAACTATGCATCTGTTGTTAATATGAAGCTTTCAGTTTCGTTTCAGTTTGTGCTGATTAAATTATCTCTTTCTCCTAAATATATTATTGCATACTTTACTCGCTATAATTTGTTGTCCTTGAACATTTTGGTGAGTTTCACTAAGTTTGTAAGCTAAGCCATATTCAGATTTAGTTATCATGGACATTTCACGAATGCAATCATCTGATATAATATCTCTATTCTTCATCACAAATCCTGAATCTAGGAGATTATTTCTACTTCGTTTGAGGAGATGAGGGACATCAGCAAACACACACATTCTTGTTATATATTTGCATATTTATTTCCTTAATAATAAATTCCTACACAATCTAGTATTGTGTAATATATAGTGTAATATTATTATTGTTATTGTTATTATTATTATTATTATTATTATTGTTGTCATGATGATAATTACTATGGTAATTTTTGATAATTTTACTGTATCAGCGATGATAATGACAGCGAATTTGTAGCAGTGTGGTGAAGATTGGTACCGTACTATCACTGCACTGCTGTTGTTTTCGATGTCATTGATAGTATATTGCATTACTGTATTTAGTAGAATACCACTACACATGTAATAATCTGCCACATGCAATGTTACGTCTATTGCTGTAAACATGACAATTATTGTTCCTTATCTGTAAAACTGTAGAGTTGATGTACCAGTTGTTACAACTACTAATACTGTGACCATCATGGAAAGTAAGTACGGTAATACTGAGCAGGTACTGGGTATAATGAACTTAGGCTATATCAGTGAATCAAGTGGTCAGGTCTGGGCAGACCCAAGGCGTCAGTGACGTCACGCAAACTCCCCCCCCTCCCCCCCCCCCCCCCCCTCGCGGCCAGGGCTGGCCGGTTGACCTGTTAGTGTGTGGGTCCTGACCGAGCCCATGGATGTCTATCTATAAGACCGGGGCGTTACGAACATAAATCCTGCTAATACAATACAACACCTGGATACAACACTGGCCCGTAGACCACTTAATTCCCCACAAATAATATAATCTTTATCTCACCACCCATTTACAGCATCGAACGCGTAGTCCGTTACACCTGAACATAAATTATCTTAAAACAACGCAATATCTTAACCCTAATACAATACAACACCTGAATACAACACTGGCCCGTAGACCACTTAATTCCCCACAAATTATATAATCTATATCTCACGATATTTAACTCTTTATCCGTTACACTTATTCCCGGATACATAATATAATATCTTAACGCAATAGATACGTCCTTACTAATTTAAAGATTCTACTTTAGGCTTATTCTCTATCGCCGCTCAACCGACGGACTAACCATTAATAAGATTATTGGTTCAATTTCTTCCACAACATAAGATATAGTATAATTCTTGGACTAGTGTCCTTCCTATGTATATTTCTCTAATACTCGGACTAGTGTCCTTCACACATATATATATATATATATATATATATATATATATCCCTAAGCTGAAGCTCATCTATCCGCAACTATCTATTATTCCCACTGAACCCTATAGTTGCTTTCAAATCTCAATCCCTCTTACTTTAATTAATTCTCGTCCTATAAGATCCTATCTATTTGGTAGCTAATGGCATGGAGTCTTCTCTATCAATAAACACTAATACTCTATGAACACATCATCCCTTTATTTTGTTTCGTAAGTCAAGTCTATTTCTCTTTAGTCTGTTCTAATAAGAACACATTAATTATTTAGGGGTAACCACTGGGTCATTTAACATGATCTCTCTCTCTTTCTCTTTATCTCTTGGAAACGGTCACTCTCAGCTACTACCTGTCACCCCCCTTGAATTGTCTGGCTACAGGTGTGTAAACCAGCAATATGGCGCCAGGCGGAGGGATACTGGTGGTGTAATCTCCGCGTAGGTGAGAGTGAGGCCAGGCCCGAGGGAGTATTCACGGGAACTGTGGAGGTGGGCTGGAAGGCTGTAGTAGGGTAAGCCAAGTTTCCTGAGGTGCCCTGGGAAGAGAGAGAGGCTGGGCTGTGGCAAGCTGCCTCAGTGGTGCCGGGTGCCTGAATGAACCGGGAGCTCCTTTTTTTTTTTTTTTTTTTTATTCAGACATGGTGATATGCCTAAAACCAGGCCTTTGTCATTAGACGGTCCACAACTCAAACACTAACCTACTAAGCTATTTGACACTTGAGCTCAGTGTAACAGTTCTAAACTAGGATGAGCTGCTCAAAGCTGAGCTAAGATCATCATGGTGGGGAGGCTTCTTGTACTGAGTAGTTCGGGGTTGTCAGACCAGGAGTTTCTGATGAGCTGTGTGGCAACCTGGATTGCACTGGCATCTGCTGGATTGGTCGTAGGTACGTTGTTTCCTGTTCTTAGGGGTTCGGTGTCTTCGCAATCCAACAGCCAGTGAAGGAGCGGTAGGGTTGTGTTTGTCCGACAGTGTTTGCAGTTTCTTGTTTCTGGCCTCTTTAATTGCCAGTTACATTTGTAGCCGAGTCTGAGTCGATGGAGGTTGACTGTTACTGCCCTGGGTGTGTTACTGGGAAGGCTAAGCTGCTGTTAATTTGTTGCATTTCTGTACCAGTTGCATGAGAAAGATCCTTTGCTTGTTAGCCCTCTATGATATTCCTTGTGGAGCTGGTCTTCCTTGTTCCTGATTTTCGCTTTTACCAGGGAGAGGGATGGTCTGACTGTATAGGTAATTTGGGCTATTTGGGTGGCTGACTTGGCTGCTTTGTCGGCTTCCTCGTTTCCAGCAACACCCACATGGCTTGGGATCCAACTGAAATCTACATTTTTCCCAAGATTTTCAAGTTGGCTAAGGACCGCTAGTATGGATGTTGTGAGGCGGATGTTGTCCTTGAGCCTGCTGCTTTGGAGGTTTCCATAGCAGATCTTGAGTCTGTGTGTATAACCACTCGATCTGCTGGGGTGTGGAGTGCATGCTTGCAGGCTTGAAACATTGCGCAGAGTTCTGTTTGGAGGGTGGAGCATCCGTCTGTTGTTCTCCAGCAGTAGGACTGTCCTCGTGGTAGAAGGCGGCCCCGCATCGTCCAGTCTCCTGGTTGACGGATCCATCTGTATAGTAGACGGCTGCTCCTTCTCCCCCCCCCCCTTAATATAGGCCAGCCTCCCGGCCCGGGGCACTGTGATTGGCTGGCACGCACGCGTGGCTCGCTGCTGCTGGGCACGCGCGAGCTGCATATTCACTTTTGTCTCTTCTTCTCTCTCTCCATAGTATGTCCCAGGAAATCGTATGTAATTATCTTTTAGTGGCTTACGGGAGTCTAGGGCTGGCACTGAATTATTTGACATATTGCAATCCGAAGGGACGGCCTGTGGAGAGAGCGATAGCGAGTTTTGGAATGAGGCTGTACGGGCATATTTCGGCTCCGACAATGGAGCCTTTTGATTGGCAGAACGAGGAGGGGTGCAGATGGTAGAAGTCATGCTTGGAATGTCCACGTTATCTGGCCACAAGGCTCGGCCAAAAGGAGTACGCTGATTGGCCGGCCGTCTTTCTACTTTACATATAATGCTATTAAATTTCACATATGAGATTCTACGGTGAACATTTTTAAATACCAATCATTGAAAATATTACAGCTATTAAGAACTAAAGCATTTTGTCCTATTTGTAACGAAATATATAAGTATGGGACTGTACAGTATAATACATGGGTTTGATTGAGATGTGGAGATATTCTATTTTGGGAATAATTAAGACATTATAAAAGATCTTTTGAAAGACTAATTACTTCTTGACATGTATGAGGCTTTCTTGATGGACGGTGATAGGCCTCACAGAAGTGTGATTTTCTAAGGCGTGCACAAAACGTGGCAAATGTAGGATATGTGGCAATTTGATGACAACTAGGACTAAGTATCAACTCTCGATATTCAACATCATAATATGCTCACACCTCACACACACACCCTCATCATAGTGGAAACAATGGCAGTGCTCAGGGACCGTCCATCAACCCAAAATATATCCAATATCCTACGTAAATATACGAGCGAGGGAGTGAGCCACTCCCGGATTGAGCAAAAGCACTTAACAAACAGTGATGGAGGAAGGAAGGGGAAGGGAGGATGCGCACATTTTTACTCTTTATTCCCTCCCGCTCTCAGCCTCTCTTTTGTTTATCTGACCCATTGTTTTTCAAATACTTTTTCTACATCTAGTTTCTGCTTCCAAAGTCTTCACATGGGCCTATAACTGCAAAGCTATGCACATGTGACTCAGTAATAATGCTTTATATTTGATATGTAAGGGATATTACGGAAATCCTCTCCTTCCTTCTTTCTTCTCGTCACGCTGTATGCACTCTTGCTAGTTGCCAATGCGAGCCAGCTACTTCAACTTCTGACCTCTACCACATCACAACCAGATAATTTTTGAGAAAAAATACCTATACATATGTTCGGAAATGGAAATGCGTTTCCAACACGCTGATGCAATTTTCACTGTGTTATGCAAGAGTCCTATTTGTGGCAGGAATTATGCACTAGGGATGAGTCAATTCAAACCTATTAACACTTACCGCATATTTCCGCCATATTACGGCTCATTCAGGCACTCCTGATTGATTAGGAAAGTGTCTGAATGAAATTAAATGTATTCAGCTGAAAACTAGAAGAAAATAGCTTCAAAATGACACCAACACGAGCTTCGTAACTCGTGGGGTTCACCCGCAGCGCTACCATAGACATTCGCTAAATGAGCAATGCTCGCTAATGTCTGGCTACATTTGCCTTTGGCAGTACTGTATATCTCGCAAGACTGACTCAGAGCCTTCAGTGCAACGGCCGCTTGGCTGGGAGATGGACGTGTGGCCTGTCACACTCCTGCTTCCTTGCACTTGATTTTACAGGCTTTTAAAGGCTTTAAAAGCCTGTAAATTGCTGTAAATTGCCATGGCGTTCGGGAACGCCTCCCGCAGCCAATAGATTAATCTATTCCTCGGGTTAAGGACTAAACAACCTATGAAGTAGTAATTATCATAAATTAAGAATAATTATTTAGAAAATCATATATGTCTAAAAGTCATATACCATAATTACCTAATGTTACCTAAATAATTAATATAAATATTTATATTTAATCTATTAACATTATCAAGGATTAAACAGTAACTTTACAACAAAAATAACATACATTCAATTAAATTACTATCTATATGCTCAGGCCCATATTAGTTAAATTACCATATTAAATTACTGGACAAAGAAAATAACTTTCCGTTCCAAATATACATGTTGAAAACAAGGAATAAATAGAATATATACTCGATAAAAGTGTCATATTGTATAATTCACATTTTACAATGTTGTATGCCCTATGTTATATATAATCATGTATAATATTATTTAAACAAAAAATAATTTCCCAATTATGTTTGTATATGAATTGGCATATATATACTGTATATATATATATATATATATATGTATATATACTGTATATATGTGTAGTAAAACTCGCTACCATGAAGATGTCTTTAGAAAATAGACGAAAGCTTGGTGTTCCATTGTTTCAATTTTCTTAGCAAGTTTTACTACATAATTTGATCACACGTATTTGTGATTTAACCTCTACACATATATATATATATATATTGTGACATCTGGAAGATAACCAAGATGTGACGTGTGACTAGACCAACCTGTTGAACGTGACTTTACAACTACAACTACGTGGCAACAACTCAACCCTGCTTGCGTGACCAGAGAGAGAGAGAGAAAGCAGCCAAGCTGGTGTGGATGTGACATTCCACTAACATTCCACAGTATGGGGGGGGGGGAAACTACTGGATGAGGGGCTTGAGACGAGGCGGAACCAGCCCCCTTCTCCCTACTACCCCACCACTTATGCGGCCTCGTTCACCTGCTTCTCGTCTGTGATTGGCCCACACCACCTGCCTGTGTTTGATTGGATCCGGCACCTGTTTCCTGCCTTCTGATTGTATAGCTTGGTCAGGGGAACGATATAATATAAGCCTGGGATTTGATAGTTCAAACTATAGTCCAACCGATCTAAACAGGCAGTTTTACCAGCAGTTACTAATTTTACATTGGTGCCACATGTATAATCCCTAACAACGAAAATATATTATTTTCGGTATTAAGTACCTTAAGTCGGTTTGAAATGCTCAGGCTATTTCTACTTGTACAAAAAAGCTTTATTGTTTTTATAATTAATTCGCTTATTAGTAAATTCAATGGACATTGTATACAGCTTGGCAGCATGGCTACTGCGACGTTGTCAGACGTCGGCCAAAAAAACTCATCACAAATTTCACGTGATGGCGCGCTGCCAGGCGCACAACATTTATACTCTCACTTCATTTCAATCCTGACTTTGGCCTCCAGGGGAAACCTCTTAAAAAAAAATGCGCCGAAACTTTTACCTCTTCGGTGGTGTGGAAAAAAAGTAAAAATATAAAATGGTAATATATTACCAGTACATACATACGTACATACATATACATATATATATACATACAGTATATATATAATTATATATACTGTATATATATATGAGAGAGAGCGAGAGCAAAACTGGGTGGGGGGGGGGGGGGGATAAAGTGGATGCAAGTGTGGTGTGGTGTGGTGGGGGGTGCAGGGGGGGGGGGGGGGGGAGGGGGGGGTGACGTGTGTAGGGTGAGTGAGAGAGAGAGATAAATAGTAATATATATTATTATAGCAATAATAATCTATGCATTCATGTGGGTACACAGTCTTACACATACAGTATATAGAGAGAGAGCCGATCTCCCTACATTGACCTTGGACGGGGGGAGGTAGCGAGAGTAATTT
The DNA here is from genome assembly GCA_032716605.1 of Paralithodes platypus. Classification (NCBI taxonomy): domain Eukaryota; kingdom Metazoa; phylum Arthropoda; class Malacostraca; order Decapoda; family Lithodidae; genus Paralithodes; species Paralithodes platypus. The sequence goes on along the minus strand of CM064538.1, from coordinate 9,786,102 downwards.
GGATAGGTTGTCGTACGGAAAGGGTCAAGTGGACAGGTGGCACCAGTGTACGCAGAGCCGACGCCGCCCATAACTGCCTGTTTAGATCGGTTGGACTATAGTACATTCATAGCTGGGAGGTGGAAAGAGCTGCATGGAGAGAACAGGCTTGTATAGATAGGTTGTTAGTTTACTTCAGTGAGTTTTCGAACCGCTTGTGATCTCGTGATCATTAATTAGCCAGAGGTATGTCGAAAAAATACACTCCTTTGATTTAAGATTTTGTAATTGGAGAACCATAGATGTTAACTGGAGAATCATAGATGATAACTGGAGAATCATAGATGTTAACTGGAGAATCATATATGTTAAATGGAGAATCATATATGTTGAAGTATTTTGGTGATTAGAATTAAGGTTTGATTCAGAGATGATTTTTGATTGAATATTGACTACTTTACTTTAATACTTAACTGACTTGATGTAAAGCTATTGTCATTCATAATTAATAATTAAGCATGGTAGAAGTTTAATACTTCACTGACTTTATGTAAAGATATTTGTCATTCGAAATAGGCATTGTAAAAGTCCTATCATTTGTATTGTCTACTTAAGCCTACTAAGCTTTCATTGTTACTTTAGTGAAATCAGAACGTATGCAAAACGATCCTGAAATTTATCATAACTTTCATTAATTATTATTTTGATTAATCGGGAAGCTAATTCAAGTGCTTTATCATTTACCTTAATTATTTTGGTGATAGAGTTGTTGATGTGGGTCATCTCATTAGTTTGGGATATTCGTCACTGATATTCTTGCCCTGTGCTCTAGATGAAATTTTGAGGTGATCCAATAGGCTCTTCTTCATTGCCAGACAGGACAACATGTAGGTTTGTTAATGTTCTACCTCCTATGTCAACTGGTCCTTTATGACCTTTCAATTCATTAGTCATTCTCTCTATCTCTCTTTCTCTCTCTCTACTGATCTATCTACCCATCCATATCCATCTAACCATTCACATCTCTCCCACCACCCAAGACATGCACATACCTGTATATAAAACAGTACAACAAAGACTTGCCACAACACAGTCCAATCATGTCACCACAGTGGCCGATGTTGGTCTAGCACTAACAGTGTCTCAGCTAGACTTAACAAAGTCCCCTAAATCACCTACAGCTGACGAATACACACCACACAAGCCGCATATTGTGCTACAACAAGGCAGAAAAAAAAATCATCGTAACTGCTACACACATGCATATATAAACATACATATACATATACATACCATATAAAGAGAGCGAGTTTGACTGACATAGATATAATAGATAAGGGGTGAAGCTACCTTAACGCATTGCCTGCGGGAGACGTTCCCGAACGCCATGGCAATTTACAGGCTTTTAAAGCCTCTTAAAGCCTGTAGAATCGAGTGCGAGGGAGCGGGAGCGCGACAGGCCACACGTCTTTCCTCCAGCCAGCCAACCGCGGCACTGAGGAATCTGAGTCATGCTCTCGCGAGATATACAGCGCTGCCAAAAGCAAATGTAACACGACATTAGCGATAATTGCTAATTTTAGCGAATGTCTATGGTAGCACTGCGGGTCAAGCCCGAGAGTTACGAAGCTCGTTTTGGTGTAATTTTGAAGCTATTCTCTTCTAGTTTTTGGCTGAATACATTTAATTTCATTCAGATACTTGCCTAATTAATCAGGAGTGCCTGAATGAGCTCTAATATGGCGGAAATATGCCCGCCGCCAAAGTGTTAAGGGGAATGGTTCACATTTTGGTCGCATTTTTCATAGAATTATTATTTTTCTACTTTCCTCCCTAGAACTCCATCAAACTTAAAACAACAACCCCAGGATCCCCCTTCAAGATTTATTTGTTCATTTTTCGGCGGTAGAAAAATGTCCTGGCCGAAGGCCGGTTCCTCCTAAATTACAGGCTTGCTATCGCTCGCCAGAAAAAAAGTGGACACCTAAGAGACATAAAAAGTGGACACCTAAGAGACATAAAAAGTGGACACCTAAGAGACATAAAAAGTGGACACCTAAGTGACATAAAAAGTATTAATATTGACAAAGAAAAGAGGCGAAAGATCTTAAAATTGACAAACTAATGGAGCGAACGTCTTAAAATCTGAAAACTTATGGGGATAAACAAGAGGAAGAAGTGGGGAACATAAATATAACTCATCTTCCCTTAAATATGTTTCCAGTTCCATGCAAGCATAGACCCACCCCAAATACCCCAAGGCAGCCATTCCAGAGGTTGGATTTAGCACACTGGTGTTCTACAGCTACCATGAGGCTGAAAAAGACCAATTAGGATGAATGGTGTCGCAGACTTATATCATCCCCCTTTTGGTCGCCTCTTGCGACACACAGTAGACACTGGGACATATTCTTATTTTCCCTTGACCACATGGGCAGAGGATCCCCTAATCCCTTGATGGGTGAGCAGTCAATAATGTTACAGGTTGAGAGAGAGGTACCCTGACCAGTATTCGAACCCTCTCGCTCCAGGTATATTTGGGAGATTTGGGCACCGTATCCACTCGACCATCCGCTCTTGGTTGAGTGGATACAGTGCCCAACTCTCCCAAAAATACCTGACGTGAGTGGGTTCTAATCCAGGTCAGGATACCTCTCTCTCAACTTGTCTGACATTATCCTTAAACGTTATAAGTACTTGATAAATATATTATCGTCATATGACTTTTGTAAATTGCTATCCTCCATATCAACATCGTTCAGTTAAGCAGAAGATATATCTTCCTAAATACTTTGTTTGGAACAAAAATATTTCCCCTGTATTAGTTGAATAGGTTGCTACAACATACATGGTTCTTCTCAATACAGTACGATAACATTTGTCTAACATTCAGTTACATATTGAGGAAAGAGAAGCTACTTTATCATAGCAAACTCTATGAACATATCACTGTCAATAAAAAAAGATACTTGTTGGTTCTGAAGTATAGTGGATTTATGGTTGCTGAACAGATACTCTGAGGAAGTTAGTTCAAGCGAGAAGTGGTTCGAGGTATAAAGTATTGTGACGAAAAATATAATTTTATATAAATATAACAGTACTAATTAAAATACCCAAGTTAAGGATCACCACCGTACCAACTTGCCCAGGAATGAGGAGAGGAACCGAAGGGGAAACTAATCTAACCAACACCAGAAGGCAACATCATCAAGGAAACCGAAACAAGATGGACGAAGGAGAAACAAAACGAGAAATAACCAAGAAGGAGAGAGATACCAAGACCAAAATAACGAAGATGCCCCAGGATACCCATACTCCACCACACCGTAACAAAGGAAGACAGCAACAGAAACCAGGCACAGAATACCCACACCGAGAAAGAAAACTCACCTCCATCACGGAAGACCAACGCGGCATCAAAACCACGTGAAGACAGTAAAACCCTAGCAAAACCCACAATACATAGCTGCCCAAAACCTACCTGTGCACCACCACACCTTACCAGATGAGACGCCAGAATTCCCCAATAAAACCTGATCTACCAACCACGCCAGGCAAAACCATTCCAGTTCCCCACAAACACCACAAGGCCACAAAGAAGAAAATAGTGTACAGTCAGAGGCACAAGGACCAACATGGACGCACTAGCAAGAAGCAGTTACGCCGTTCTTCCACGATGAGGTCTACTCACCTGCCCGCAAACTTCTAGGGGGTCCTCCTAATCCCCCTGAAATATCCTCCCCCCCTGTACTTATGACCTTCTGACCTCCGCACACCTGACCTGGGACATCTCAGCCGAAATCATCACTACCCCGACGGAAACCTGCATAAGGCAAGCAATTCTAGGGCTAGATTTAACTAACATGTTAGCAATCGATTCCTAAAATTACCCTCCCATTCAAGGATTGATTGAAGCCATGGTGAATATCTTTCGAGGTCTGAGGAGTTACTTTACCATTTAGGAATTAATATCATCACATACCATGGTATAGTGCTTAATAATAAGATCCTTAATAGGCTGCACCTTTGGTATTAGAAGCATTACCGTAGGACATGTCCCCACCTTACTTCTTTTGCCAAAACTGCACTCTAAAACTATAGAAAGATACTTGCCATGGTAAAGGTCATTCTAATAGTTCGGGCTTTGTGAGATACCGTCTCAATAACGGCAGTCTACAGATAGAAGTCAATATTGTATCTGTATTGTATCTGTCCAACGCCATGGTTGAGGACACTTACAGTAAAAAGGTCTAAACACCGCCCCTAAGTTCTTTGAACCTCTTATAACGGTCAGTGGCATATCGAGCGAAATTAGTAAGTTCATGATCTTACTATCTCGTTGCCTTAGCCCGATACCTTGTTGCTGTGTCATGACACTAGACATTGTATTTAAGACCCCAAGTCAAGAGTACCGAAGTAGCCAAGGACATGTCCTAGCTCCCGCTCGCGTTAGTCCGATGAAAGTGACCAATGTCATGACATCATGGAACTATCATTTAAGACCCAAAACCAGCTAATCCCTCTGTATCCCAAACTACCCCATCCACACGGCAGGTCCACCAAAACGGCTCAACGGATACTAAATGACCAGACTTCAACCACCTCATCTCTGCCCAAACTATGCTCGTCACTCCAATCTTCAAATGTTAGATTAGGAGTGTTTATTGAAAAATATTCTCACTCATACACCAGTGCGACAAGGTGAAATAGTTAGGAAGGCAGAGTCCCCCAAGTTAGACTCTGCTTACTGCACACCAGTGCGACCAGGTGAACCCTTAGGAAAATAGAGTCCACAATTTAGACTCTGATTATTTTCATAACCGCGAGATTTATATATTATCCGTTCCCTTGTTCTATGATATGAGTGACAACCTGAGATTTACTAATTGAACCTACAGTATGTGTATGAATCTTCATCAAGACAAAAGATGAGATCAAGTATTAAAAACGAATAACATAAAGTATATCTTGCACCAGTGAATTAAGGTGTACAGTGCAGAGAGAGAGATAAAGAAGTATATTCCTAGTTCCCTTGCGGATCCTCGACCGTGCTAGGCTAATATATAATTATGACCATTGTTCACATATAATTAAGCATTATTGTTGTACTTAGTGAGTTAATAAATAAAATTGTTAATAAGATGTACGAAATGTTATATGTTACCCTTTACTTCTTCGGTGTTGTATGATTTTGACTTCTCCAGTTAAGCAGAACCTACCAAATTCCAATATAAACCCGGTAAAAACCCTGGCATAACACTAATAATATTACTACTACTACTACTAATAATAATAATAATAATAATACTAATAATAATAATAAAACAAATACAAGCTCTGGGTTGATAATCATTGTTTTATCGCAATAGAAAAATAGAAAACCACAAGGAAAACAAGAATAAAAAGAAAGAAGACCAGAGCGACAAACCTATTTAGTGGGAGTAATAAATAACACAAGAGTGACTCATATTATGTCCCTGTATTCTCTCCATCGACTTTGCAAGAAATCGGAGAGTGATGAACAAAGTGGATGCCACACCCTTATCACCACCTACCTACCTCGGTATCAGGTAGCCAGATTAATACCGCCATGGAGAAGGGGCCCCAACTACATTCAGCAGCACCCCAGGTCAGCCTGTCTTACCTTCAACTGTCTAGCAGACAAGGAAGACAGGAAAACTACATACAGTATACTTGAAGTTGAACAAATCAACCTCTCTGGGACACCCCTCACAGCCAGTTTTTTTGGTGGCAAGCCCCTCGCAGCAACAACCACTAGCCTGGGCATGCCAATCACAGTCAAAAACTCTCCTAGTGACACGGCGATTGCAGTCACTTCCGCTCCTTCCCTAATTGGTACTCCCATCGCAGCTGAAACCTTTCCCCAGTGACACATCCATTGCGGTCACCCTTGGCACATACATCGCTGCTGAAACCTTTCCCAGTGACACGCCCATCACAGTCACCTCCAGTTCCCCTCTTGGCACGCCCATCACAGCCAAAACCAGTGACCCGCCCAGCACAGTCACTCTCTCTCTGCCTTTTGGCTTGCCCATTGCAGCAAAAACTAGTGAAACGGCCAATGCAGTGACTCCCTTCACTCCCGGCACGCCCCTCACAGCCAGCATCCAACCTTATGCTAAGGAATCAAACAGAGTAAGTCGCACAAGCAAAATGGAAAAACAAGGTCAAAGACCCTCGCTACCACGCCCGAGGCAAATGAAAATAATATCCTTTGCCCTGCGACTCCTAGGAAATACATTCCCCTCTTTCTTGCACATGAGGAGAACAAATAAGTCTTGGCTTTCGAAACTCTAAACTTTCTAAAATCACCAGAAACGGCAAACTACAATACACATGCTATCATAAATGTAACTTAGATTTAATATCAGGATCTTACAATACTCTAATGACTCCATGTTATTATTGGATTCAGAATTTTATCCGTCTTGCTTTGCAAATTACAGCACATACTACAAATACCTGAAGAGATAAGTTAATTAGCTATAATCTTGCTAATTTTATGTTTAAGGTTATCTTGGAATTATTATGTATATTTCCCATGTGTTTTGATGTACCTTGGTACCTCTTAATATATTTGCCATTCCTTCCATACAAATCTCACCAATTAACATAATTTGAATTGATTATGCCTCAGAGATACTATACTCGCTTATATAAATAACTTCACTATATTTGTTCATTGTTGTGATTCACTGACTCTATATTTATATGACCGTTCAGCCCTAAACATCTCTCTATCTTAATTTTAACTAACTCTAATATTCAGCTTTGACTTCAACTCTTATTATAAAATTTAATCTGCACATACCTATCTTACATCATATATTATTCAGCCTTCAACAGTTTATACCTAGAGCCCACAGCATCACTCACAAGCCTGGACTCTGTCACTTTTGAAGGTGACCTGGACAAGACATTGACTCATAAACATATCAAGGGAGCATTTGCATCGGCAACAGCAGCGGAGAGGAACATCTTAGTTTTTGCAACTTTGTTTCGTATACTACCAGATGTCGTAAGTCAACATTTTGCTATACATGAACCGCAGACGGGAATGCAGCTCGAATGGACAATTAATATAAAGCAACATCTAGCTCGAGCCAGCAGCAATGTAACAGGCCTCGCATGAATCCTTATGAATTTGATCCATGCAGCAACAATTGTCACATGGACATAAGGTGACGCAGATACAGTGGTGGCAAAAAGAGATGAAATAGGCCAACCTCCAGTATATACCCCGCTCCACCACAAGTAAATGATCAACAGCATAGGTACACAGCTTATTATGCTCCAGCAAGACATCCACCTTTCATAAATAGAGAGCAGCAAGCGAAGGGTCGACCGGCAAGAGGAAGAGGCTATATGCAAAACACCAGATTAGCCCTCAGAGCCCTTACACTAGGATACGTCCTTGGACACAAGGATTACATGTATGAATATCCTCAGATGGCACCAGCATATGTAGAACTCATCCAGTACCTAACCCCTGAAATACCATGATACCACGAAATATGGAGATGGCCTACGCATTCCCCACACCACTCCAACCTACCACCATGCCCGCCTTACCCACCACCAACGACCAAGCAGACTTACCTTCACCAGAAACAGAGAAGCAGGTAGATTTTTAAAGGCACCCCCTCAACTCAATCGAGTGGGGGGGGGGGGAAACAAATATCTATAATATCTATACCGCCAACCCCTATGTCATCACATCACAATAAATTGACTTAAGTGCAGCCTCCTCACTGACATTGGTGCACAATTTAGCCCTCTCCATCCCGCACAGATATTGAAAGGTGCTGGGGATGCCTCTCTACGAGTCAGAGGGCGTATACAACCCCTTAACACCTTCCCGACTGGACCAGTCACCAAAATCCACATATTATGAGTCCTGAGAATGAGGCAAGCGGCTACAGACAGCGCAGGACACCTTCATCCATCGCCCAGCAAGGCTAGGCCCGCACTGACATAACAGAGAGATTTATACCACCTCACTGCAGTGTTACACATAGCAAACACAGATCAAAACCGCATGTTTTTAGCGAATTTGGCCGACCTTTGCAAGACGTCGTACAGAGATAATTCAGGTGTCATTGGAAAGCTCAATTACTGTACTTTTACAGAAATATCATGTTTTTTTTTTTTTGTGTTTTTTTTTTTTAAGAGAATGAACGGAGGAAGGAAAAACACAGATAAAACAAAAAGGTCCATGTGCCTAAAGGCATCCTCCATTCATAAAATGTTTGTAACAACTGGATGTAAACATTTGTAAATTGTAAGTTTGTGGAAAGCAATTCGAGGGAAGTGAATTCCAAAGAGTAGTAGCTCTGGGGATAAATGAATTCTGATAAGCAGAAGTTCTGCATTGTGGAGGAGAAAGTGTAAATTCATGGGCGCTCTCAGCTGCCCAAGTTCTACGGGGAAAGATGTGGAGAGGCGGCACAATTGAAGCAAGTTCCTCGGAACAATTGCTGCGAAAATATCTGTAGAATAATGCAAGGGATGCAACGTTTCCCTTGCATTATGTATGCATTGTATGGATAATGTAGGAAGGTCCTGTGTGATTGCAGGGTTATTGATTAATCTAATAGCTTTATTTTGAATTTTGTCCAACTGCCTCAATGCAACCACTCCACTTCCACCCCACAGAGGTGAACAGTAATCCATCTGAGAACGCACATGACTTTTATATATTACGGCCAACTGCTCGTCAGTGAAGAATTCTCGAACTCTGTACAGGAGTCCCAGTTTTTTAGAGGCATTCTTAGCAATGCTTCTAACATAATGTGTCCAGCTCAAGTTAGTAGTTAATGTTACACCGAGAATGTCAATACTAGGGGAAGTGGGAATATTTACATCATTAAAAAATATATGGGAGTCAGTGAGATTCTGTCGGTTAGAAAATTGAATGTACTTTGTTTTCTGTGCATTAAAGGAAACTAGATTCTTTTGTCCCTATCCATTAATTCTAGAAAGGTCCTGGTTCAGAGAAATTGCAGTGTTTATTTTTGAATTTATAAGATCGGGTTGGGTGAAAGAATTGGTAAATGTGAAGGAACTGTGAAGTGTTGAGTCATCTGCGTAGGAATGTATTGGATTATGAGTGGTAGATATGAGATAATTGATATGAATGAGGAACAGAATTGGGGCCAAAACTGATCCCTGGGGAACACCAGCATTTATTGAGTGAAATTGAGAATAAAGGCCATCTACCATTACACATTTTTCTGTTATGAAGATAAGAAGAAATTAGTGGAACTAATGATGCAAGGCCGTAGTGTGACATCTTCGACAATAAGGATTGATGCCAGACTCTATCAAATGCCTATGATATATCCAGTGCTATTGTATGTGTTTCACGATGTTGGTCTGTAGCTTGGTTGATTTGATGTGTAAGAAGGCAAAGAATGTCTGCAGTTGATCGACATCGTCTAAAACCATATTGCCTATCACTGATTAATTTATTATTCTCAAGATGCTTAATTATGTGATTATTTAATATAATTTCAAAGACTTTACCAAGAGTGGAAGTTATAGCTATTGGTCTGTAGTTTGATGGATCTGAAGAGGCACCTTTTTTAGGAACTGGATGAATGTTTGCTTCTTTCCAGGATACTGGGAAGCATGAGGTATGAGTACACAGACGGATTTTTTTTTGTCAATACAGGAGCGAGCACCAAGGAGCAATTCTTAAGTACTATTGGAGGAATTTCATCTGGACCAGGAGCCTTATCTACTGAGAGATTCTGCAAAATAGTTTTGACATGTCTGGTGTGGATCTTAAGTGAGGGAATTTCAGGCGAATTAAAATTAAGTACAGGGACATCTTGATTTATTTCATCTAAGGTTGAGTTGGTGGAGAAAATATCCGCAAGAAGGTTAGCTTGGGTTAGCAATAGCTCTTGGGTCACTCACAAGATTGCCAGTCGGAGATTTTAATGGTGGAATGGATGAAGCAGTAGTGAAGTTGGATTTGAATGAGTTAAGAGTAGACCAAAATATTTTGTTATCATTTGGATTATTTAGAAGTTTATTTGCCTGCTTGTGGAGAAAGTTTGATTTAGTTAGGTTTAATACAGTTTTGGCATGATTTCTGATGTTTCTAAAGTAATTAAAGGATTCATGTGTTTTTGATCTTGTGTATGCATTGTAGGCTATTGCTTTTTTTTCAGTTACTCTAGCACAATTATGGTCAAACCATTTAGGTGAATTAGATCTTTTACTGTACTTTTGATGAGGAATAAAAGTTTCCATTCCAATTTTTACAAAATTTTGTATGTGGCTCAAGGTGGAGTGTGCATCATTAGAAAAGAAAGAGGTCCAGGGAATATCAATAAAGAAACCTTGAAGACCCTCCCAGTCTGCCCTATCGTAATGCCATTTAGTCACCAAAACAGGTTCAGAGTGGGAAGGTATGGTAGGTGATAGACAGGTGGCCTGTATCAGACAGTGATCAGGGCCAAAACCCCCACAGGCAAGGAGTTAAGGCCTCTATCCAAATATGCAAATCTCAAATGGACCGTCTTCGACTTACTCAATGACTGATATAATGGGTAATTAGGGCTAGACCTTTTAGAGCTACTCGGTGCCAGCATTGATTGCCGCTTCTGCAAAATAACATTCGGCAAAGAAATGCCCCAAGGACATCGGCAACAAGACACCACAGACCCAATTCTGTTCCAAGTGACACCTCCAACTCATATCCTCGCCCAAGCTGTCCTACATAATACTATCACATTGCACCCACAGCACTAGATGTGGATGCCCGTAGATGTACCTTAAGAAGGAATGCACATTTTTCACCCCGGCACAGCAATAATATTTGCCTCAAGTCCACCCCCCCTCCCCCCACAAGTGCCCCCAGACTCAGGTTCGGTGAAGATCGCCAACATAATGGCAAAGCCTGTAACACTGGCTAAAGGGTTAATAATTGGGGATTTAGAAACCGAAGCTTGAAACAGCTTAAGTCATAGGATGATAGGATGAGGGAAAGACAGATTGAGAGAGTTCCAAAGCTTACTTATTGAGTAGAAGAAAAACTGGAGAAATCACTTCAGTCTTGGGTTAGAGAACTGGACAGAATAGGGGTGACAGTGTGTTGAAAGTCGGGTCCCCCCCCACCCACTCTGTAAAGATACAAGTTTGAGGAACACATAATACTGTAATTGTGGTAGAAGAGTGAGGGAGATCCAACATTGCGGCATTAGAGAGAGATTGTAGGGGATTAGTAAGAGGACGTGAGCTGATGAGATGAAATTCTTTTTTACTTTTTTGACAAGTGCGGCACAGGTAGAACCTCCCCACACATGCAAACAATACTCAATACATAGATGCACTGTGCCCCTGTACAGAGCAAGAAGCTGTGCAAGGGTACAGAGCCCACAGAGATGGTTGAGAACACCTAACTTCTGAGAAGCTGTTTTAGCAAGAGTGGTAATATGATTTTTCCAAGAAACTTCAAGAATACTGAGAGAAGATGAACAGTTGATTTGTATATAATTGAATAGTAAAGGGTAGTCGTGTGGAAGACCGTGACAGGTAAACAGGTGGAAAAATTGGGTTTTGGAAGCATTAAAAATAATAAGATTTTTCCTGACCCAATCAGAAATCAGTAAATAATCAGATGATGCTATAGCCTCATCATGTGAGTTTCAGAATGCCTTTAACTCATCAAGTGCGATAGGCCTCACGGAAGGGTCACCATAGCGAACATGATAGGCCTCACAGAAGCAAGACCATAAAAAAAAACTTCCAAAGCACCCCAGGGTCTCTCAGAACAAAGGAGTATGTCATTAGGTGAGATAATTCCCCTCTAGTACTTCCTACCACTCATCCATATGTTTCTCACCCACCCTTGCCCTCCTTCTCAATTATCACCTATTTTTCTTCTTATTTTCATCATTTATCGGGTATTTTTCTCTCCCGCGGTAATATAGCACAACTGGGTTGCATAAAAGATTGTTATATAACACTGAGACACCTCCTGGTTGCTTCAGTTGAGTCAGAGACAGCGAGAGGGGAGGGTGTATGACTCGCTGGCTCATGCCTGAGAATACGACCGGGTGGGAAATATTTACAATTTTCACCACCCTAATGTTTTTCCCACTTATTTTATCACTCTTCAAAGTTCATATATTCATCATATATGTAAAATAAAAGCACATTGAAAACAAATAATGCTTTATATCGTAAATATAAGGAATTATGTCAGAATCCAAGGCTAGAAATTACCATACATCAATCCATAGCCTATGATAGCGCAGTTGGATAGTGTGTACATGCTTAGATTGATATGCAGGATTCGAAACTGCATAATAAGTCGTAGGCTTGTCCACCATTGTTTAACTGTGTTCATAGCGCAATGGATAAATGCACTGAATCTCGGTGTGAGCATCCTAGGTTCTAATCCCTGGACTGCCACATGTATTTGTTGATTTCATTAATTGAGGTTAGGAGTAAAGTCGGTTGGTGGAGGTAACATAATAATTCATTCAGGTTCAGGGGTAGTTTATAGAGAGGCCTTCCTTAGGGTTAAGGCCCCATTAATTACTCCTTCCATTCATCTATCCATAGCCTATGATAGAGCAGTCGGAAAGTGTGTACATGATAAGATTGATATGCAGGATTCGAAACTGCATACGAAATCGTAGGCTTGTCCACCATTCTGTAACTGTCTTCGTAGCGCAGTGGATAAGTGCACTGAATTTTGGTGTGAGCATCCTAGGTTCGAATCCCTGGACTGCCACATGTATTTGTTGATTTCATTAATTGAGTTTAGGAGTAAAGTCGGTTGGTGGAGGTAACATTATAATAAGTACCCTTGCCCCTAGGACATTTTCACGTTCCCCGGGTTATGGAAGGAGGTTTTTGAAAGCTAGTTGAATAGTGTAAGGTAGACTTATCAGCATATGAGTGGATAGGACTAGAGGCACAGGTGAGAAGATCATAAATGAAAATTTGAAATAGAACCCTGAGGATCACCGTAGTTAATAGGGTGAGGAAGTGAACAATGGCCATCCACAACTGAAGCTATGGAATGACTGGAAAAAGAGTTTAAGATCAAGGCACAGATAGAGGGATAGAAGCCAAAACAAAACAAAATGAAAATATGTGGTTTGTGCCAGTCTTTATCTAATAATTTTGAGATGTCTTGCTTGCTCAATAGAAAAAGTCTCACCGAAGTCCCAAAGGGAGGATGGCCAAGAGTTAGCAAAGTAGGACAGTAGATCACCAGTAGAGCAGCCATTAACCCACTGAGCACCAGCTGATATTGGGAGGTTTGACGTACCTCCCAACCTACCAAATAGGAAAACCTACTATTTGGTAGTAGTCTTGGAAAATCCAACGTCAAGGCTATTAACCTAATTGCAATGACGACTTGTCTATTTTGACTGCTATGTCGTCATTCCAACCGCGGTTAAAAAGAAAACGTCTAGAGTCTACTCCTTATCTTGCTCTAGGAGACGTTGTACATTAACCAAAACTACCACCGAAGGTGAAAAAAGTATAGAAGAGAAGAAAAAGGGGTTTACCTTAGTTACCGCTCAAGGCCCATCCCGTGTTCCGTCATGCGCCGATCCCTGTCGAACGTGCGCATGAGCGACCCTCTCTTGTTATCACATCTCACGTCAGCAGAAGAACGCGGATGGGCAGGGGTCCGGCGTGAGGGAGGGTATTATGTACGTTGGATTTTCCAAGACTACTACCAAATAGTAGGTTTTCCTATTTGGTAGGTTGGGAGGTACGTCAAACCTCCCAATTTGTTAGTAGTCTTGGCAAATCCAACGTCAAGGCTGCATAACAAATAGGAGGAGGACATCCAAGCCCAACCTACCAAAAAAACCAATGCATAAGACAAAATTATGAATGACAAAGAAACACAATTTAAACAAGAGAGTTTAATAAAAGAGTGAAAAACTGAGGAGTAGCTAAAAAGAGCAGTTTTAACACGTGCCCGTCATTCATAGTAATGCAAAACCATAGACTTGTCTTAAACCAAAAAGTACTGTACACAAAATCCCTTTTCTTCCAAAATGAACAAAAACACTGATCACAAAAACAAAACACAATTATCAATGAGGCAAAAACACTTATGTACTGTATACATATAACATAACCCCAAACTTGTAATCCAGTGTTGCAAACCCGTACTTCCCTCCCCCCCTTTTCGAAAGAAAACAAAGGAAAAGAAAAAGTGACGAGGGGGGAAGACCAGGCAACTTCGCGAGAGCCCTAGGAAACACGACTCCCGAGAGCTATCACAGGCCGAGGGGGTCTAACAATGGACATGGAGAGGTAGGAGGAGACGAAGGTATGGACAGAAGACCACAAACCCGCCGAGGCGACGTCAGGCAACGAACGAGTTTGCAGGAACCGTAAGGAGGCAGCAAAGGATCGCACATCGTGCGCAGAACCCCGACAAGCAGGGTTACTGGCACGAATGACCCGACAAATGTGGCGTCCTATCTGTACCTTCGAGAGCCTCCTACCAGTCCGAGGAGACACCCACACAGCAGTACCCGAAGTCGGAGCCACAGACTCAACATAGGAGTGCAAGGCCTGCACCGGGCACAACACATGGTGAGTATGCCCACGCTTTAAAGCCTGGATGGTAAAAGGCTTGAAAACGTGGGTCTCTCTCTCATTCTTGGCAACAAAATGAGGGGAGGGGGCTAACGTGACGACATTCAAGGACGGGGAGAATCGCATGCATTCCTGGGACCGCGACATGGCAGCTAGTTCAGACACCCTATCCCCAGTGGCCAGAGCGACAAGGAAGAGTGTACGCTCGAGCAACCGAACCGGTGTAGTGTCCCGTGTATATGTGTGAGAAGCCAGAAGGTCCAGAGCACGCCCCAGATCCCACTGAGGAGGGATCTGGCGCGGAGGCGGTCGCTCCCTGAAGGCAGCCTTCATGAAGGAATCCAGCTCCTTCGGTGGAACGACCAGCCCAGTGACGGACTCAAAGACCTCCCGGATGGCAGACAAGTGGTTACGTATAGTGTTGACTTGAGAGCGACGTGTACGGAAGAGGTGAAACAAGTAGTGTAGGACGAGGGAAGGAGAGCTAACAGTCTGGTGAGTGTCCTGTATCCACCTAGTAAAAGACCTCCAGTGGGACTCGTAAGTCCCCCAAGTCGAAGACGTCCATGAACGCTTCAGGAAGTCAGTCAGGTCCCGTCCGTGGACTGGGAGCCACCGCGCCTCACGAACATCCACGATGCGAAGGCCAACGAGGTCCGCAGGTCGCCAACCTGGCTCAAGTGGAAGTTTGAGAGAGGGAGAGGGACCGGACTCGGGCACCACCGCTTCAACTGGGAGTACCAAGCCTGGGCTGGCCACAGAGGCGCTATTAGCCAGACTCTGCCGCGGTACAGCCGCAGTCGCGCGAGGACTTTGCACATCAACAGTGCGTCTGGTGGCGGAAATATGTATATCGACTGCCACCTGTTCCAGTCTTCCATGAAAGCGTCCGGACCCCCCTCCGGAGTGCGAGTCCGGAGGGACAGGTACTGAGGCAACTTGCGCGTCTCCTTCGATGCGAACAAGTCGACCTCCGGAACACCCCAGGAAGCTGCGAGGTCGTCGAAGACAGTCTGTTTCATTGCCCATTCTACAAGAACGCCCCGTCCTCGCGACAGGGCGTCCGCCCACAGGTTGGCAGTCCCGGGCAGGTAGGAGGCGTGCAGGGAGATGTTGTGTCGGTTCGCGAGGAAGAACAACTTCTCTGAGATCCCCAACAGAGTCAAAGACCTGGAGGACCCCTGCTTTTGGATACAGTGGACAGCTGTCTGATTGTCCATCCTGAAGGCCACCGACTTTCCCCGAAGGGCCAGCGCGTGGTCCCTCAGGAAGAACAAGGGAACCAACAGTTCGAGGGCATTGATGTGTAGGTGTGTGTGTCCCACCCATCTGCCGTGATGTTGATGTCCCAGGTTTGATTGGTAACCCCACCCTACCTCGCTCGACGCATCTGTATCTACCCAGATCGTCGGCGGGGGGGCGGTCCAGGGCACAGCCGCAGAGAGCGTGCCCCGAGCAACCCAGTGTCCTAAGTGTCTGTGAATGGTACGCGGGATCGGCATGAGCCGATCCATAGGGGCCAACGGAAAAACCTTGTTGCCCATGAGTATCAGGCGGCGCAGCCTGAGCCTCCCTAAGGGAATGGTCAGAGCGGCCCAATTCAGCGAACCCACTAACGAGTCCCAGATCCTCCTCGTGAGGGAGACCGAGTGCAACACGGCGAAGACCTTCCTGCGAAGTTTCACCGCGTTTGGCTGACTCTGGGTCACTGTAGCGTTGGTCAGATCCCATTCGAGACCTACCCACGTCACGACACGCGACGGGGTCAGGCGCGACTTGGGAATATTGATTTTGAACCCTAACTGTGTGATGTGTTGAACTACTGTGAGGGTGTCGTGGACGCACTGTTCTAGGGTGTCTGAAACTATCAACCAGTCGTCCAAGTAAAACAGGATCTGGAGGCCGCCCCTGAGGAGAGGATCCAGAGCCTGCTTTACCAGTTTCGAGAAGATCCGCGGCGCGATGTTGAGACCGAAGGGAAGTCTGTCGAACATGAACACACGATCGGAAGTCTGAACGGCCAAGAATCGCTGGAAACGAGGATGGATCGGAACGTGCCAATACGCATCCTTGAGGTCCAGCGACACTACCCACGACAGAGGTCGCAGGGCCAGTCGTACCTGGTGCACCGTCAGCATCCGAAACCGTGTGTTCACGATGTGCCCGTTGAGGGCCGACAGATCCACCACCGGTCGCATCGCGTCGCAGTCCTTCTTTGGTACCAGAAAAACACGGGAGAGGAAAACCGGTAGACCGGCTTTCACCTCCTTGACGATTCCCTGCTCGTGCATGGATGTAATCACGTCGGCCACCTCCGAAGAGACAGGCCGGCTTCGTTGACAAGAGCTGAGTGGGGGTCTGGACTTCCATCTCCAGGTTAGACCCCTCCGTGCAATCTTCCGCCCCCACGTCCCTCGTGGCCACCGAAGGGCGCAAGGGCGAAAATAACCTGTGGGAGCCCCCGAGATGAGGTGAGCGACCCTTTCTGCGAGGCGAGAAGGAGAACAAGGAGGAGACCGACCTGGAGAACCTACACATTTTTTGACGTGGAGGGTCCCCCGGTACGGTCCCTGCGGTCATAAGAGCCACGTTGACCACCCCTACCCCCCTCACCTCGCCGAAAAGGGCGGGTCACCCCATCCCCTGTCCGTCGTGTGTCAGACCCCGTCGAAGTGCGGCCGGAAGTGGAAGGCTGGCCAGCCCCTTCTCGGCGGGGATGAAAGGGAGCAGGAGCAGAAGTGCGAGGCGGAACCGACGCTCTGGCCGGCAACTTCCCTTTCCTGCGCCCTTTCTTGGCGGCAGCAGTGGCGGCAGCACCCCGAAGGGGACCGGCAGAAGGACGGGACTGCGAAGACCCCGGTCGCGACACAGCGCGTCTTTGCGTGTCGTAAGCAGGGTCCGCCGACAGAGAAGCGTAGCGTTCCCAAGCATCCTGCGCAAAAAGCCCCGATGTATATAGCTCAGAGTATAATAGACCCTGACGAATATCCAAAGGGGCCTTCCGGCAGAACGAGGACCTTACCGTCTGGCGTTGTCGAGTTGCCTCGCACAAAACCGCCTTCAGCTCGGGAACCAAAGACACCGCGAGCTGAAGGTGGATCCGCCGAACGTGGTCCAAGCCCTCGCGAAGATCGCCAGGTGCAGTCGCCTCGATAAGTCGCAGGTGGTGAACAGACGTCTGGAGGGAACCTAGAAGACAAGACAATAAGTTCGCCACCCTCTGCCGCAAGGTAAAATCCCTGTCGACAGAGGACTTATCTGGGTGGGAGAAGAACGGGTTAGCAATAGCACAAATTTCAAGTTTGGGAGCGCTAATCCAGGACCAGAACTTGCCATCCAATCCGCCGACAGATACCAGAGGAGGCAAAAGCAGTGACGACTCTGGGGGAGGGACTGAAATAGATCTGTCGACGGAACGGTTGGCAAAGTCTAAGGCCTCAGCAAACCAGGCCTCCAATGGGAGAGGGTTATCGAGCACGACGGCCAAGCCAGGCTTACCGTCGTCGCACAAACCCGTCCCATAGGAGGACAGTCCCGTTAACACAGCCAGGGACTGAACATCCTGAAGGATGTCCTGGCGGCTGAAGTCTGACCAGAGCTTAGTCCGAGGAGCAGACGGGGGCTTGGGCTTCACCGAGAAGTACTGAAGGGCAGTCCTTGTCGGGTACGCCCGCACCTCCACGTCGGCCACCTGACCATCCACCCTGATCGCCCTGAACTGCATTTTATCATTGATTTGGACCGACCAGTCCAAAGGTAGGGCCCTCTCACCTGACGGGAAGTCGGTAGCACGCTCCGGGTGGGAGGCCTGCACCCCCTTCCAAACAGCCAAGGAGCCATAGAGGAGCGGCATAGTCCGCGACGGGACCTTGGCCTTTTGGATGGGGGGCAAGCGCGGACCCTGCCCTAGCAGACGGAGGACCCCCGCATGTGAGACAGTAGGGGCAACCACCTGAGCCAGGGCAGGAGCAGTACTAGCCGACGACCGGGCAGGCGGAGAAGCAGTGCGAGAAGGAATGTGGTCCACCGCAGAGGGGAGGGGGACCAAAGCAGGGGCAGGTTGGGTGAGGCGCTGAGGTTGTGTCACCGCCAAGAAGCGCGATAAGAGGGATTCTTGCATCGCCTCCAAGCGCGCGTCGAAGTGAGACACAACCCACCCCTGCATAGCCGAAAATCGATCCGAGAGAGGCGACCCCCTCGAAGATAGTTCGGCCCGCAGGGGCGAGCGTGAGCGAGAGCGAGACCCATGACACGAAACAGCAGCGTCGCGGCCCAAAGAAGGCGAGCGACGACGGCCGTGACGGTCCTGAGGGTCTCGTTCCCGATCACTAACGCCCGAGGGGGAAACATCACCATCCCCCTCTTCCAGCGACACGTCAGCCCCCGAGAAAGGGGACCCCGAAACCTCGCTATACTCCACCGAGTCAAGCGGCGGGGTACCCTCACGGGGAGCCGGCAAGCGAAGATCAGGAATAGAAGAAGGAAGAGGAGCAGGATGACGGGAGGGGGAAGGCTGGCCGGGTGAAAGGAGGTCAGAAGGAGCCGCGGGGGGAAACAGAGCAAGGATCCCCGGGGCTGAGAGAACAGGGCGGCCCGACACCGAGGCGGAGGAGGGAGGAACCTCCACCTTGGGACGAGACCGAGAAGGAAGAAGAGGCACCGAAGCAGGAGAAGTAGGAGGAGAAGCAACTACATCCTGGCGGACCCTCCTGGACAGAGTAGAAGGAGGGAGCAGAGGGCCAGCTACAGCATGAACATCCGCGCGAGTAGAGGACAAATGAAGAGGACGTCTTTTGTGCAGGGGAAGCGGGCGGAAGGTAGTAGAGCCCCTATCCGGAGAGGCCAGGGGAGGGCGTACAGGGGCAGAGACGCTAAACCCGGCCTCAGGGCGAGAACCATGACGAGGGCGAACGGCGGAGTCAAGGTGAGCAGGCGGACGAGGAGGGGCAGTAGAGGACGAGCGACGAGGAGAGCGAGAGCGTGGACGGAGCTGGGGATCCACCCGACGATGCGACGACCGACCACGGGAGGAGGGCCCGAGCAGGGAGAGGGCCAGGTAAACGGCCCCCAGACGGGTCAGGGATGCCCAGGGCGACGCGGATCCGGTCGTCAACAAAGGCCGGGGAACGGTGGCCCACAGTCCTGATGTGGTGGGAGACCACCGCCCACACAGACTGAAGGGATGCAGAGGCCACCGCCGCGTCAGAGGAACCAGGGTGATGGTCCACCACATCCACCAGGTCCATACACGGCCCACACAAAGCCGGGAGGTAGGCCGTAGAGGACACACATTGCGAATGCCGCAAGCAGGACCTGTGGCAGTCCAAGCACGGGGAGCCACAGCCCTGGCGAAAGCAAGGCATCCCACCTGCAATGGAAGAACACACACCATAAGCAGCACGTTGACGGAGTAAGTGAAGATAATGTCCAATAAAAACCAGGGAATGAGCATGGGTAAACAGGAACACACACGCAAACTGGAAGTCGTACTCACTCTAAACCGGGAGCACCGATGGAGGTGAGGAGGGCGGGTGAGGCGGAAGAGCACAAGCAGAAACCTGCAAAGATGGAGAAAGTGTTAACCACCACTCAACACCTCACATGCAGGGTCCATAACACCAGGCAAGTGCATACACCAATATAGTACCAGGCAACAAGATGACACAAAAAAGGGTCACCGGGAAAGCCAACTATAACCGCAAATTTGCGGGCCAATGGAGGCATAACCGTACCGACACAACCCTCCCGCCTCACCGCGAGACCCCCCAGCGATCTCCGCAAATTTGCGGGGAGCCGAATCGTCCGTGGACCGAATCGAGTACTCCGCAAATTTGCGGGACCGGCCGAGATGGTCCGGCGCCGAAAAAGCGAGAGGAGCGTCTAGGTAATACCAACACAGGCCCAGAAAAAAGCGTCAACTCCTTATGACTCCAAGCGACGATGGCCATCAAGCCGAGCAGTGTCTTCCTTGAATATCCTGACTCAACCGGTCAAGGGAGAGGCAAGGAAGACACACCAGGGGAGAGGAGGCACATCCCCCAGGAACCACCCCACCCACAGAGATAGAGCAAAGCCCATGAGGAGAAGTGGCAGGAAGGGTGTTTCGGCACAAACAGGGGCCCCCGTAGGGTACCCCAGGATTGGGCAAAAGGGAATGAAAGGATGGAGGTGAAAACAGTAAGGGAACACAAAAACCAGTAAATGAAACTGGCGAGAAAAAGGGTGGCCTAGCCGTGAGGAGAGAATGTGTCAGGGGCGAAAAACCCTGTGGTGTGAGGGAGAGGCCCCCGTAGGGTACCCCTGGATATCACGAACCACCAAGCGCCCAGGCCCTGGAGACACAGTGAAGGCTCGTAAGGGGGGACTCGGGAATAACGCTAATAATGCGGCCGACACAAACCCTACAAACAGCACCGCCACCACGAAATCTCAGATTGTGAACCAACTGTACACCTAGGCTATGAAAATATGAAAACTCATAGGGCATAGCAATTCCTGAATGAGAAACAAGCTAGGCTAAAATAAGCTAAACTATGCCCAGACTAACAGGAAAAAAGAATATGAAAAGAGAAAGGAATGAAAAACACATACGAGGAACGCCAGGCGCCCCCGTACCTTCGGTAGCTATTTCCACACGCGTCTCCATTAAACACACTGAGGAGCCCATTTACGTGTGTCCTAGATCACGTAACATCTGTCTAACAAAAAGAAGGCCAGAAAAGCCGAAACGAACCTAAAACAGGGTGAATTGAAGGAGCACAACAAAAGCGGACTCAACAATGGCGACGCGTGAAAAAATGATGTGATAACAAGAGAGGGTCGCTCATGCGCACGTTCGACAGGGATCGGCGCATGACGGAACACGGGATGGGCCTTGAGCGGTAACTAAGGTAAACCCCTTTTTCTTCTCTTCTATACTTTTTTCACCTTCGGTGGTAGTTTTGGTTAATGTACAACGTCTCCTAGAGCAAGATAAGGAGTAGACTCTAGACGTTTTCTTTTTAACCGCGGTTGGAATGACGACATAGCAGTCAAAATAGACAAGTCGTCATTGCAATTAGGTTAATAGCCTTGACGTTGGATTTTCCAAGACTACTAACAAATATAATAAATGTACAATGAGGGACTGGCAGGTTGTAATTTTTTTCTCTCCAGAAAACACATGGGATGGGTTAGTAATGAAGGAGAAAACAACAGAACGCTCACTTAGGTCATTTAGGGGTCCTGTGGGGCGCCGGAAAGTCGCAATTAACATAGGGAAATGGGTAGGCAAAATACTGGAAAATTCCTCCTGCGTGCGCCCACACGTACGTGGCTGGACTTGGAGGGTCTCCAACCATCTGTATTTTTGTGTGAGAAACTAAAGCAGTTCCCATACAAATCTGAACCCTCTAGGTGCCATAGGACAAGAGTAATTAAGGCGGACACAACCATTGCATCGCTGGGGTTTAGCGTTACATACATAGGCTACGCATAATGTGCGTCGCTGGTACTCAAGGGGTTAAGGAAGCCATACTGGTGATCTGTTTGAAGGTTATGGGAGGTTAGCTGCATAAGAAATTTCAAATGAAGAATATATTAAAAAACTTTAGAAATAGAAGATGTAAGGGCAATTGGACGTTGGATGGAGAGTTGAGAGCGGTCACCCCTCTTTGAGACAGGTAGAATGAGAGCAAACTTTCAGCAAGAAGGAAAGGTGTTAGATGAACGAAAGAGGCGGAAAAGTTTACCCAAAAAGGCCACCAAGTACATCTTTTGAAGAGATTATAACACTAGGCATAATTAACCCCTCCAATCCCAGAGATGACTATAGTCGTCAGTAGATAAGTAACTCCCAAGTCCCAGCGACGGATATAGTCGTCAGTAATGTACTTTCCTTGTAACTGCCTGTGAAACCCTGTATTTTTTTTTCAGTTTGTATAAGACCCACTGAAGGGTGAGAGAGCCAGTCTTGCCTCATCTCTTGAGGTGGAAAGGTGGTCTCTCCTGCCATTTTGGCCACATTGCTTGGGACTGGAGGGGACCTTTATTACTGTATTCTACGGTACTGAACGGGTTAAGTGAGAGGATGGTAGAGAAGGAGAAACAGCACCGGAATCGTCCAAGGTTGAGTTTATAGCGAAAATATGAGCAAAGAGTTCAGCTTTGTCAGGGCAAGAAGTGACGGTGGTGCCATCTGAGTGAATAATAGAAGGTAAAGAGAGGTAGTAAAGCTGTTGGAAAGGTTTATGGTTAGGAGGCAAAAGGTTTGCGAAAAACTAGAATTTGAAAGTACTTTATATTTACTCTTGATAAAAGAATTATTGACAAGTCGACGAACAGATTTGTCTCGATTCTGAGCAGAAAAATATTACTATGATAAGTAATAATTAACATGCGTCTTATAGACGCATGTTAAGTATTACTCGTTGTAGATATATTTAAGAAATGGGTTATTAATGCATGTAAAATATAAAATGCAACCTTTTGATTTGAATTAACACCCATTTGTCTTATTATAAATATGATCAAATAATTGGAAATGTATTAATGTTGATCTTGAATTTTCTATATTTGCATAATCGTGTGAAATAAACAACATTTAAGACATACCTCATTTCATGGTAATAGTTATTTTCATCACTGTATATGAGAAAGTGGTTGTGACACTCTTTATTCTTGTGTTGTAATGATTATGCTTCTGATTTCAGGACATTCACTTGTTGATCTAGACGTGTGGGAAGAGGGAGAAGTGGCAGGAGAGTGAAGTGGTTGCTGTGAAAGGCGGTAACGTCCCTCTGTCTTTGCTGATAATTTTCTTGGTAATTAGTTGTTTCATTGCCGTGTCATGATTTATCATTATTAATGAAGTGGGAGATGTAGTCACTCTTGATTGTAGATTTGCCATGATACTTGACTATCTTGGAAATTTGCTCAACTTCTTTCCTGTCCTTAATGGTGTTGCTTGGAGATTTGTTTTTACTTCCTGTAGATATGCTTGTCTCATTTATTCTCCTTAATTGTTTTGCTTGGATATTTGCTAGGATATGTTTGCCTTCTTTCTTCTTAATAGAGCTTCTTGTATATTGTTTTTGTCTTCTTGTAGATAATCTTGGCTTCATTCTTCTCCTTAACCCCTTCTGTACCAGCGAGGCCTTTTCTATTTTATTATAGCTATAAATAGACGATTTTGTGCAGATTTAAGAAGGATCTGTGGTATTGAAAAGGGTTGATGAAGATAGTTCGAAGCCTGTTAATTGGTGGAGGCCCATTTTAAGTTGATAAATATTTTCTATTTTTCGCCAGTATAACATGAAAAGGACAGAACTGGTACTGAACGGGTTATTCATTTTCCTTGTAGATCTTGGCTTCAGGAAGACATACTCGACTTCTTTCTCCTCCTCAACAGTGTTACTTATATAATTTGTTTGTCTTCTTGTACATATTCTTGTCTGCTTCCTTCTCCTTAAAGGGGTAGTACTTATATTTTGGTCTATTAAATTATCTATATATATTGTTTATAGTTTCCTCGCTAGACCTCCATCAAGCTTAAGAAAACACCCCAAGACCCCCTTTCAAGATAGATATGTACATTTTTCGGTAGAAAAATTTACCGACCGAAGGCCGGTTCCGCCTAAAATTACAGGCTCGCTTTCGCTCGCCAGGATAAAATAGACATCTAAATGGCACAAAAGATCTTAAAATCACCAAACTAAGGAACCAAACGTCTTAATATATGAAATCTAATGGGGCTAGGCCTGAGGGTGAAGGGGTCCAATAAAAGCAACTACCTGCCCCTTAATAGTGTTGCTTGTATATTTGTTCATGTGTCACAGCAAAGCAAAGCTATCCGAACGAGTTGCCATTTCATTGTTTCCCCTCTTGCTCCTTGTGCCTTGTTCGCATTAAGTTAAGTGATAGCTAAATATCGTAACTCTAGAATCATCATAATATCTACAAGTTGCTCTCTCCTTGCGCCGCATTATCGAACTGAGATGTTCAGATATTTGTAGATAGTCTTTGAAATAAGAATGCGTTATTTCACTTATGTCATTGGATCCATATATCTTTCATAAATAACAGCTTCCACCATAGATCTAACAAACAGTAAGTCTCGTGTCAGTATATTCATGCCCTCAGGCGATACAGAAAATAAAAATATTACAAATGTTCTCGGTTATACGTGTAGATATTTCATATTTTATAAATTGATAGCTACTGTAGTTAGGAGATAATATTCTGAATTTTAATACCAATTTAGTTAGTTTAAAAGTAATAATTGACACAAATCAAGCCAGACTAAATTTTGGTTCGTCGGGAACACTCATTGTCCAATTTTAGACCTCTTAACTGTGATATTCGAACCATCACTGTCAACATAAAATTCATATTGCTGTTCAATGCAAATCTGGTAAAACAATATATATATATTAATAATAATTTCAGAATAGTTGCCAAATACTTTACACTAAGCAAAGACAGATGTCGGTTCCTTTGCCAAATGTCTCATTTTCTATCCTGTATTTACAGGGAAAAAGAAAACGTGTGCGGAAAACAATAGCTTAATATTTACATTAAAAGATGTATGAGGGTAAACCATAGGGAGAGAGTTAGACACATGACAGTTGTATATGTAAATTGGGTTGGAATGGGTCAAGCAGAAGGAGAATATTATTTCAGAAATGGTCAACCTTTTATGATTATTACCATATATCATTCAAGTCGAACCTGTCCCCTTTGCAATGATGATCACATTATATTTTGGCAATTAATATTCTGCGGGCTGTATATTCGTGAAATGTGATGCAGCATCCATTAGGTGTCTTTAGGTTAAGGGGGTAGTGCATATTGTTTGGTCTATGTATTCTGTTATTATAGTTTTTACTTTCCTCGCTAGACCTCCATCAAGCTTAAAATAACACCCCCTAGAACCCCTGTCAATATAAATGTGTACATTTTTCGTCAGAAAATGTCCCTTCT
The DNA here is from genome assembly GCA_032716605.1 of Paralithodes platypus. Taxonomy (NCBI): domain Eukaryota; kingdom Metazoa; phylum Arthropoda; class Malacostraca; order Decapoda; family Lithodidae; genus Paralithodes; species Paralithodes platypus. The sequence continues at coordinate 9,760,554 of CM064538.1, read as the reverse complement.
AAAATTACAGTCTTGTTATCGCTCGCCAGGAAAAAATCGGCACGAAAGGTCTCAAAATCGCCAAACTAATGGAACGAACGTCTAACAACCTCAAAACTAAAATACTAAACTGGAGGGAGAAGGGGACCCAGTAAAAACGACTATTTTCCCCTTAAAGTATGTAGGCTAGTTTAAGTGGAAAATTAGGTTTTGCATTGCCGACATCTGAAGCTCGGACCTTTCCCGGTGATTTACTGAACTCTGAAAGACATGTAGGACTACAATTTAAAGACATGTAGGACTACAATTTAAAGACATGTAGGACTACAATTTAAAGACATGTAGGACTACAATTTAAAGACATGTAGGACTACAATTTAAAGACATGTAGGACTACAATTTAAAGACATGTAGGACTACAATTTAAAGACATGTAGGACTACAATTTAAAGACATGTAGGACTACAATTTAAAGACATGTAGGACTACAATTTAAAGACATGTAGGACTACAATTTAAAGACATGTAGGACTACAATTTAAAGACATGTAGGACTACAATTTAAAGACATGTAGGACTACAATTTAAAGACATGTAGGACTACAATTTAAAGACATGTAGGACTACAATTCAAATGGAGAGAAACTAATTACATATGTTTGACAAAGTGGGACAGATCCAATGGAGAGAGAGAGAGAGAGAGAGAGAGAGAGAGAGAGAGAGAGAGAGAGAGAGAGAGAGAGAGAGAATGAATGAGAGAGAGAGTACAAGGGAGTACAAAGAAAAACAAGCAACAACAGATCATGCGACCCATCGAGGTTACTTGCCCTCCAAAACACAACTGTTCCAATTGTTGCAACAGTATTCGGAGAGAATGTGGGAAAGATGTGAGAAGTAAGTGCTGCCCTGGGGCTTAGTCCATGGCAGGGGAAATTATATTAAGATCTATTAGCTTATTAAAAAAACATTACTAAAGAAATTATTTATTCAATTGCAAATGCAGTCAACCTTGAGTTCAGGGCAAGGTGCTTGTCTAGGCGAACTTTGAAGGACATCTCTGGGAAGCCCATTCCACAAGTTGACGACTCGATTGAAAATTAAATTCTTGGATTCGTTAGAGTCGAATGATTTACCAATGATTTTGCAGCCATTTCCCTGCGTGTAGTTTGATCGGTTAATTGTAAAATATTTACTACAGTTTATGTTGTCGATGACTTTAATGATCTAGAAAACTTGAATAAAGTCACCTCTTAATCTGCGCTTGGTTAATTGATATAACTTTAGTTCTTTAGCCCACTGGACCCCAGCTAGTTTAGATTAAATGTACACTGAGAGACCAGCAAATTTGGCCTTTTTTTTTTTTTTTTTTAAATAGCTTAAATAATGAGAAATGAAGAATAACACAAAAAAACACTCACCTCGGTCATTTTGGGGTCCTATTGGGGGAGGGGGGGGGGGGGGGGGGGCATTCACAGCCATCAGCTGATGCCGGGCGGCCTTCAAGCTTCCCGCCCGGCAAGACACAGCTGAGCAGCATGGCAGATGTATGATGCGTCCAGTTTTCGAGTGACGGTTATTTACACCACCTGAGCATCATGTGTTCCTTCATAGTTCAGATATTAGCAACATGTATCACATAATGTCATTGTAAGTGAAGCTACAGTGTGATAAGTGCATAGATTCAAATTTTATAAGTGTCGAGGGAGTGGTAAGCCTCGCGCGCGTCCTGGTTACCATGACGACTGGCGGGCTGGCAGTCATCTTGTTCATGGACTCACTCAAGTACACACTGCCAGCTGACTGACACCCGACTGGCAGGCTGGCGGTCATCTTGTTCATGGACTCACTCACGTACACACTGCCAGCTGACTGACACCCGACTGGCAGGCTGGCGGTCATCTTGTTCATGGACTCACTCACGTACACACTGCCAGCTGACTGACACCCGACTGGCAGGCTGGCGGTCATCTTGTTCATGGACTCACTCACGTACACACTGCCAGCTGACTGACACCCGACTGGCAGGCTGGCGGTCATCTTGTTCATGGACTCACTCACGTACACACTGCCAGCTGACTGACACCCGACTGGCAGGCTGGCGGTCATCTTGTTCATGGACTCACTCACGTACACACTGCCAGCTGACTGACACCCGACTGGCAGGCTGGCGGTCATCTTGTTCATGGACTCACTCACGTACACACTGCCAGCTGACTGACACCCGACTGGCAGGCTGGCGGTCATCTTGTTCATGGACTCACTCACGTACACACTGCCAGCTGACTGACACCCGACTCTCCCTTCATTCACTCTCACTTTTATTATGCCTCTCTCACGTACCCTGTTTATTGGTTTTATACTTTACCGTATATTTTATAGTTAGAATATGAGTATTACACATTGTTTTAGGCTCTTTTGACTTAGAAAAATGGGTTTTGACGTATTCTTAGTGGGGAGACAGGGGAGGTGGTGGTGAAGGCAGGGGGAGTGGGGGAGGACCAGTGTACACATGAGCCTAACTTGCTGTGTACGTAGCAACATGACACACTATCTGGTCTCTTTTTACCCCTATCATGACCTGGCGGAATTTTGAGGAATGCCGTGGGGTCTGGGTCATCCTCATCCCCTCTTCCCCACTTGGTGGGGAGTCAACTATGTAATGGGAAGCGTTAGGGGAGCGATAAACATAGCGAGGTGACGAGGTGCCTCCAACACTCACATGTAAACGAGGCAACTGGGCCGGGCGGCACGTGGGAGGCAGCCCAGTCCTTCCACTTCCATGTTCTCTCTCCCCACTCTCCACCGCGGCGGGACTTGGGTATTGCCAATTTTTTTTTTTTTTTTTTTTCTATATTCCAACTTACTTCCTCTCGGGCATAGGCTGAGAGCCTTAACATTCACTGCTTTACAATGAACAGTGAAGCCTGTGAGGTCTTGTTCCAGTCTAGGGAGTGAGACATGTGAAGCACGTAGAGTATAACGAGCACCTGCCATCTTGCCTTCACATGAGGCACGGTGCTCACTCATGGCCCGAAACGACCCCATCTCTGAAGCCACCTCGTTCTCGTGCTTCACTGTCTCACCCCCTACACTCGGACTCTCACACTTACACACACACAACGCCACCTGTTGAGCAGATAACTCACCAGGCATTGCACCCCTATAGCATATTTTGAATATGGGAATATTCATACAGTGCTATTTAATCAGGGAACAATGAGGGTATTTTATTGACGTTTCGATTGGGCTTGTGGTAATGCACTGATACTAGGTACAGCACAAATTCCATCCCAATAATATCTTCCCATTGATACATCGGGATTTGAACCCTGGACCTTTGGATTACCAGGCCAGTGGCAAGACCACTCCACCACACCTCCATTTTTTCCTTATTTACACTTTTGGGCAACATCATAAGGTATATCCCATATGAATTTGAACCCTCTAGCTACCATAGGATAAGAATAAATAAGCACAAAAGTGGCAGTGTGATAAGTGGGTAAACTGGCTTTCCCCATCCGCCCTTACTCACCCGCGCGGATTGGCTATGGGGTTGCCGTGTACCGCCACTGTTTGGCAACATCATATGGTAGTTGTCCATACCATCCTCATGCCTCTAGCTACAATAAGACATGAGTAAATGATTTCGAAGTAGCGGACGCAACGTATGCGGACCTGGGGTTTAACGTTACATACATTACCGACGCATACGCGACGGCGCTGGGATCCAGTGGGTTAACACGTTCCTTTTAACGTTTGTTCTGAAGACATGGTATCATCTTTGTAACTCTACGTTGAACTCGTTCCAATTTGTCTATATCTTTTTGATAGTAAGGGCACCAGAACTGAACGCAGTATTCCAAAAGTGGGCAGACTAATGAAGTGTAAAGGGTAAGGATATTGTCTTTAGATTTATGTTCAAATGATCTACCTATGAAACCTATAATTTTGTTTGCCCTCTTAACAACTTCAGCACAATGTTGACTTGGTTTTAAGTTACTGGATATTGTTACTCCTGTCTGCTCTCTGTTTACACTATTTAGCTGGGTGCCATTCATCGAGTAGTCTGCTTTTTCATTGCAGCATTCGATATAAAGTACCGAACACTTATCTTAATTGAAGCACATTTGCCAGATTTTAGCCCATTGTAAAAGCTTGTTTAGTTGCTTTTCATATCTTCAACATGTTCATTTGTCAGTACGGTATTTGCGATTTTTGTGTCATCTGCAAACTTTGAGATTGTACAGGCGAGACCCTCATCTATGTCGTTAATGTAAATTAGGAAAAGGACTGGCCCCAGCACTGATCCTTGAGGTACACCACTGGTTACATTAGTCCACGTTGATGGTTTCCCATAAACAACTACTCCCTGTTTCATTTCACTAAGCCAATTGTCTATCCACTGTAGAATGCCGCCTTGTATTCCATGTGCTTTTAATTTCATCGCTAACTGTCTGTGTGGAACTTTATCAAAGGCTTTCTGGAAATCTAAGTATATAATATCCACAGCTTTACTTTCGTCATATAGATTTAGGATGTCAGGAACGTTTTTTGCGAAAACCATGTTGTGTGTCTTTTTTTTTAGTATATTATTTTCCTCCAAGTTATTAAGGAGTCTGTTTCTTATTATTGTTTCTAGTATTTTTACATATAGTCCATGGGCCAGCAATACCCCCCCCCCCCCCCCCCCACACCTCCTCCCCCTCGGGATTTTATGGGGTAATGATTTTCATAATCTTTGGCATTTTATCTATTGAATTTAGGTTGTTTGCCAAAAAATATCCTCTGTCTGTGTTTTCAGCACTCATTTGAATTTCAACACTTTTTTCAGAATAGCAAGGCAAAAACGGGTTGATGTATATGGTGTTATTCTTATAGTTTGGGTAATTTTCTTTATGTATCATAGTAAATTCTTTTTAAGTAAGTTATTAATGTATCTTTTTACTTTGCAGATGACAACAGAGTGATTTAACGGGATTAAAATTGCGTCAAGATGTCTGAGGAAGGAACTAAATCTGATGAAAAGCCATTGAAGTTGGTACCTGTAAAGGCGTCTAAAGCACAGAAGAAAAATGCTGCTGGTGAAAGTAAGTATTGTTCATTATCCACATAATAAATCAGACTTGATAGTCAGGCCCCTATCTGAGACAAGTTTAAAACAAATCAAAGACACAGTTGAAGTACGACAAGCACAAAATTCTGTCAGTGAAACGTTGCCTCACATCTGTTCTCAAGTACCTGATGTATTCTTATCAAATCTGCATGGATATCATCGATGGTGTTACAAAAACTTTACAAACACATCAAAACTGTCAAAGAGGAAATATTTGCCAACTGATTATACTTCAAGTACTTCGAAAAGACTCAGGACTCAGCAAAGCAGCACAAATGTTCTATTACCTGCAGGTGAGTGTATATTCTGTGGCAAAAATCGAGTTACTAAGCAAAGAAAGATAGAGACACTTGTGAAATGTGTGACCAAGACAGCTGAAGAGTCAATAAGAAGTACTGCAGAAGAGAAACAAGATGAAAATATTCTTCTTAAAATTCAGGACATCGATTTGGTGGCTAGGGAAGCTCACTACCACAATTCCTGCCGAAAAAATTACACACGGAGAGATGATGTAAGAAGGAAAGACAGTAATACACTAGATAAACAGCCCATAGAAGAATGCAATGCCGCTTTTCAGTACATTGCCCATGATGTTCAAGAAAGCATCATTGAGGAATCCAACGTTGAAAGAATGACAATGCTCAAGGAAAAGTATCAACATTTCATGTTGGAATACAGCCCTGCTTTCTTTAATGAGTCATATAAAACCGACAAACTAAAAGCTATGCTGGTGAAGAAATTTGGCTCACAATTACAGTTTTGGCAGCCTAACTACAGGAGTGAGCTTGTATACTCAACACATGTACCTAAAGGTCAAGCAGTGGAATCTGCATTTGAAGTAGCAGCATCTGACTCAAAGTGATTAGAAGAAGCTGCACTGGTACTACGTAGAATCATTAAGAAGGCTCAGCTAGAATCACAACCAATGCCGTGGCCTCCATCCGCAAGTATCCTGCTGTCAGATCAAATTTCTCCACCTCAGGTCTTACAAGATTTCCTCGATCAAGTTGTTACAGGAAAGAAGCAGAAAGATTCAACTGGAAGGACAACCAGATTAGTGAAATCATTTGCTGAAAATATTTGCTGTGCTGTGTCAAGGGGGCAGTGGATGATGCCCAAGCATCTCCTACTTGGCATGACACTAAGACACATTACAGGCAGTGCTGAAATCATATCGCTGATCCACCGCTTCGGTCACTGCGCATCTTACACCAGTCTACTTGAGGTTGAAACAGCAATGTGCAGAAGTATTGACAGAGGTACAGTGCTCCCACCAACCATTGATCCTTGCCCCTCAACTTTCCCTTCATAATTGCTGAGGGGCACAGGGCCTTGGGTGGGGCTTTGGTTTCCCGGGCGTTTCCGCGCCCTCCTCAGCTCCCTGCCTTAGAGTGGCTTCGGTCACCCAGGCTTTGTTAGTGGTAAGCAGGGAGGGTTTTGTGGGGGTGCTCTATGGCCTTGGCCTTGCTCGGGACCTTGGGGCTGTTCGGCCAGGCAGCCTGGGGAACAACTACAACAACAACAACCATTGATCCTGATAGAAATATTATCACACACTTTTGTTGGGATAATTTTGACATGCTTGAAGAAATACCATCTGGCCTTGGAACAACCCATACTGTCCATGGAATAATAATTCAAGAAGTATCAGTAGATGGTGGTTCTGTCCCTTCTGAGTCCTCTCTGCCTAGAACAAAGGAACGTTCCGTCACATACAAGCCCAAAGAAATTGATCCTTGTTTTGCCAAAAGTCATGCAGAACCCAACTTGCCAATATTATCAACTGAAGTCACTAGTAAAGTATCAGCTTCAGCCATGCTCTCTGACAACTTGTGGATTTGCTCCAGAGCTGTAGCCATTGAAAAGAATGGTACGCAGATAGTCCCATCATGGGCTGGGTGGGTTTCACTTACAGGTAGCCAAGAAAAGAAGAAAAAAACTAATGTCGAGTATATGCCCCCCGTATTTGCTCCCATCACTGACAATGCTACTGTGAAGTATATTTTAAGGCTTTCCCAACAAGCATCAAAAGAGATGGACCAGCCATTCACAATTATAACTTCAGATCTAGCTTAGCTGTTGCTAAGAAGGCCTATACCATTGTTTGGCAAAACCCAGAGGAATTCAGTAATGTTGTGATCAGAATGGGTGTCTTTCATCTTATCTGCGCATACATGGGAGCACTTGGAAAAAGTCTGAGGGGCAGTGGTTTTGAGGAAATTATTTTGGAAGCAGGTATTATGTGCAAGTGGATCTGTTGAGAAGGTAATGACAGGCAAGCATTATAACAGAGCTCTTCGCGTTCACAAGCTTGTCGTGGATGCATTGGAGCGTCTCCTTTTACAATTGCTGAAGTCAGTGTATAGTGATCAGCTTGATGAGAGTACACAGGAAGCGCTCATACACCTTGCAAGAGATCCATGTGAAGAAACCTAAGAGACGCTTCTGAAAACCAAGGTTGCCTAAAACTGCTGTCCTTTCTCACAGATTTCAAGGACAGAATGTGTGAAGGTGAATTTGGCAAAACGGCACAGTTTTGGCTTAATTACATGGACAGGGTATGGCTGATGGACAGGGTATGGCTGATTCTGCGACTTCAGAGAGCAACTAAAGAAAATAACTGGAGCCTACACTTAGAATGTCTGGAGAAAATGTGCCCTCTATTCTATGGTTATGATCACCAAAACTATGCAAGGTACACTAACCTTTACTTCTTAACTATGCTGAACCGGCCAAGCACACATCCTGGCGCGGAGACACTTATAGGACAAAATGGGTTCAGTGTGAGTAGATCAGATGTACCATCATCAAGAAATGCTGTAGATATTACGATTGAACAAACAATAAATCGCCATGCAGAAACACAAGGTGGCATTATTGGCTTCAGCAGAAATCACTCAGCATACTAGAGATGGTGCACCACAAGGCATGCAAGAGGGAAATATCATCAGGCCACTTTGCTTTTGGCTGACATGGACAATCAGGAAAATGATTCACAAGACCTAAGGTGTTCACAGATTGCAAAAACGGAAGAGGATGTCACCAAAGTCATGGGAGCATTGCAAAACTTCAGCAACCTATTTGAAGTTGAAAATAAAGGTTTTCTGTACTGTCTTTCTTCTGGCACACCAGCTCCAAAGGATGTTGAGAGTGATCTTCTAAATGCAGACAAGGTTGGTGAAGAGGTTTTCAGAACATTTATTCAGGAACGACTTATTAGCAAGACTAAGAGCTTTAATGCATCAATTAAGCGACTCAATCTCAAGACATTCTCAGCGACTGCCAATACAGCAAAAGTTACAGGACACGTAAATAAGACCAAAAGAGTAACAGCTGAGAGAAACGTATTTAGTCAACTGTTTCTTCTCGCAGTGGAACATAATATCAGCTTGGAAAGAGTTTTAAGCTTTCCTTTGGGACCAGTTCCTTGGGCATTGGCTACTGGAGATGGAACACCAACAAAAACCGACAAGGCCAAATTGTTACACCTGCTGGAGGGTGGGAAACACAGAGCTGCAAAACCTCTTCAAAGCAAGAACAGTTACATCATCGACGGAAATGCTTTATTCCATGCTCAAGTGACCCTACCTGACACATTTGGAGATCTAGCAGAAAGTCTGTTTGCACAGCTCCCTAAGGAACCATGTGTGGACTTCATAACTGACTCCTACCATCCTCTCTCCATCAAGAGTTTTGAAAGAAATCTAAGAAGTTCTTCCACAACGTACATGATCAAAGGACCAAAGATAAAAATTCCTAGAGACTGGAAGAAATTCTTATCTAATGATGAAAACAAACACAGTTTCACACTCTTCCTACTGAATGAATGGAAGCAAGATAAATATGCAAGAAAGTTGCTTGGTAGAAATATATACTTTGATTGTGAAGATATGTGCACTTGTCTGACAACCACTGATGGCCATCATACCACTGCTGAAAATGATGAAGACCTCAGATCAAATCAAGAGGAAGCTGATACAAAGATAGTGCTCCACTGCTTGCATATTGCAGACCAAAGCTCATCTGACTCTACCATAACTGGGCGGTCACCGGACACAGACATTTTCATTCTTCTTCTTAAGTACGCACAGGACATTACACAATCAGTTCTATTTGATACAGGGACAGGCAATAAAAGCTGACTGATAGACATACAAAGCATAATTAAGGATGTTGGGAAAGATATCTGCTGCATTCTACCTGCTCTACATGCATTCAGTGGCTGTGATACCACTAGTGCGTTCGTCAGAAAGGGGAAAATTGCTATGATGAAGATACTTAAGCGACATCCAGTTTGTTGGCACATTTGCACAACTTGGAAGCTCAGGAGAAATTTCTGACGATGTGTTTGCTGAACTTGAACATTTTACATGCCTTCTTTATGGAGGTACATCTGCAACAGACATCAACAAACTAAGGCATGGGAAATTCATCCAACGATTCAGGACCAAGGAGACAACAACATTAGTAACAAGTTATGATGGAGTGGACATAAGCCTTTTGCCTCCTTGCTGGGATTCCTTGAGAATGCACATCCAAAGGGCTAATTTTCAAGTCCTTATTTGGAACCTGGCAGCCACAGCAAATCAAGACGTTCCGGCACCAGAACTTCATGGACGGAATGCTTCAAATGGGAAGATGGAATTCAAGTGGACAGAAGGAGCTCTCATGCCCCAGGAGCTGGTGCATGTGTTGCTAGAGGAACCAGATAATACAGAAGAGTATGAAGATGACCAGGAAGCTGTGAATCTCGTAGACTGCATCTTTGAATATGATACCTAGATAATAGGATAATAATGTACATGTATGCCTACATAAATATTTCTGAAATCATGTTCTATGCATTATGTAGCTGCATGAAAGTGAGTTATTTTTGTTTTTACGATACCATATTTAAGTGTTAGTTTCCATTAGTATATATATTTGTAGTAAAAAATATACTATTATGGTGTTTAACCCTTGTTTGGCGGGACCGAACTTAAGTCGGTCTAGAGAAGAAAGGACTATGTGGCGGGGACCCACTTCAGGCGGTGTGCAATTTTGAGCAATATTTGGCTCTGAGAGAGAGACGAGCGGTGAGAGGAGCGTAGGTCGGCTCTGACCGTTCGGTACGGGTCCCGCGCGGCAACTGACGTCCCCTCCACACACATCCACACTCACTGCCTCGCTACACAGGGAATTATGTAAGGAAATTACCGTATTTTAGGGATTTTTCCTTCGTCTTGTACGATCGTTGCAAGAGAACGCGTGGTCGTAGAAGGATGGTTCTGGTGTCATTGGAAAGCTCAATTATCGCCCTTTCAGGGATACATAATTGTATTATGCTCTGGCTCTTGTTTATGCATGAAAAAGAGCACAGAAACAAGGTCGTTTAGGGTAAAACCACCCGCTTGGCGGGTAGTAGAAGTTACCGACCTAGCCGCTCGTGGAGTGTTAAAATGTGAACATACAAGAAATATGCATTATTGGTGTACTTTAATTCACCTCTTGCTAATCATATTCAGATTGCAGATTCGGACACCCCTTTAAAAAAATAATAATAATAAAATAAAGAAAATAAAATAAAATAAAAAGGAAAACTGGGGAAGGTGCCAGAGTATATACATACATACATACATATTTTTTTTCAAATAAGACTGTTGTGATTTTCTTAGGTATTTTGGCTCTGGCGGTTAAATACAGCAGTTTCCAGATGGAAGACAAGCAAATTCTGAATCTTCGTACCGAAAAGATATAAAAAATCTATGCCAGTAAAGGAATTGTTGTGCCAACAGTGATGTATGGGGCTGAGACATGGGCTCTGAAGAAAAAGGAGAAAAGAGGGCTGGATGTGATGGAGATGAGCTGCTTGAGGAGTATGTGTGGAGTTACTCGTAGAGACAGATTGAGAAATGAAGAGATACGTAGGAGAGTGGGGCAGCAGGAACATTTGTCAGCAAGAGTGGACAGAAGGGTGCTGAGCTGGTATGGTCATGTTGAACGAATGGGAGATGAAAGGCTTACAAAGAGAATATGTGAGTCAGGTACAAGGGGAGATAGAAGGGCAGGAAGACCCCCATTGAGATGGAGAGACTGTGTAAGAAAGGCTTTGGATGATAGAGGAATGACTATAGATCAGGCAGGGGAAGTGGTGGTCGACAGGAGTGAATGGAGAATGCTTGTGAATAGTTGAGTGAACACGTGGTCATTTGGAGTAAGGGGTCGGGCGCAAGTTGGACTAGATAATAGTCCATCAGGCGCCTGGCCCGGGGAGACGATTAATATGAAGGGTGTGCCTGGAAGTGTGGTGGGAGGGCTTGTCGCTTTGGCTCCGCTGCATGTCTGCCTGCCGAGATCGGAACCTCTCCTGGTGGTCAGGGGCCGGGGGAGTGCTGGAGCGACCTTGGTAACCCTGGTCTCTGGGTCTTCTCCTGGGTGACCTGGATGTGTGAGAGTTTGTGTTTTTTATCTGTGTTTATTTTTTGTTTTATTTTGTTTTTGTGTTTTCCCTGTTCTTGCTCTGTCTTGAGTCGGCTACCCCCAAAATGGGGATTGGGCCTGAGCATATAGATAGATAGATAGATAGATGCCAGTAAAAATCCCCAGGGGGGGGGGGGGGGGGGGTTTCGGCACCTAGCCCATGGACTAATACTACTGAGGTCAAGCTGATTGGACGATAATTGCTAGGCAAGGACTTGCTACCTTTTTTTTAATTGGTGTTACATTTGCAAGCTTCCACTCATCAGGTATTTCGCCGGTTTCCAGGGATCTGTTGAAAATCACCGTCAGGGGTTTGGAGAGTTCGCATTTAGCTTCTTTAATTAAGAACTCTAGGATAAATTGCATCGGGTCCAGGTGATTTTTTTCCCCTCAGTAATGCTGATATTTCTAAGAACTTCCATATTGTTAGTCTGTCCTGGCGGTACTGTAGGGATGTCAGTTAGGTCTACTGATGTAAAGACAGATGCAAAAAAGTTGTTGAGAGCATTACTCAATTTGGTATCATCATTGGTAAAACCTCTATTTTCATCGACCAAGGGTCCAATCGTTGAAGTCACCACTTTCTTCTTCCTGATGTAACTGTAGAATTATTCTGGGTTCGTCTTGCTTTGATTCGCAACGTGTAACTCCTAAGTGTTTTTACTTTGTTTAATTAATCTTTTGGACTTACGTCGTAGATCTCTGAAGGCCTGTCTATTTTCATCATTATCGGAGGTTTGTAATCTCTCATGAGCATTCTTTTTAGCGAGTAGACATTCAGCTATATCTCTATTCCACCATTTAGGTTTGTTATTATGTGCAGATCTTCTGTTTTTTATGGTATGTACTCTCATACTGAGTTTGTGTAAATTTCTGTGAAAATTGTCCATGATTGGTTTATCTCATTATCAACACTGCATTAGCAGAGTGGTATCGCCCCCCATATAGTGGTACATGCAAACTGAAATGTCTGTCTGTCTGTCTGTCTGTCTGTCCGTCCGAGAACTCCTCCTAGACCGTTTGACAGATTTCCACCAAACTTCACACAAACTTTCGCTGCGTGAATTCGACGGTAATTAAAATAATATTTTTTGAATTTGTGCAATAGTTGTGAACTTAGGTCCCAAAAATAGTCCCCCCCCCCTCAACCAGCCCCCCCCCCCCCCCCCCCCCCCCCTTCAGGACCCCCACCCCCCACCCTGTACCTAAGCCACACATCATACACGTCTCAGATGTGATGATAATGGTGAGACGTGTGTCCGATAACTCCTCCTAGACCATTCAACGGATTTTCACCAAACTTCACACGAACATTCGGTACGTGAATGCGACGGTAATTAAAACAATATGTTTTGAATTTGTGCAATAGGTATGATTTTAGGTCCAAAATATGGTTTTGCCCCCCCCCCCCCTTCCCCGCGCGTGCGCTACCCCCCCAGCAATGATGGCGTTGGCCATCGTTCTGGGGGCGAAAATAACTTGCTCTGCACTTGTTAGGTTAAGTTAGTTTAGTTGACATTAGAAGTGATGGTAGTAATAGTGGGGATGATGGTGGTAGTAGTGAGGATGGTGATAATAGTAGTGATGTTAGTTGTAGTTGTAGTGATCATAATGACAGTAGTAGATATGATGGTGAAAGTATTAGTAGTAGTGATAATGGTCATAATAGTAGTGATGATGGTGACAAGTAATGATGACAGTTGTAGTGATAGTAGTAATGATGGTAGTGACAATGGTGACAGTATTAGTGATGATGGTGAAAGTTGTAGTGATGATGACAGTTGTAGTGATGACAGTTGTAGTTATGATGAGTCGTAGTGATGATGGTAAGAGTAGTAGTGATGATGATTGTAATAATGATAGTGACTAATAGTGATGATGGTTACCCATCGCAGAGTTGGGTATGCTGTTTTGATTTTGGGCGAAACGGCACGTCTACTTTATTATTGTTTATAAAACTCCAATTGGCTTCTTTAAATTAGTTCTTAGTTTATTGAAATTTGCTCGCTTGAAATTTGGAACTTTCTTCATATCGTCCCCCAGACCCGCTTCAAGCTAAATGTGTACATTTTTCAGTAGAAAAATTTTCCGGCCAAAGGCCGGTTTCTCCCAAATTGAAGGCTCGTTATTGCTCGCCCAGGAAACATCGGCACCTTATTGGGTTGAACCATCATATAATCGCCAAACTAATGAGATGAAAAGTCTTAAAATCTCCAAGCTAATGGAGTAAAACTGGGAGGCTCTAAATTGGCCCGCCCTGCACCTAATAGGGTTAACCAAACAAATGCGGGCGAGTTTTTTTCGCCCCCTGAGCGATGGCGGTCTGTGTGACTGTGCCCCTACGGGGCCCCTTTCTATTAAAATCAGTTCAATACATCAATGCATACCTTTCAATCCTATAACTTGTATTATTTAAGAGAATATTCCGAACCATTTTTCTGAACATTATATATCATGGAGTCGTTTCCTATTGCGTGCCTATTTTACTGATTAACTGAGAGAGCCATCCGAGGAAGAGGGCGAAAATAATTTCTTTAAAACTGACAGATGAAACACTTGCCTGAGACACTTATCGTTGTTTTGTTAAACTCTGCGTAAGAAGAGTGGTATCGCCCCCCGTATAGTGGTGCATGCCGGCCGAAATGTCTGTCTGTCTGTCTGTCTGTCTGTCTGTCCGTCCGAGAACTCCTCCTAGACCGTTTGACGGATTTTTACCAAAGTTCACACGAACCTTCGGTGTGTGAATTCGACGGTAATTAAAACAAGATTTTTTGAATTTGTGCAATACTTATGATCTTAGGTCCAAAAAATGGTTCTCCCCCCCCCCCCCAGCGCCCCCCCCCCCTCCTCTCAGGACCCCCCCCCCCCCTGCACCTATTCTCAAGCAATGATGATGGCATTATGTGTGTGTGTGCCCCGTAGGGGCACACTTACACAGAACGCCATCATTCAGGGGGCGGAAAAAAACTTGCCCGCATTTGTTAGGTTAACCCTATTAGGTGCAGGGCTGGCCAATTTAGATCTTCCCAGTTTTACTCCATTAGCTTGGAGATTTTAAGACGTTTCATCTCATTAGTTTGGCGATTATATGATGGTTCAACCCAATAAGGTCCCGATGTTTCCTGGGCAAGCGATAGCGAGCCTTCAATTTGGTAGAAACCAGCCTTTGGCCGGAACATTTTTCTACTGAAAAATGTACACATTTAGCTTGAAGCGGGTCTGTTGGACGATATTTTTTAGTTTGAAGGGGGTCTGGAGAGGTGTTTTTTAAAGTCTAGGGGGTAAACTAAAAATACATTGTACGAAAATGGCAAACACAATTAAAACCCACCATAATTAAACAAAATACCAAAATAACCCCCAAGACGTTGCACCAGATAGTGTTAAGTTAGTTTAGTTGACATTAGAATTGATGGTAGCAATAGTGGAGATAATGTTGATGGTAGTGATGATGGTGATAATAGCAGTGATGATGGTTGTAGATTTAGTGAAAATGATAACAGTAGTGATGATGGTAGTGATGATGATAACTGGGGTGAGAGTAGTAGTGATGATTGTAAGATGATGGTGATGATAGTAATGGTGATGATGATAGTAGTATTGATGATGGTGACAATTGCAGTTATGATAGTAGTAGTGATGATGGTGGTAATATTAGTGATTATGGTAGTAGTAGTGATGATGGTGACAATTGTAGTGATGATAGTAGTAGTGATGATGGTGGTAATATTAGTGATGATGATAACCCTTCGCAGAGTTGGGTATGCCCTTTTGATTTTGGGCAAAACGGCACGTCTACTTTATTGCTATTAAATTATATATATACCGTACTTAATAACACTCAACGAGCGGCTAGTTTGGTAACATCTACCTGCCAAGCGGGCCGATTTACCCTAAACGAGCTTCATTCCATGCTCTTTTTCATGCATAAACAAGAGCCAGAGCGTAATACAATTATGTATCCGTGAAAGGGCGATAATTGAGCTTTCCAATGACACCTGAACAATCCTTGCACGACCACGGGTTGTCTTGCAACGATGTTGCAACGCGTGTACAACAACCCTAAAATACGGTAATTTCCTTAAATAATTCCCTGTCTAGGGAGGCAGTGGATATGGATGTGTGTGGAGGAGGGACCAGTCGCGGTACGGGTGCCGTGCCGAAAGGTCAGAGCCCACCCGCGCTGCCCACCGCTCGGACTCTCTCTCAGAGCCAATTATGTGCTCAACATCGCATTGGACTTAAGTCGGGCCCCGCCAATTAGGTCTTGGTTCTCTTGACCGCCTTAAGTCGGGCCCCGATAGACAAGGGTTAAAGTGATCGTACGATGGTCATTATTGCAGAATTCATCAACAACAGTCAATTTATCGATCAAAACTTCTTTTGATGCAAGTACAAGGTCAAGAACACTATTACCGCAGGTTGGAGTTTGAACAAATTGATGAAGGAAACTTTCTTTTAAGTTGGCATACAGATCGTGTCCGGAGTGTGAAGTAAGAGTGTTGCTCCACTTGGTCACTGGCAAATTAAAGTCGCCAAAAATGATAGTGTCGTGTATGCTAGTTATTTCGGCAATTTGCTCGTAGATATCTTGGTCGGTTTGCACTGGTTGGGCTGGGGGTCTGTATATTAATGCTAGGATTATTTTTGTTCCTTTATTGTTTTTATTAGCACATAAGAAGAATCCATATTTACTATTTGAGGTTTTGTCAAGAGACTTGGGTATAGACTTTCTTTGATAAAAAATATAATGCCGCTTCCATTTTTATTAACTGCTTTTCTCAAACATTACATACCTTGGAAGTGAAAACTCTGCTAGTGAAAACTCTGCTAAAAGAGAGAGAGAGAGAGAGAGACGTGCGAGGAGATGAAGGTAATTGAATCATGGTCTCTTAACACGTTAAGGGATGGAGGCCTAACACTTCCAGGCTGGTGGTAAGGTTTATTGGCTCTACTCTCTCCACCAACACTATAGCTATGCTGATCCTTCTATAGGGAGACAAGCCATGTTGTGTGCCTTTTGTTGTGGTTTGACTAACTCACAATATTGTACAGTTGAGTTATAATGTTTTTGGTACATTTTCAAGTCGGACAATCAAGACACGATAATTTAAGGATATATTTTGAAATTATTGTATTGAAAACTAACATCATGAGAGTCTGCTTTTGAGTTGCAGTTGGGATGTGTGTACATGCTTAGATTGATATGCAGGATTCGAAGTTGCATAATAAATCGTAGGCAGTGTCCACCATTCTTTAACAGTCTTTGTGGTGCAATGCATAAGGTGTTGATTTTTGGTGTGAGCGTCCTGGGTTCGAATCAACGGACTGCCACATGTGTGTGATAAATTTCATTAATCGATTTTTTGGAGTACAGTTGGTTGTTGGATAGAACATAATAATTGATATTGGTTCAGGAGTAATTTATCGAGAGGACTTCCCTAGTGGTTAAGGCCCCATTAATTGCTCTTTCCATTCACATATGCATAGCCTACGTGAGTTGCAGTTGGGATGTGTGTTCATGCTTAGATTGATATGCAGGATTCGAAGTTGCATAATGAATCGTAGGCAGTGTCCACCATTCTTTAACTGTCTTTGTGGCGCAATGCATAAGGTGGTGATTTTTGGTGTGAGCGTCCTGGGTTTGAATCCACGGACTGCCACATGTGTGTGTTAAATTTCATTAATCGATTTTTAGAGTAGAGTTGGTTGTTGGATAGAACATAATAATTTATATTGGTTCAGGAGTAATTTATCGAGAGGACTTCCCTAGTGGTTAAGGCCCCATTAATTGCTCTTTCCATTCACATATGCATAGCCTACCGGTACGTGAGTTGCAGTTGGGATGTGTGTACATGCTTAGATTGATATGCAGGATTCGAAGTTGCATAATAAATCGTAGGCAGTGTCCACCATTCTTTAACTATCTTCGTGGCGCAATGCATAAGGTGTTGATTTTCGGTGTGAGCATCCTGGGTTCGAATCCACGGACTGGCACATGTGTGTGTTAAATTTCATTAATCGATTTTAGGAGTAGAGTTGGTTGTTGGATAGAACATAATAATTAGTAGCCAATGTTCCATGTTTATCGTTGGGTAGTGCGCCCCTATCTCTTTTGTTTTACTCTATATTATTAACTTAATTTGTGAAATAGCAGGCATAAGTAAGGCTGTGGTGCTTGAAATTATATTTGGTGTCTATGGGAGCGCAAATAATACAGACTTGAATTCACCCTTTCTATTAAAATCAGTTCAATACATCAATGCATACCTTTCAATCCTATAACTTGTATTATTTAAGAGAATATTCCGAACCATTTTTCTGAACAATATATATAATGGAGTCGTTTCCTATTGCGTGCCTATTTTACTGTTTAACTTAGAGAGCCATCCGAGGAAGAAGGCGAAAATAATTTCTATAAAACTGACAGATGAAACACTTGCCTAAGACACTTATCGTTGTTTTGTTAAACTCGGTCATCATCGTTCAATTTTATTCACTTGTTTGTATAAATCAGTGAATTGAACATTCCCTTTGCTATTACATATTTTTGTTTTATAATTCTGTTCATTCATCTACAACCATACATAAATACCTCACCTTTGTCTTCATTCTGTATTTTCCATTATGTATCTCTATTATCTTATGACTCTCTAAAACATTTATATTATATTTTTTACTTTCAACGTTTCTCGCCCAAGCCTTAGCCATGTAGATCTTCCGTCCACTCATCCCTGCCTCTTGTTCGCCTCTCATACACTTTGTTCAGTTGCTCTCATGTTCTGCTATAGCTGCCATTTTCAATTATGTCGAACGTATATCGTTCTCTCTCATACCCTGTGGATATTCGGTGTTCTATTATCATTTCAACTCATTTGTATTTCAGAATTGGCATTCTTTTTTCCCATTTGTGCTCGTTTTCATAATCCGTCCATCTCATTATCTTGTCTCAACACTTGCTCAGCATTTCTTTCTAACCAAATTGCTTTAAAATACCCTAATAAGAATTATTAATTATCAAATTTGTTTGGGTCACTACTGCACTGCGTGTTTACTCAACTTATTTACTCTCAAAATTCATCGTGTTTACCTCGCTTTTTGACGAATGTAAATTTTTGGGGATATGTCCTACACTAAATCTTGATCAAGAATTAGTTTTGTCTTTGATGTTTCGCTTTGTTAGTTTTCCTCGCATTTTACACATTATTATAATGTAAAAGTCTCTTTTTGAGCCTTTATAATTTTCACATTTGTTTTTAGTTAACCATTCAAAATACTATAATTGTTCTTCACGCTTGACTTGTCCACTTTTATCCAAGTTACCGTAGTAGTAATTTAAGGCCACTGTACCACTTGTCCCCTTTATGGTACCATCTGACAGTTTATGAAATTTCAGCACCAGAAAAGTCGGCACTGGATTTTCGGCACCAGAAACTTGGGCACCGAATTTGTGGCATCGTGAAACTTCGCTAACAAGAAGTTTGCGCTCCATGTTATTTGGGCATCTAGAGTTTTGCTCACCACATTTTTGTGCAGAAATGGTGATAGTAATGACATCAGAAACACTGATATCAACAGTAGTGGTGATGGTATGTTAATTGTAATTTTGTTAACCCGTACAGCCCCAGCGACGCGTCTGACGCGTCGGCGATGTATGTAACGCACAGCCCCAGCGACGCGTCTGACGAGTCACCCTAATTGCTCCGACCGTAACCTCAGGTGTAGCCACTCGAGAGGTCTCAGATTTCTATGGGAACTGTGTACGTATCCCACGCAACCGTGCCGATGGTTGAAAACTCTCAAAGTCCACGTGCGTGCGCGTGAGCGCGCAATAACCTGTTTTTTGGGGGTAATTGCCTTCAATTTTTTACTCTTGTAAAATACGTTTTCGGGGGCTCTGTAGGACCATTCTTTAAGCTTTTTGAGCGGTTTTTCGTGTTTTTTCCTTCATTCCTAACCCATTCGCTATTGTTTCTGGAATAAAACCATTTTTTGAAAACTGGCTGGGTTCTGGTGCACAAACATTACAAAACTAGCCTAGGCTCCACGGGTTAATGGCAGTAGTCTTGATAGTATTGATAATAATTATGAAGGTGCTAAGGATTTACAGTACTGTTGACAATAGTAATGTTTGCAATGACAGCAGTTATGATAATATTGATAGTAGCTATGATAATAGCGATATTTGTAATGACAGTACATAGCAAGGCTATCGGCGATGACATGCTTCAACCCCTCCATGTAGTCGGAGACTGCCACAAAGTGGTTGGGGCAGTTTTAGACAATCACCATCAGTATTCCTACTACTACCACAATAACCACCACCATCACTATTACCTGTACAGTACTACCGCATTCACTGCCACCACCACCACCACCACCATCAGTAATACCACCATCCTCATCACTATTACTACCACACCATCATCACTTCAATCCAACGACCACTACCATCATCACTACGAGTACCATAATAACCATCACTACTACTACCATAATCACCACCACTATCACAACTACTATAGGAAGCACCAACGAAAACTTTACAATAATCTTGATCCCTGACCTCTCTGTAACTTAAAAACTGTAGCAAACTGGCTGTAAATATCCACACCTATTTCCTGTTGGACTCTTCCCAAATGATAGAAACGTCAGCCCGATTGCTATCATTCATTTCGAGTTATACGAAGTTAAGGGGTAAAGGTTATTGTCAAGTTTCCTGGCGCTACCTATAACACAATTACCACCACCATCACTACTATTACCAATAATACCATCACCACAACCGTGATGTGTGTGGACACAAACACTGATCATAACCACAATCACATCGACTACCACAATCATCAACACCATCAATACTACTACAATGATGACCATCATCATCACTAATGTGATATGTGCATACACACATGTTGGTGATGGAAAATCGTGATGAAGGTCATAAATCGTGATGGTGATGGCTATTAAAATGGTACTGAGAGTAGTGATGATGGTGATGACACCAGTTATGATTGTTTGTTGTAAAAGCGAAGATGGTAATGACATTACTGAAGACGGTGATGCAAATAATGTTGTTGTTATTGTTGTCGTTCCCTAGGTTGCCTGGCCGAACAGCCTGAGTCCCTAAGGAAGGCCATAGCAATGATCGGGCTATCCCACAGGGCTCTCAAGGAGTGTAGATAATTTTGGCGTAAGTTATTGAGTGGAATGTAGTCTTCTATGATGTGTCTAATAGTATGGGGTGCTGTGTTGCATCCTGGACAGGTGTCGACGACGGAGTTATCCAGTCTCTTCTGATAGCTCAGAAGAGCTGGATGGTGGACTCTGTCCTCGCGTTTGGGGTGGGCAGGGAGGGAGAAATGACAGTATGTGTGTGTGATATCGTGCACTGGGTGTTGTTTTGATATTCCGGGGTGTTTGTGGGCGTGCTGTCATGTAGTGTGGTGGATGTTGTTGGTTTGTGGAGGCTGCAGCCAGGAATTGAGTGCCTCTCATGTCCAGGTGGTGTTTTACTTTGAGGACTTTGGTTTCTTGATGTAGGTGATCTGTAGGTGTAGTAGCTGTGCAGCTTGTGATGATTATTAGGGCTTTGTTTTGAATGGTATGCAAGGTCGTGTGATGTATTTCAGCTAGGTTAGAAGCCCAGGCAGGGCTTGCATATTCCATGATAGTAGTGATGATAAGCGATAATGTTGATAATAAAGATGGTGATGAGAGTATGGAAGATGGTGATGGCAGGAATAATGATGATGACAATAATAGTGATGCCTCTGCTATTGCTTGGGATAATTGTAATGGCACTGATGAAGATGATAATACTGATGGTACTAATAATTGCCACCCCTTCGGGGATCACGGCGTCAGGCAATAGATAGATAGATATACTAATAATTGCTAATTTGGGAATACCAGTAATGTTGATAATACTAATGGTTATTACGTAATAGTCACTCAGTCAGTCAGTAGCCAGCCCCTACTCCAACAAGGGGTAGGGAGGATCAGCAAGACACACAAGAAATGAACAAGAGGTGACAGGAGAAGAACACATAAATATATCAGACCACAAAAAACAAACACACAAACATTCAGAAGCAGATTGCGTAATGACAGTAGTAAATATGGTTTTGCAAATAGTAATTATAATGGCGATGATTGTAATGATAATAGTGTTTTATAATCATGTTAATGATGATAATGAGGGTAATGATGATTGTAATGATAATAGTGTTTTATAATCATGTTAATGATGATAATGAGGGTAATGATGATTGTAATGATAATAGTGTTTTATAATCATGTTAATGATGATAATGAGGGTAATGATGATTGTAATGATAATAGTGTTTTATAATCATGTTAATGATGATAATGAGGGTAATGATGATTGTAGTTATAATAGTTATACATAATCTTAATACTGGTAGTGACAGTACTATAGTAATGATATTAGTGTTGATGGTAATGACAGAGCTAATGTTTACAGCGATGGGGTTGACATACGTGATGTGATGAAAACAGATTATGCTGATAATAGTGATGGTAATGATAGTAGCGGTGGTTGTAATGGTAGTAGTGATAATGGTACTAACAAAAGTGAAGGTGATTATAATACTGATGATGGTAAGGAGACTTCAGATACTAGTAATAACAGTAGTGATAATATTGTTTTCCTTTGTGCATGACAGAGATAAAAGGCAAAGCTGCTTGCAACAAGTCTCTCACCCAAAGCTGAAATAGTGAGAGCCAAATTTTAAAATATAAGGGGGGTAGGGGGTATTGAAAAAGAAGAGAGGTGTGCAAGTGGTTGTGAGAGCTAGCTGGATTACTATCTGTGTAGGTGAGACATAAACAGACACAGTGAATACAGCCAGACAAATGAAACAGGAGTTTCATCAACTCCTCACCATATGCCTGTGATGCCTCCCCTGGGTATTATCCTACTCAATTGGTGTCTGCAGTACAGGTTGTAACATTAGTGATGGTGATTATAATAGTGTAGACGGTCCTTATTGTACTGATGGTAGTATTGTCAGTAGTGATTATATCATGATAATTATGGTGATGATATTATAATAGTGTAGACGGTCCTTATTGTACTGATGGTAGTATTGTCAGTAGTGATTATATCATGATAATTATGGTGATGATATTATAATAGTGTAGACGGTCCTTATTGTACTGATGGTAGTATTGTCAGTAGTGATTATATCATGATAATTATGGTGATGATATTATAATAGTGTAGACGGTCCTTATTGTACTGATGGTAGTATTGTCAGTAGTGATTATATCATGATAATTATGGTGATGATATTATAATAGTGTAGACGGTCCTTATTGTACTGATGGTAGTATTGTCAGTAGTGATTATATCATGATAATTATGGTGATGATATTATAATAGTGTAGACGGTCCTTATTGTACTGATGGTAGTATTGTCAGTAGTGATTATATCATGATAATTATGGTGATGATATTATAATAGTGTAGACGGTCCTTATTGTACTGATGGTAGTATTGTCAGTAGTGATTATATCATGATAATTATGGTGATGATATTATAATAGTGTAGACGGTCCTTATTGTACTGATGGTAGTATTGTCAGTAGTGATTATATCATGATAATTATGGTGATGATATTATAATAGTGTAGACGGTCCTTATTGTACTGATGGTAGTATTGTCAGTAGTGATTATATCATGATAATTATGGTGATGATATTCATATTGGTGCCATTAGCACATATGTCATTTCCATCGTCAGTAACACTATTCATATAATCACTAACACTATCCCTATCATCACTATAAGTATGTCTATAAGTGTCAACATATTGAGATAGCTGTCCTGCAATATTGTTATTACCATCTATATACCCCAACACTTTCAACTTTATCATCACTATTATATACTGTACATTCTCAGCATCCTCATCACTATTATTATCACCATAGAATTAGCATGATTATCACTAATGCCTGAGCCATGATTAATTATCTAATCATCATCAATATGGTTCATTATCATCCTCACTATTACTGTATATTGTCTATTATCATTCTTCCTATCATCTCCATGAACAGTACTGTCATTGTTATCATCTCCACTGCCATTTCCATCATCACTATCACCGTCAACAGTAATGTCATTACACGTCATAATTATGGCGATGACAATAATTTTTGGCATAACTATCATAGCTACTATTCTCACAATCATCACAACCGTTAATTCGACCACCACTAATGTCAATACCATAACTACATTCATTGCCATCATTACTACCGTCATTACCATCATCCTTTTTCTAGTATTCTTCATTACTCTATGTTGGTCGAGCTTTGAGAGCGACCCCAGGGTGGAAGACACCGCCCCAGGTCACCGACGATACCACCAATGACACCCCAAGCAAACCAACCCCGGATCAAGAGCTAAATGTGTGTCCTCCCATGCACCAAGTCAGATAACACAATACATGCAAGAATGCGATCGCCTGATCACCCCAGCACCCTTACCACTGATGATGCTGCAGGTAGAACCTCGTACAACTTCACCTGCACCCAAACCTAGGCAGCCACAGCACCCTTATCTGCCTCAGCCCAGGAAATCCCTGAAACCCGGACTACACACAACCTCTGACCATCGCCTTGTTAACGGTATCTGCCAGGTGTAACTAACTTCTGGGCAGTCGCTCTGTTGAGAGGACATAACACACTAGTGGAATGGAGTCTCAGGCAATACGTCTTCCAACAGATGATTGCTTTGAAATACCATTCATAACCTCATGGAACAGTTATCGAACTTAACCCACAAGCTAAGAATAACAATCCATGTGACTTATCTGCCAGGTGTAACAAACCTATGGGCAGAAGCTCTGTCGAGAGGACGAAGCACACTAGTGGTATGGAGCCTCAGGCAATACATCTTCCAATGATTGCTTCAAAATGCTTTGGAACAGTTACTCACCATAGCCCACAAGCTAAGAATAACAATCTGTGCAACTGATCTACCACCAGGTGTGGCGAATCTATGGATAGACTCTCTGTAGAGAGGACAAAAGCATACTAGTGAAATGGAACCTCAGGCAGTACGTCTTTCAAGAGATGATTGCTTCAAACTACGATCCATAATCTCATGGAACAGCTATCCAACTTAGCCCACAAGCTAAGAATAACAATCCGTGCGACTTATCTGTCAGTTGTAACGAACCCATGGGCAGACGCTTTGTCGAGTGGAAAAAGCACTTTAGTGGAATGGAGACATAGGCAATACATCTTCCAAGAGATGATTGCTTCAACATACCATGGAACGGTTATTCTACTTAGCCTCCAAGCTAAGAATAAAAATCTGTGCAACTTATCTGCCAGGTGTGGCGAACCTATAGGCAGACGCTCTGTCGAGAGTACAGAGCACACTAGTGGAATGGAGCCTCAGGCAATATATCTTCTAAGAGATGACTGCTTCGAAATACCATCCACAAGTGATCTGTTTGTGTCCACACAGACAACCGAGTTACCTCACTATTGCCTTGTTAGAGACAGACCTCAGCAGGTGGTCCGTACGCGTTCTCCGAAGGTTGGAACAAGTGGATCTCCTTTTATCTGTTCCCACCCCTAAATGCATCACTGATGTGCTAGGTAGTCAACAAACTATACTATTAGGGAATGGTCTCTTTGAAAACTCCAGTATGGCTAGCACAAGCCTGGTATCCGTACCTGAGAACCTGGTATACCAACCTGTTGTTGCTCCCGGTTCCAAGTTTCCAACTCAAGTCGACTGAGAACCTGATGACCTCACTACATTTCGCCCTATGTACATTCAGAATGCCAAGTGGCTTGACTTCTACAAAATCAGTGTCACATAATTAATGTAAAGGCTAATCAGGATTCAATAAGCATCAGTATCAATCTCCCTGGAGCTCATTTATGACGTGGATCACTGAGTTTAACCAACGTATACCCTCGGTAGCCACTCATACCATAATTGCACCTCTCAGTAGTAACTCTCCGTAACTACTTACCAGAATTTCGTAAACCATTGTATGACTAGAATGGTATCTCCATATCTGAGGCAGAGGAAAAAGTGTTCATGAGAACTAATTTCCGACTCCGCCTCCCACCTTGTCAGTTGATGCCGACGTGGTCACTCAATAACGTCCTCCTAGAACTAACTTCACCCTTTTAAACACAAATACTTTCAGTTAAGTTCTTGCTAAAAAAGGCTCTGTTGTTGACGACGCTAGCGATAAGAAATTGAGTGTCAGTGTTGATGACAATGTCGCGCTCCTAGAATTATCTGAGATTTATGCCAAGAATGGCCTCGGTTAGCATTGCACCAGACCCCATGTTTGTGGTCAAGAACGAGCACGCGGATCATGTTTTCACGAAATCTTAATTATTCTTAAGTGCCAGGGCTTAAAACAGGGTAATGTTAGGGGAGGTGTGGCGGAGTGGTCTTGCCACTGGACTGGTAATCCAATGGACCCGGGTTCGATTCCCAATATGTCAATGGGAAGATATTATTGGGATGGAATTTGTGCTGTAGCCAGTATCAGTGCATTACCACAGCACACCTAAATGCCAAAAAAATTCCCTCATTGTTCCCAGATTAAAATAGCATTGTATGAATATTCCCATATTCAAAAATATGCTACAGGGGGGCAATGCCTAGTGAGTTAATTGCTAAATAGGTGGCGTTCTGAGAGTGACGGTCCGAGTGTAGGGGGTGAGACTGTGAAGCGCAGAGGCGAGGCAGCTTCAGAGATGGGATTGCTTCGAGCCGGGGTGCTTCGCATGTCTCACTCCCTAGACTGGAACAAGACCTCACGGGCCTCACCGTGTTCAGCGGTAGAGTGTAAAGGCTATCAGCGTATGCCCGAGAGGGAGTAGTTGGAATATAGAAGAAAACAAAAAAAATCATCTATGCCCAGTGAAAGCACTTAAGGGGAGATGGGCCGTTTTTCTGGACCCTATTCTCCCTCATGTTTAGCCCCATTAGTTTTCAGATTTTAAGATGTTTGCCCCATTATTTTGTCGATTTTACAACCTTTCGCCCGATTTGTTTGGCAATATTATGACCTTTCGTGCTATTTAGGTGTCAAATTTTTTCCTGGCGAACGTAAGTGAGCCTCTAATGTTGGAATAAACGGCATTTTGGCCGGGACATTTGTCTACCAAAAAATGTACAAATTAAACTTGAAGGGGGATCTAATGGATGTTTTTTAAAGTTTGATGGAGGTCTAGGGAGGAAACTAAAAATATATATATACTGTATATATGTACCGGTATATTAAATAATTGACCAAAAAAATAATCCCTTCCCCCTTAAATTAGGGATGCCATGTTGATAGCCGATCCCATAAATCTGTCGCATCTATGGGTGTCACCGGACAAGCACACTCGGTTGACAGAGAACCAAGTAGCAGCTTATATTGTCAATATAATAAGAGGAGGCACTGGATGAACGTAAGTGGGCAATTTCGCTCTGATTTATAAAACCTATTCTCTTGACGAGATAGCGAGTACCAACTTAAACAAAGGAAGGCTACAGGATTAACCCCTTATTGGTGGCGCACGACATATGTCGAGTGAAATAAATTTGGACTATGTGGCGGTGCACGACATCTGTCGACCGCCATTTTCAGCACGTAATGTTGCTGAGAGAGAGAGCTGAGCGGTGGGACGAGCGTAGTAACCTTATGACCGCTCCGCACGACCACCGTGGACCAACTGAACTGTATCCCACCTTCTTCCCCCCTCTCTTACTCGCTACACAGGGAATTATGTAAGAAAATTACCTTTTTTAGGGTTTTTGCACTCGTGTTGCACGATCGTTGCAAGAGAACCAGTGGTCGTACCAGGATGGTTCGGGTGTCATTGGAAAGCTCTGCTTATGCCCTTTCAGGGATAGATACTTGTTTTACGCTCTGGGTCTTATTTAGGCATGAAAATGAGCACGGAAACAACCCTATTTAGGGTAAAACAAAACTGCTGTGCGGTACGGTCAAATAGACCGCCTAGGCCGCCAATAAGGTGTTAATGCATAGACACTTGTCCTGACTGTCCGTGGTAAGAGCCCGGGTGGGAGTATATATATATATATATATATATATATATATATATATATACACAGTATAATAGTAAAACTCGCAGGAAAAATTAAACATTGGAACACCAAGCTTTCGTCTATTCTCTCAAGACATCTGCAGGGTAATTCGAACGATTGGTGTTCCAATGTTAATTTTTTCCTGCGAGTTTTACTACATAATTTAATCACACGTATATGTGATTTAGTCTCCATATATATACAGTATATACGGTATATATATATACATATATATATATATATATATATATATATATATATATATATATATATATATGCCCAGGCCACCCGGGTGGCAGGGAATGAATGAAAGGATTGAGGAAAATGAGGTGAAAGAAGCAGTGAAACAATTGAAAGTGGGAAAAGCAGAAGGTTTGGATGGTATTGCTGTGGAGTGTATAAAGAAGGGTGTAGATGTGCACGAGTGCGTTCAGTCTACCCTATCAGGCGATAATGTTTCTGTTTGAGCAATCCTGTTTATGATTGAGCAGGGTGAACGACATTGATAGCCAAACATTGATTCTCGATGCTGATTGGTCATTGGCTGTGAGCGCGAAATTAAATTTTTGTTGGCGATGTCTGCGAAGGTTTTAGGCCCTGTAACATGTGCTTTTTTCGGTCAATTTATTTCAATTAATACATTTTAATAAATAATATCCATCAATATAGGATATTGGTTAAGGTAGTAACACTGTCAGCTACAGTCAACATCCGTGTTCAAGCTCAAGACAGACGGTAGGCTACCATCAGGCTATTATAATCTTATACTCTTATCATGAAATGTGGACACAGTTATTACGGTCATTATGTGGCAAAGGTAGCTTTTTATTCCCAGTGTAATTTTCAACCAATTCTCCGTTAGTCTATTGGGGAATATAAAAGTATATTGTTCTTTCCCTGGCAATGTATGTGGAGGCTGAATTAATTAATAGTTATTATCTCTTCCTGGCGATGTATGTGTAGGCATATTTTCTTTTCCTGACGATCTTATTGTATATAGGCTATTTGCAAGCCTATATTAATGGAATGTTCATTACTATTATTTTTTAACCATTAGATTACATCTGAAAATTGGACTATAGCGTGGGTAGGCTACCGTACTAGACATAGCTTAACTGACCTAACATTCTTCGATGCAATTAGGACTCAGAAAGAGTTTTTAAGAAATGTAAATATAGTAGGCTAATCAATCAATAATATAAACAAACGCTCAAAAACCTGTACAGCAAGTTATAACCCGTTAAAATAAATCATTGGCATAGTCACATTACCAATATATAACGATAAAAATGTAATGCAAACCGCATAAAAAACACATAATAATCAATTAATATTATAGACAAACGCTCAAAATCCTGTACAACAAGTTATAACCCTTTAAAATATACCATTTGCATGGTAACATTACCAATATATAACGATACAAATTAAATAAAACCCGCAAAAAAAAAATAATAATAAATAAAACATTAACTCATCGAGCCTCGAACCCTTGCGAGTAGGCTTATGGATTTAAAAGCAAAGTCGTTACCGGCTAGGCTATGCTTACCGCACTCAACTCCCGACGAAGTAGCTGTGAGAGTTGCACTCCAAGTTGCTTGTTTTATGTTATATATAGCAAAATTGTCATGATAACTATGATTTTCATAGGTGTGCCACCTTATAATTGAGATTGCGACACATAATTACCATGGAGGGAGGCTAATTAAGCTTAATTATGATAATATAATGTCGAGGTGAGATTTAGGCCTACTGTTATGATAGCTTCGCTAGTCACCTCCAGGGAGTGTTAGCGTGATCGCCGTCTGATTGCAAACAATCACAAACGTGATTCGTCGAATCACAGGCAATCACATTCAGTAGAGCTATCCCGTTTGCGTGTTTGGGTAGACTGAACGCACTCGTGATAATAGATTGGTTGGTGAGACTCTTTAATGTGTGCTGGTGTGATGTCCAGGGTACCAATAGACTGGAAGAGTGCATGTATTGTGCAGTTGTACAAGGGGAAGGGAGATCGGCAGGAGTGTTCAAGTTATAGAGGTAGGGAGAGCGGTGATGGTTCGGACGGAAGGATGGTTCGGACAGTGCATTTCCTGAGAAACCTAAGGCCCCGAGATTTTGAGTGATACTGCAAGAGCTTGTCTACTTTCATCACGCGTGATTTGGTTCCTACATCAGCTACACTTTTTAATGCAGGTCCGATTTTATGGTTTTTTGCACTTCCTATGTAATATTTTCTCTTTATATCGTAAGCTCTACCTCCATGAATATGTCAACCAGCGAAATATGCATTATTATGGTGAAACTATGTTGTATGCCGAAGATATTGCCGTAAATAATAAATGCTGAAGTCGCTTGTGTGAACGTTGAGCGTACCCATCATTAACTATATAGATTCGGGATCATTCGGACAGTTGAGGGTGGTGATGGTTCGGACCACTCCGAACCATCCTTCCCACTAATTACCAAAAAATTACCTTATCAATTGATAACACTACTTCTTGTAAACATCTATATTATGAACACATAGTGAAACACAACTCTTAATATCCATCAGGGAATAATATATTTACATTTTATTATGTATTTATCTGTGCTAATACAATATAAAATAAACTAAGTCAATTATGTAATTTATTTGCAGTAACATAGTCCTAATCCATACCTATAATATTGTTTATACAAATAAAGGTACTGCATGTTTATTTGATTTATGGATAAGTACATTATCCATAATTCTGGTTAAGTATAATCCAGTTTGTTTTCAATATTATTTGTTTACAAATATGAAGAGGTTAATTTCGATTATGAAGTTTGTATTTTAGCAAAATAACATGTCTTTGAATTGATATATTCTTGTTTTTCGCAAATCCAACTCACATAATTTTAAGATTATGCCAATTAATATACGTGACCGAACCATCCCACCCTTCTGACCGAACCATCACCACTGGTAGGGAAGGTTCGGATGATTTAGAAACTTGTGTTTCGGGAACTATAGCTCAAAACTGAAAAGAGCTAAGGGTTTGAAATAATTAGGCTAAAGAACCAAATAACGAAGCAACATTTTAACATCAACTAGATTATACTACTGCTTAAACCTGAATTTCTACAAATATTAAAAAAAAAAGTGTCCGAACCATCACCGCCCTCCCCTATTAGTTTATTATCAGTGGTTGGAAAGCTAAATGGCAGGGTGTTGATAGAGAGGATAATGAAATGTAAGGAAGTGGCAATAGGAGAAGAACAGTGCGGTTTTAGGAGTGGAAGAGGGTGCGTGGATCAGATGTTTGCAGTAAGACAGTCATGCGAGAAGTATTTAGAGAAGCACAAGGAGATATTTTGGGCTTTTATGGATTTGGAAAAAGCGTATGATCGTGAAGCAATGTGGAAGGTGTTAGGGATTAGTTACGTTCCGTTATGTCTAGGGGTTAATTATATTATATTACTGGAATCGTAACATGACACACTATGTTATTCATCAGTATAACATAATCAGTTATATCAGTATAACATAATAACTCCGGCATGCCAGGCGACCAAGGCTATATGGCACTATATTTATCAGTATAACATAATCAGTTATATCAGTATAGCATAATAACTCCGGCGTGCCAGGCGACCAAGGCCATATGGCACTATATTTATCAGTATAACATAATCAGTTATATCAGTATAACATAATAACTCCGGCGTACCAGGCGACCAAGGACATATGGCACTATATTTATCAGTATAACATAATCAGTTATATCAGTATAACATAATAACTCCGGAGTGCCAGGCGACCAAGGCCATATGGCACTATATTTATCAGTATAACATAATCAGTAATATCAGTATAACATAATAACTCCGGAGTGCCAGGCGACCAAGGCCATATGGCACTATATTTATCAGTATAACATAATCAGTAATATCAGTATAACATAATAACTCCGGAGTGCCAGGCGACCAAGGCCATATGGCACTATATTTATCAGTATAACATAATCAGTAATATCAGTATAACATAATAACTCCGGAGTGCCAGGCGACCAAGGCCATATGGCACTATATTTATCAGTATAACATAATCAGTAATATCAGTATAACATAATAACTCTGGAGTGCCAGGCGACTAAGGCCATATGGCACTATATTTATCAGTATAACATAATCAGTAATATCAGTATAACATAATAACTCCGGAGTGCCAGGCGACCAAGGCCATATGGCACTATATTTATCAGTATAACATAATCAGTTATATCAGTATAACATTATAACTCCGGCGTGCCAGGCGACCAAGGCCATATGGCACTATATTTATCAGTATATCATAATCAGTTATATCAGTATAACATAATAACTCCGGCGTGCCAGGCGACCAAGGCCATATGGCACTATATTCAAATTAAACAATGTTAGAGGAAGATAAAACACAACTAAAAGCCTTGATTATATTACAATATATACAATAATAATTAATCTCAGTGAATCCAATTAATTTACAGAAGATACAAGTACAAAATGGTAACTTGCTCAATTCATAGAATGATTAATAGATAGGCCTAAACCTGGCTACACAAACTATGATAATAATACTAGAGTTCATAATATAAAACAACTTAGCTGTAAGGTGACCATTGGTAACAGAAAACCTCAGAACCAACAATATACAGGCGAGAGCGAAGTAGGCAGGAGCTGTTTACACCACAAAGGTCAGACAAGGAGTAACAATCAAAAGATAACAGCTCCTATCCTCGAATCACGCTGTAGCCTGAGGTTACCAACTGATCATTAAATAAATTATCAAATACTTCAATAATATACCGAAATGTTATTTTAAACTTACTTCATAAATTTAAGGGAAAGCTACAATCAGTATTAGACAAGATTACATGCATAAGAACACTTAACAACTAAATGCATATAAACAAATGAGCCCCAACAAGTGCAGAGCCGAAACAATATGCAACTAAGTGAACAATATGTAACAAACTGAATGATATGCAAACGAGTGAACGTTTCCATCACAGATTTATGAAATTGGAGGAAATTTGTTGGAAGCAGAAGAGTTTTTATGAAGGGAGCAGCGCATGTGTTAGAGTAGGAAATGGAGAGTTCAGTGAATGGTTTGAGGTAAAGGTAGGTTTGTAACAGGGTTGTGTATTGTCACCATGGCTGTTTAATATGTTTATGGATGGTGTGGTGAGGGAGGTGAAAATGAGAACTATGGGAAGAGGATTGGATTTAGTAGGAAAGAATGGTAGAGATTGGGAGTTGAATCAGTTGCTGTTCGCTGATGACACAGCGTTGGTGGCGGATTCTGAGGAGAAATTGCAGCGGGTAGTCAAAGAGTTTGGAGTGGTTTGTGGGAGTAGGAAACTGAAGGTGAACGTCAATAAAAGTAAAGTAATGGTGTGTAATAGGGGTGATCGTAGGGTGAATCTAGATGTGAGGCTGAATGGGGAAATATTGGAACAAGTAGAGTGTTTTAAATATCTAGGAGGATTGATAAGCAGGAATGGAGGTATGGAAATGTAGGTAAAACAGAGAGTGTGTGAAGGAAGGAAGGTTTTCGGAGCAATGGGAAGTATGTGGAAGAAGAGACATCTCGGAATGAAAGTAAAAAAGTGCAATGTATCAAGGAATTGTTGTGCCAACAGTAATGTATGGGGCTGAGACATGGGCTCTGAAGAAAAAGGAGAGAAGAAAGCTGGATGTGATGGAGATGAGCTGCTTGAGGAGTATGTGAGGAGTTACCCGTAGAGACGGATTGAGGAATGAAGAGATACGTAGGAGAGTGGGGCAGCAGGAACATTTGTCAGCCAGAGTGGACAGAAGGGTGCTGAGTTGGTATGGTCATGTTGAACGAATGGGAGATGAAAGGCTTACAAAGAGAATATATGAGTCAGATACAAGGGGAGATAGAAGGGCAGGAAGACCCACATTGAGATGGAGAGACTCTGTAAGACAAGGTTTGGATGATAGAGGAATGATTATAGGATCAGGCAAAGGAAGTGGTAATAAACAGGAATGAATGGAGAATGCTTGTGATTAGTTGAGTGAACACATGGTCATTTGGGGGAAGGGGTCGGGCGCACGTTGGACTAGATAATAGTCCATCAGGCGCCTGGCCCGGGGAGACGATTAATATGAAGGGTGCGCCTGGAAGTGTGGTGGGTGGGCTTGTGGCTTTGGCTCCGCTGCATGTCTGCCTGCCGAGATCGGAGCCTCTCCGGGTGGTCGGGTGCCGGGGAAGTGCTGGAGCGACCATAGTTACCCTGGTCTCTGGGTATTCTCCTGGGTGACCTAGATGTGTGATCATTTTGTGTTTTGTCTGTGTTTGTTTGTTGTTTTGTCTTGTGTTTTGTGTGTTCCTGTTCTTGCTCTGTCTTGAGTCGGCCACCCCCAAGAAAATACAAAAACAAACAAAAATAATAAAATAGAGGAAAATAAAAATAAAAATAGGAAAAGTGGGGATTGGGCCTGAGCACATATATATAGATATATGTACATATATATATATATATATATATATATATATATATATATATATATATATATAGTGAGTAAAACATCTGTGGGTGATCTGGGACACTGCAATTTCCACAACAACAGGAAAACTAGGGACAGTATATACTCCAAACAAGGCCATCTTTATTATATGAACTTTCGGCTATCAACAAGCAGCCATCTTCAGGTATACATCATGATCCTAAAACACAGAGCAGACAACTACAGTATAAGAAAAAACATAAAAACGTGGATCTTAACAATGAAGTTAGAAAATATATATATATATATATATATATATATATATATATATATATATATATACTGTATATACTGTATATATTCTCAATTCTTAAGGGCAGGTGTGGTGGAGTGGTCATGCCACTGGATTGGTAATCCAGTGGACCCGGGTTCAAATCCCGATATGTCAATGAGAAGATATTGTTGGGATTGAATTTGTGCTATACCTAGTGTCAGTGCATTACCACAAAGCCCACCGAAATGCCAAAAAAATACCCTCATTGTTCCCTGATTAAATAACACTGTATGAATATTCCCATATTCAAAATATGTTACAGGGGGACAATGCCTAGTGAGTTCACTGCTCAATAGGTGGCGTTCTGAGAGTGAGGGTCTGAGTCTGGAGGGTGAGACGGTGAAGCACTTGGGCGAAGCAACCGGCCGCTTCAGAGATGGAGCTGCTTCGAGCCATGATGAATGCTTCACATGTCTCACTCCCCAGACTGGAACAAGACCTCACGGGCTTCACCGTGTTGAGCGGTGGAATGTACAGGCTCTCAGCCTATGCCCGAGAGGGAGTAGTTGAAATATAGAAGAAGAAAAAAATATAATAAATAAATAAATTTGATCCACCGATAGTCAAGATGAGAGTCCGTGCTTTAGACAACTCTACCACTGCGTGATAAAGAATGTTCAACCTTTTCCTATTCATATTAAAGAGAAATCCTACTTAGAGAAAGTATTCCATTTCATACACAAATTATAGAACCTATATCAGCTGTTAACTCTCGGAAACAAAAATGGTTCCACAATAGTTAAATATAATATTCTGGTAGTGACGCATGGAAATAATTTATGGGTTTATGGTGAACATGATTGTATTATTAGCATGAACTATTATAATTCGGAGAGCTAAAATATAGCAAGATAGGCTCGAATGGAATGTCGATACATGTAATATCGTAAAAAATCTTTATCTGGTAACTAATAATGATTATATCAATAGCAGAAAACACATGTTTTGTATTATTACATTTGGTAGTTTATACGACGCCCCCTTGTACCACAAATACAAGAGTTTCCGGTTGAATACACAGGTGCCCTCGAGGAGCACTTACTTAACCGACTCCATTTTTTTTTTTGTTCCTTATACAGGTACCGATCTGATATGTTATCACCGCCACACTAACGTTCCCGGTGTGTTGACAGAACCACCGCTTATCATCTGTCAATATTGGGTTGTACTGGTGTGTATCCTGAGGGGCTGCTGGGAGTCCTCGTGCGTGTGTGTGTGTGTGTGTGTGTGTGTGTGTGTGTGTGTGTAAAAGAGAGAGAGAGATTACATGTGCAAAAGCAAGAATATATGCGTAGTGTTACGACTGGGGTTTAAATATATCAGGGCTCTTATTCATTGGACTAGTAATGGCATAAATGCTACAACGGAAAGCGCTAGATCCAACCTCTGATGTATATTCCCAGTGAACAAAGAACACAAATACTCTACAGAGTTCTATATGCAATAATAGGCTATCAAACTCTCAATAAATGTGCGTCTACTCTAGGCTTAATGTTATGTGAAAACAGCCTATTATACCTATAACCGAAGGTGCTTGGTTATGGTATGCAAAGTAAGGTGGTAAGAGAAGTTACAGCTTGTGTTACTTTAATCAATAAATGTCAGGCACTCCTGCATGAAAGGAAGTGCACTAAAGTCCTTCAACACTAACAAGGAATCTTCTTTAAATGTTAGATGCTATAAAGATGCTCGTATCGGAAATGGAACCCAAAAAGGCAGGCAGCGGAACAATGCTCGTGCATGCTATGCACACAAAAAGGCAGGATATATAATGCAGTCTGGGCCAAGAATATCCTAAACGCTACAACAATAATAATCGCCACGACAATGCAGTATTCCTATCAACAAAAAGAGCCTAAGTCGTTTGTGTCTCCATACATCAAACTAGGCTGCGAAATGCTTGTGTAATCATAAATGGGTATGCATAAAAAGAGTAATTAGGTTAATATACTTAATGTCTACTGTGACTGATAAAGTCTAGCTAGAGTCAATGATACGAGATACTGGTGCGCATGGCATGCCGCATAGCCTAGTGCAAATCTCAAGTCTGTGCGTCAAATATTACGTTATAGGGAAGGGTAGCTCTCTTGAGAAACCTTAATACCGAAGTATTAAGCGTTCTCCTGACGTACCTCAAAGACAAACAATCGAGACTAGAACAGGGCAGAATGGTATAGGCAAAAAGCCCTCATTCATGCATGCTCTACTCTCAATGGCACACAGACTAGAATTTACTCAATCAACTCCAGTTCTCAGGTATGTCGTGCAGCTTTTTCCTAAAGCCAGCACTCATAGGAAACAATACCTTATAATATCAGACCCCTAGTCTAGCATTATCTAATCCAGCAGAACACTAATAATTAAAGGAAGCGGTACTAAACAATATGAATGCCAACCAATGCTTCGTGATCAACTTATCTTAACAACTAACATACATGGGTTATATCAGACCTTAACGCAGAATACAACTGGCCAGCATGAAGCTGATTTTGCAGAGTTAACCAGAGGGGATATAATATTAATAAAAGGTGGTGAAAGATATGAAAAAAGAGAGAGGTAGGCAGAGGAAAAGATTCTCAGGTGCAGAGCGGGGACAGGTAGCAAGGGATAAGATAGATGCGTTCTAGAAACCAGATCTGAGGGAGAGAGTGGCGAGGAACCAGTATATATACCGGGACTAGGTCGAGCCGCGTGGGAAAAAAGCGGTCACAAGTCCTCTTGCCACTAGCAAGGGAGCTAGCAGCATGGTAAGGACCTCTCTCAACCAACCCCCACGAGGCAGCCAGCCGTGACGTCATCGAGCGGGGCAAAAACACTGCGCGCCCCCCTCTCACTCTGTTCTACTCTCTCTCTCTCTCCCAGATCCCATCATTACTAGTTAATGATAAAACATATACTTTACAATTAAATATATAAAGCCTTGACATGGGTGAAAACAAAGAGCCTTTCTGGACTGCCCATGACACAAGCTTTCATATGAAATAAAGCACACTCTAATACATAAACTGTAGCCCCATCCACTGCCCTGGCGATCCTAGCGAGTCACTGTAGGACAAGCCATGCGGTTCTAACGGAGTGGTTAACGTCACACCCCCCCCCAAGATTTTTCTCAGAGGCCCCAAGGCTCACAAAAATCTGATGGTTAGAACCCATGCTATATCTCCACTTCCCATCACCCAGCGGCAGTAAAATATCTGGCACAGTTCTTCAACAAAACATTTTTCAAAATAATAACCCTCCCCAACACAATAGGTTAAATTTTATGTAGATATGCTCCTCAAGAGCGAGCTTCTCTAGCCCAGCATTCTGAGAGGAGTGCAACTCAGAATTACTGCTATAACATACTGAAAAAAATTCAACTACCAAAGAAAGAGTTTTTTATTTGATTTTTGTTTTTAATTTGTTTATTTCGGCTGCACTATCGGGGCAAGCCTAGTTTTTTCTTCTATACCAAACGCTCAACTCCTGCTTTACGACCCAATACGCTGGGTTACAACCGCGAGCCAACAAGCACCAAGCGCAAAATACTATTCAAACTAAAGCAGGAGGCTACCCGTGTGTCAATCTACCCAGGATCATATACCCTTGAACGACCATCTGCAACCACGTTGTCACAACCGGCAATATGGCGTATGTCCAGGTTATATACCAATAACCTTAGTGACCACCTGGTCAGCTTCATATTCCGATTGTGAAACTGGTCCAAGAACTTGAGAGGGTGATGATCTGGGTAAACTACAACGACCGGACCATAGGCTGGAACATAGACCTCGAAATGCCCCAGCGCAAGCACAACCACCAGCAGCTCCTCCTCGACAACAGAGCAGCTCCCCTGGGCCGAATTGTACTTCTCCGAGCAGAAACTAACAGGATGCTCCAGCCCATCATCGTCCTTTTCCACAAGGACGGCACCAGCCCCCACACCACTAGCCTCCATTGCTAGTTGGAAAGGTAGGCTAAAGTCAGGGGCCCTGAGGATCGGGTGAGTGCACAACAGGTGTTTTACTTCCCTAAACACCTTCTCACACTCAGGCGCCCATTTGAACTTCTTATCCTTCCAGTTATCCTCCACCTGAGCTTGACTGTCCCGTTCTCCTTCTCCACCTTGACTGCTAAACGTCATCACAGGCACAGTGAGAGGCTCAGGGGGGTGCCTCCCATACTCCTTCACGAGATTAACATGACATAACTGATTGCGCTTCCGTCTGTCTGGAGTGGCTACCAAGTAATCCAGGTCTGATAGCTCCTCAACCACCCTATAAGGACCAGCATACTTCGCGGATAAGGGGTGACCTACAAGGGGCAGTAGAATCAACACCTCCTGACCCACATGAAACTCCCTGAGTTCAACCTTGAAGTCGTACCTGTCCTTCCTGAGGGCCTGAGAGCTAGTCAAATTACGGCCAGCCAACTCCAGACTGCGCAACATCCGTTCTCGACTGTTGAGGACACACCTGAGCATAGAACAAGGTTTTTCTGCGCCCTCCCATACTTCTTCAACCATATGGAGAGGCCCTCTGACACGGTGTCCAAAGACGAGCTCATTAGGGCTGAATCCCAAACTCTCCCCAGGTACCTCCCGCACAGCAAACAAAACACATGGCAGGCCAAGATCCCAATCCTTCCCACACTCAAAGCAACAACAACGAAGCACAGATTTCAAGGCTGAGTGCCATCGCTCTAACACACCCTGGCTCTCCGGATGATACGCAGATGACACAACCCCAACAATCCCATGCTGCGGCATTGCTTGAACAAAGAGGCTAGAAGTGAAGTTGGGTCCCTGGACTGACTGAATCCCCTGCGGGTAACCATACCGGGAAAAATACACCAGCAAGCTTCGGACCACCGTCTTCGCCGACCCATTTCTCATAGGGTACGCGTCAGGGTACCTTGTTCCTACATCTCCCGATTGTGCATCACTGTCCTTCAACTCTTTCGTCTTTTTAAGCCCATCCTCTGCCTTTTCAGGAACAGTTACTGGGTCTTCTCCAGACTCGAAATGTGGTCCTAATAATGAGTCCCCGAGAAGGTTCGTTGATACTAAACTCTCAACCGCATCAACTTTCAACCCCTTCTCGGTACCCTTCCTCCGCTGATCTAAAGATTGTTGACCAGAATGTGACTCCCTGGATGCAGGATCTCCGGTGACAACACACGCCATAGGCGGCACCGGACACTTCTCAACCCACTCCTGCTCCTCCCTACTCACGTCGGCCGGCTTCTCGGCAACGACTAAGGGTGGAGCCTCAGAAGTAGGTCCCGCAAAGTCGTTGCCGAGAAGGAGGTCGACGCCCCCAACAGGTAACTTCTCCACAATTCCTACATCCAGGTCCCGAGTCACACCATCAACTTCCACCTTCATTCTTACAAGCGGGTATTACCTTGTCGCATTAACTCCCTGAACCACAACCACCCGCGCCGTATTGACAGGTTTACCAGTGAAATTTCTCAACAGTGTTTGCGATGCCCCAGTGTCAACTAAATTCTCACCTCATGTCTTCTACCCCCCCACTCCACACAATCGAGTCCCCTGTGGTCACTAAAGGTATCACGGACAGGGAATAAGCCTTCCGGATCCTTCTGCACTGGCAGTGTATTTACCTCGGAAGAAATACCTCTAACAAACTCCGATGTCCTCTTGAACACTCCAATGCCGTGAGCAAAAGACACGGCTGCCGGAGGAGGTCGACTAGGGCACTCATTTGCCTTATGACCCTCCTGGTGGCACCTAAAACACATAAATTTCGGTTTCGGCTTATACTGTGATGTAAAAGGCCCCTGACTTTTCACATACGGTGTGGTGGTAGGTTTGGCTTCAGTTTTAGTTTCATTGCTCTTTGGTTTAAATGTGTCATTGCTACGGGGAGGGGGAGGATAACGGTCCCTAGCACTTGCATCGTACTTCTGTGAGGACCCGCAACCCCGATTCAACGACAGCCGTAGATCAGCCATTTCTGCTGCTTCTACTAGAGTTCTTGGGTTTTTCTCCTACCCTGGACAGGATTCGTGTGGTCATTTAAGGAACGCGAAAATCCGCCTTTGTCTATGCTTGCATGTCACGTGACCGGGGGAGCCAATAGGAGGCTGAATTTCCTGGTGAGGCAAGCCATCTATCAGTAGGAGCTGGGACCCCACCAAAGACAGACCTGCGCCGCTCGCTCCTCCCACCACAACCCTTTCACCCCTTTTTCCGGTGCCACATATGACCCAGTAAACACAGTAAGTTTTTGTACCATATTTGTTGAAAGTTACAGTAATCATATGTTTCATGCCTTTGTATTAGACTTAGGACTTTCAGTCTTCTACACATGATGGCTAGATTGTGTGATGTCGTGTCCTGACTGTTGCCAGATATCTGAGTTGCCATATGCCGCCACAATTTTTTTTTTCTTGTTTTTTTTTCTTGTTTTTTTTCTGATTTCGCTATTGGTGTATTTCCTCATTGAATTTGACAAAGTACTTACCTGTTATGCCCCCAGTGACTACCTACCCATTTCCTTATAATTTTACCTGGTTTCTGCTGATTGATTGGTACCAATTAGTTACCTGTCATGCCCCCAGTTGCCCAGGGACAAGCTACCCATTTTATTACCATTTTACCTGTTCCTGGTGATTGAATTTGACAAAGTACTTACCTGTTGTGCCCCCAGTGACTACCTACCCATTTTCTTATAATTTTACCTGGTTTCTGCTGATTGATTGGTACCAATGACTTACCTGTCATGCCCCCAGTTGCCCAGGGACAATCTACCAATTTATTACCTTTTTACCTGTTCCTGGTGATTGAATTTGACAAAGTACTTACCTGTTGTGCCCCCAGTGACTACCTACCCTTTTCCTTATAATTTTACATGGTTTCTGCTGATTGATTGGTACCAATTAGTTACCTGTCATGCCCCCAGTTGCCCAGGGACAAGCTACCCATTTTATTACCATTTTACCTGTTCCTGGTGATTGAATTTGACAAAGTACTTACCTGTTGTGCCCCCAGTGACTACCTACCTATTTCCTTATAATTTTACCTGGTTTCTGCTGATTGATTGGTACCAATTAGTTACCTGTCATGCCCCCAGTTGCCCAGGGACAAGCTACCCATTTTATTACCATTTTACCTGTTCCTGGTGATTGAATTTGACAAAGTACTTACCTGTTGTGCCCCCAGTGACTACCTACCCATTTCCTTATAATTTTACCTGGTTTCTGCTGATTGATTAGTACCAATGACTTACCTGTCATGCCCCCAGTTGCCCAGTGACAAGCTACCCATTGTATTACCATTTTACCTGTTCCTGCTGATTGAAATTTACCAAGTACTTACCTGTTATGCCCCAACATTTTTTTGTTTTATATTTTTTTAATATTTTTAGGGTATAGTATGTATTATTCAAGCAGTATTCATCATTCACATGAGTTGTGATGAAAATCCATGCATTTATAATCATCCTATACATTGTGGAAAGTGTTGTCTACTTTCAGAGGATTGCGGCCGGAGCGGTGCTGGGAGATAAGGTTAACCCTTTCAGTACTGTGTGTGTATAACTACTCCAAACCCCCATTATTCATACTGATATTGTTCTTAGGTTGTTTAGGAATGTCCATGGTGATTTATAGGCAGATTCATAAACAATTTGTTCAGTTATGAATTTGTTTCTCTCAAATTTTTGCCGAAAACTGTCTGACGTCTCGGACTTAAGTGTACACAATGCTATGTCATTGCCATTTACTAGTTCTGATCTCAATATTTAGGGTTTCCCTGTGTTCCAGTGTTGGTTGGCACTATTCTGACAAAGTTTCAGCTAAATCCACCAATATTTAGGCACCCTAATGATTTTCTGTAAACCATTGATCATTTTTTTGAGTTTTCAAAATTAACCCTTTTTATTCTTTGCACAGATCGCGCCCTATGGGACCCAGGTCGACAAGACTGCAGCTGATGAGGTCCACACCATCCCCCTACTAGTCACCAGAGTTTCACTATCCTCAGGGAACTTTAAGTATTTATTTTTATTTTTTAGTAAACTTAGTCATTTTCTTAAGTTATTTTTCTAGAATAATCATTAAAAATATAAAAATCAGTCTGATTTTCAATTCCACTTCTCATTAGATTAAGCATTCCTTATATAACATGTTCAAATGTAGACAAAAAATCTATCTCAATTACCTGATTTTTGGCGAATATTTTAGTGCGGTGTGCCACTTTCGACCATCGTTTCCTTTACCGTACGCGTTAGAACGCGAAACCTGTCCAGGGTTAAGTTCAAAGTTAGATCACCGCCCGTGCTCTTAAAGAACTGCTCCAACATCATTAACTGCTTAATTTCATCAAATGTTGTGACCTACTCAGATCGGAGCCAGTTCCCCATAGCATCGGACAAGTCCTGGGCGTGTTCCAAAAAGGTGCTATCTCTTCCCTTATTTACACCCCGGAACTTCAAACGGTACGTTTCTGGTTGCAGTTCGTAAGCCCTCAGGACAGCCTCCTTGAGATCCTCATACACAATTCATGACTCCAAAGGTAACGCATCGTAGGCTTTAAGACCCTTGCCTATTAATCTAGAGGATACAAGTGCTGCCCATTTATTCTCTGGCCACTGGTGTTCCTGGCACTTCTTCTCAAAGCATGTGAAAAATTCTGTTACACCACTCTCATCAAACACCGGAACCAGTTTCAATAAGTGCGAGAGAGACTGCTCATGAACACGGTTACCAGCCCCAAGTCGCTGTCCCGTTGTCTCTACTCGCGACTTCTCTACGTCCATGTCGGCACAGTACCTAGTCGACTCAGCTTGGATTTTTGCTTGACTGATAGTTTTTCTCTCTTCTATCTTGGCTAATTCTAATTGCTGCTGAAGCTCACATGCCCTTTGTTGCTGCTGAAGCTTAGCTAATTCGAGCTGAAGCAATAATTCTGGAGTTAACCCTTGAGGAGGTGAAGGTGCTACAATGTTTGAAATTACCGGTGGTCCCCCCAGGGGTAACCCACCCTGCCAGTCACCACCCAACTGCGGAAGCGTACCCGGGGTCGGCAAACTACTGGGATGGCTGGGAGTCGAGTGTAGGGGAAGCATGGCCGAAGGGCTCTGAGCACTCAACCCATCTCGCTCACCAGTCACCCTGCCCAGTACACACGTTATCAAGTTATCCCTGGTCATGCTGCTAGTAACCGCATGACCGATAGCTGTGGCCAGGCATTGAAGACCGTACCGATCCATACCCTCCAACCGCTCGGCAGTAGCAGGCCATTGCAAAAATATCCTAGCATCCTCCTCACAGTTCACCCGATTAACCCTTTCATCATGCTGCTGTTCCTCAGTTTCGACATTACGTACTGTGTCTCCATTCTCCTCTGATCCGGTATAAGACATGATGCTCTCAAAAATTTCCCACCTCAATATTCAGAAAAGAAGCACCCCAAACTCTTATACCTCAATATACACACAAAAATTCTCAGAAATACTCAAGGGCTATACTATGTTGCGAATTTTTTTTAATTCTTGCTGATCCCCGCAAAATATTCCCCAAAACAACAAATGTTCCCTGCTTAATAAATATAGGTTCACCAAATCCTAGGTAAGGTCGCCATTTGTTACGACTGGGGTTTAAATATATCAGGGCTCTTATTCATTGGACTAGTAATGGCATAAATGCTACAACGGAAAGTGCTAGATCCAACCTCTGATGTATATTCCCAGTGAACAAAGAACACAAATACTCTACAGAGTTCTATATGCAATAATAGGCTATCAAACTCTCAATAAATGTGCGTCTACTCTAGGCTTAATGTTATGTGAAAACAGCCTATTACTACCTATAACCGAAGGTGCTTGGTTATGGTATGCAAAGTAAGGTGGTAAGAGAAGTTACAGCTTACGTTACTTTAATCAATAAATGTCAGGCACTCCTGCATGAAAGAAAGTGCACTAAAGTCCTTCAACACTAACAAGGAATCTTCTTTAAATGTTAGATGCTATAAAGATGCTCGTATCGGAAATGGAACCCAAAAAGGCAGGCAGCGGAACAATGCTCGTGCAGGCTATGCACACAAAAAGGCAGGATATATAATGCAGTCGGGGCCAAGAATATCCTAAACGCTACAACAATAATAATCGCCACGACAATGCAGTATTCCTATCAACAGTCAGGTCAGGTTTTCTGCTATCAGTACCATG
Organism: Paralithodes platypus; assembly: GCA_032716605.1. Taxonomy (NCBI): domain Eukaryota; kingdom Metazoa; phylum Arthropoda; class Malacostraca; order Decapoda; family Lithodidae; genus Paralithodes; species Paralithodes platypus. The sequence goes on along the minus strand of CM064538.1, from coordinate 9,715,904 downwards.
TAATCTGATACTACCTGTTTTCATGGTCGGATTGTCGGCGACGAAACCGGCTCCCCCACCAGGTTCTTTACTTGGTGGGTGGGTGGCTAGACACCCTGCAGGACTAAAAACAATACCTGTCAAAGGGCGGAGGAACTTTTTAGTCAACGGCCATCTAGCAACTTCATGGTAATTATTTGCCTTACGGTAATTTTTTGCCATGGTGGATTAATTGGATAATGCCATAGCCTTTGTACCAAGGTCTTCCTTTGTCTGTTTTCATCCATCCTTGCTGGTATGGTGCTATTACAGCGCTCTTTCTATCACAACAATCTCCTGTTTTTTTCCTTAAGGTGGTACAGCAGGCTGATAAGGAAGACTTAAAGTTTGGTGGATTTCCCGGAGTATTGTCCTTCTTTTCTGCTATCTCTCTGCATTTCTTTAAAATCCACCATTACTGTTCCCTCTTGGATATGGTGTCTTTGGGGGTTGATTCGCCTTGCCCAGATGTGATGGTTCCTTCTGGGTCGACTCCTATATATCCATCCATTTTTCATATTGTATGGTTTGCTTCTTTCAATTATATATGTTTTTGTTTGCTCTTTTATCCGGTGATATAGAATTAAATCCCGGTCCTCATAGACCTAATCATCCTGCGAGAAGAAGTTGCTGTATTCTGTATTCTAACATCCGTGGACTTCATAAGAACATTAAAGATCTTACTATGGCGTCAGTGGATTATGACATTGTCTTTTGTTCCGAAACTCTTGTTTCTGACCCTAGACACATTTCAGAACTGCTCATGCCTGGCTTTAATAAACCACTTCTTATTCGCCGTGACTCTCTTCCTCGTGCTCGTGGAATGAGTTTATACATCCGATCTGGCTATTATGCCCAGCCTTTGACGAAATTTCTTTGTGGTTGCCACGAGATCCAGTTGGTTAAAGTTTCCAGTAAATATCATAACCACTACATTTTTAGCCTATATAGAAATCCTGATGCCAATAACAATCTATATGACTGTCTTTTATATGCCTTGGATTCAGTCTGTTGATGTCAAGTCATTTTTCGTTTTTGTTGGAGATGTTAATGCACATCATAAAGAGTGGCTGAACTCGGTCTCTCCAACAAATAGAAATGGTCACGCTGCCATGGATTTTGCTAATTTGTCTGGGTGTGAGCAGTTGATTGCTGGACCTACACATATTTCTGGAAACTGTCTTGATCTCGTCTTAACAGATGCTCCTGGTGTTGTGGAGACTGCAGTTCTTGCTCCTGTAGGTACTTCTGACCATAATGCTGTAACCTGTAAAATCAATCTTGAATTTACTGTGCCAGATATCATTATATCTCGTAAAGTCTATCTTAAATCTCGAGTTAATTGGGAAAATGTATGTGATGATGTTACCAATATCCCCTGGAATCACATACTAAGATCTGATGACCCTGTTTCATCCCTCAATAACTCTCTCTTAGACATCCTGCAAAGAAGAGTCCCTTCTAAGTTAATCAAATCCCGTATTAAAGATAAAGCTTGGTTCAATGACGACTGTAAGCGTGCATATAATAACAAGCAGGCTGCATATCACCGCTGGAGACGTAATCGAACCCAGTTGCTTTGGGATGACTATGTACATCTTCGGTCAGTTGCGCAGAGAGTATATAGTACAGCCGAGAGGGATTACAATTCCCATTTGCAGGAAGTTCTCGCAGGTGCTACTCAGCCACATAAATGGTGGGCCTCACTTAAGGCCTCACTATTTGGAATTGACTCCACCATGCCTCCCCTTCGTGATTCTGATGGTTCTATCTCTTTTGATCCATTAACTATGGGTAATATGCTTTCTAATATTTTCATAGGTAAGCAGAGTGATCAGGAATTGCAATTGCCCTTGACATGTTTCCCTAGTCCTAATCTAAAGTCGATAGCATTCAAATCAGCTGAATTGAGACAATATTTATTGGATCTTGACACTTATGGTGGGATTGACCCAGATGGATTTTTTCCTCTCTTCTTTAAGAAGATTGCTGTTGTCTTAGCACCTAAATTGGCTATAGTATTTAGGTTGCTCTTGAAATCTGGTAGTTTTCCTCTTTGCTGGCGAAAAGCTAGCATCACTCCAATTCCGAAGGGAGCTACTGCTTCGTCATCCCCATCTGAGTATCGTCCTATATCCATAACGCCTATTCTCTCGAAGATCTTTGAGAGGCTTTTAGCTAGACGCCTTTCTTCATACTGTAATCGTCTTGATATAATACCCAATTCACAGTTTGGTTTTCGCAAAGGTTTGGGTACTTGCGATGCGCTTTTAACTTTATCTCATGATCTTCAGTCTTCGTTGGACAAAGGGTATGAATCTCGTGTTGTGGCTATTGATTTTAGTTCTGCTTTTGATCTTGTTAATCATAAAGCCCTTTTATATAAGCTGCAACTTTATGGTATTGGTGGTAGTCTTTTATCTATTTTTAAAGATTTTTTGACAGACAGGTCTCAGCATGTTGTTGTTAATGGGTGCACTTCTGTTTCTGTGCCTGTTGTTTCGGGTGTTCCACAGGGCAGTGTGCTTGGGCCTCTGTTTTTCATTATTTTTATTGCTTGCTTGTGCTCTGAGCTTGAAAATAAACTAGTTTCTTATGCCGATGACATAACTTTATACTCATTAATTCCATCTCCAGAGAGTAGAATCGAAGTTGCAGCATCTCTAAACAGGGACTTGGCTAAGATTACCTCTTGGTGTGAACTTTGGGGTATGAAGCTTAATGCTAAGAAAACTCACTCCATGATAATCAGTAGATCACGTACTTTGGCTCCTCCTCATCCTTGTTTGCATGTTTATGGTGAACAAATTGAGGATGTGTCAGGTTTGCGTTTGCTTGGAGTGACTCTCGATCCTAAGTTGACATTTGAGAAGCATATTCGTTCCTTGTCTTCTACTATTTCTCAAAAGATTGGTTTACTTCGCAAGTGTTATAAAACATTCGCTTGTGAAACCACAGTCATAAAATCTTTTTATGCTTTTATGTTGCCTCATTTTGAGTATTGCTCTCCTGTTTGGAACTCGGCTGCTGACTGTCATTTGAAATTGCTTGATAAAGCTCTTAATTCTATTAAATTGTTCTCCCTGCTCTATCTCTTGATCTTCATCATCGGCGTCGGGTTGGTGCCCTTAGTCTTTTATTTAAAAATGTTAACAATACTCAGCATCCATTGAATAGTGTTTTACCAGAACCTTTTATTCCAATTCGCGCAACAAGATTTACGAGGAGTCTTAATGACCTTGCCATGACTCCAATTAATGTTTCTACATCTCAGTTTTCTCTGTGTTTTATTCCTTCAATGATTCCCTTTTGGAATCATTTGCCAAACGAGGTTGTACAGTCAACCCATATCTCAGCTTTTAAGTCCAGAGTTAATGTTTTATTACAGCAGTAAAAAAAAATTTTAATCATGATTTGCTTTTATTCTTTTTAGAATGGTGTTTTAATTGACAAACTGATCTTTTCTTCTGGGCTCTCTAACTACTGTAGCCCTTTTCCTTTTTCTTAGTTGTCTTAGTCTCTCTCCAGTGCTTACGGGTATTTTGTGGGGATTCATCTTTTATAGGTGTATCTGCACCCTGTTGGGAGGCTTAGACAGCTTCTATAATAATAATAATAATAATAACAAAAAGAGCCTAAGTCGTTTGTGTCTCCATACATCAAACTAGGCTGCGAAATGCTTGTGTAATCATAAATGGGTATGCATAAAAAGAGTAATTAGGTTAATATACTTAATGTCTACTGTGACTGATAAAGTCTAGCTAGAGTCAATGATACGAGATACTGGTGCGCATGGCATGCCGCATAGCCTAGTGCAAATCTCAAGTCTGTGCGTCAAATATTACGTTATAGGGAAGGGTAGCTCTCTTGAGAAACCTTAATACCGAAGTATTAAGCGTTCTCCTGGCGTACCTCAAAGACAAACAATCGAGACTAGAACAGGGCAGAATGGTATAGGAAAAAAGCCCTCATTCATGCATGCTCTACTCTCAGTGGCACACAGACTAGAATTTACTCAATCAACTCCAGTTCTCAGGTATGTCGTGCAGCTTTTTCCTAAAGCCAGCACTCATAGGAAACAATACCTTATAATATCAGACCCCTAGTCTAGCATTATCTAATCCAGCAGAACACTAATAATTAAAGGAAGCGGTACTAAACAATATGAATGCCAACCAATGCTTCGTGATCCACATATCTTAACAACTAACATACATGGGTTATATCAGACCTTAATTAACGCACAATACAACTGGCCAGCATGAAGCTGATTTTGCAGAGTTAACCAGAGGGGATATAATATTAATAAAAGGTGGTGACAGATATGAAAAAAAGAGAGAGGTAGGCAGAGGAAAAGATTCTCAGGTGCAGAGCGGGGACAGGTAGCAAGGGATAAGATAGATGCGTTCTAGAAACCAGATCTGAGGGAGAGAGTGGCGAGGAACCAGTATATATACCGGGACTAGGTCGAGCCGCGTGGGAAAAAAGCGGTCACAAGTCCTCTAGCCACTAGCAAGGGAGCTAGCAGCATGGTAAGGACCTCTCTCAACCAACCCCCACGAGGCAGCCAGCCGTGACGTCATCGAGCGGGGCAGAAACACTGCGCGCCCCCCTCTCACTCTGTTCTACTCTCTCTCTCTCTCCCAGATCCCATCATTACTAGTTAATGATAAAACATATACTTTACAATTAAATATATAAAGCCTTGACATGGGTGAAAACAAAGAGCCTTTCTGGACTGCCCATGACACGAGCTTTCATATGAAATAAAGCACACTCTAATACATAAACTGTAGCCCCATCCACTGCCCTGGCGATCCTAGCGAGTCACTGTAGGACAAGCCATGCGGTTCTAACGGAGTGGTTAACGTCACAGTAGGCCTACATGACACAATACATTTTTGTTTATGTTTTTATGGTGAAGCACTTTGTCTTTCAGATAAAATCTTTGCTTTACTCTTCCTACGTATCAACTATCTGAATTCAGGACAGCCTATCTGCTATAAAATCACGTTTACCGCATTAAGGGTATGTTTTTTTTTATTTGTATTTACTTTCTATTATTATCAGTATATATATTTGTTTTAGTTTACCCCGAAACTTCTATCAAGCTATACAAAATACATCCCAAAGACCCCCCTTCGAGATAAATTTGTACATTTTGTGGTAGAAAATTTTTCTGGCTGAAGGCCGATTCTTCCTAATTTACAGGCTCGCTATCGGTCGCCAGGTATAAAAATCTACAACTAAATGGCACGAAAGGTCTTAATATTGACGAAGAATGGGCGAAACTCTTAAAATTTGGCAACTAATGGCGTTAGGCATGAAAGAGAAGGGAGTTCAGAACACAAACGAATACTTCAGTTGCCTCCTGACCTTTGACCAGTGAAGACATCCCCAGTGACCGCTAGTGACATACCTTTTTACCCTTTAGTGAGGTGCTAGTGAATATTCTTAGTGAGGCTTGTGTTGTTGTTGTTGTTGTTCCCCAAGCTACCTGGCCAAACAGCCCCAAGGCCCCGAGCAAGGCCAAGGCCATAACCGAACGCTCCCACAGAACCCTCCCTGCCGACCACAATAAAGCCTGGGTGACCGAAGCCACTCCATGGCGGGGAGCTGAGGAGGGCGACAGAAACGCCCGGGAAACCAAAGCCCCACCCAGGGCCCTGTGCCCCTCAGCAATTATGAAGAGAATGCTGAGGGGCAAAGGAAAAAATGTGACGCTTTGGCTTCCAAGATTGGTAGATTGGGAGGTCAATCCACGGAAGAGACGCCGTCACTTGAGATCTAGAAAATATATAAGTAAAAGGAACAGTCAGAGTAAGCTATGGGTATGGCAGAGATCGCTCAGTTCTCACTCTGATAGACCAGCCCATCACCACGATGGCTTGTGTTGATGACATTGCTACCTCCTCCCATATTCTCCAGCTTTGGCTTGCTTTGCAAGAAAGGCTGGAGAATGTGGAGCTCGAGGTTCAGTCTCTCAAGGACGAGAACTTAGCATTGAAGATGGCATTAGAGGAAACTAAAAATGCCACTAGTGTAGGAAAACCTGACTTTTCCTGGAAAGTGGTAGCTTCAAGTGGAACGAAGTGTACCTTGAAGAAGCAGTGTGTGACTGTAAACAACAAGTACAGCGCCCTGGAGGACGAGTGTGATGGCAGTGAAGACAGAGTGGGGGAAGGAGATGACCCGTCTTACAGCGAGGCAGTGAGAGGGAAGGGGAGGGGAGGAAGTCTACTGCTGCTGCTGCTACACGCCAACAAAAGAAAAAAGCTAAGTCTGTTTTCATTGTCAGCGATTCAATGGTTAAGTACATTGGCAGGGCTACTAACACACATGTTGGTAAAGTTGTCTGCCTGCCTGGTGCCAGAGTCGGGAGGGTGGCAGAGAAGATAGATGGTGTCCTGGAAGTGAGTGGGGAGGACTCCATCATCTTCCTCAATGCAGGGAGCAACGATATATGGAGATGCAGGACTGAGGAGTTGCTCACCAAGTATCAGGAAATGTTGGAGAGTATCAAGGAGAAGGGTGGAGTTCCTGTGGTACACAGTATCCTGCCAAGAAGAGGGGTAAGGAAGGAATGGTCCTCCAGGGCTATTGGTGTAAATAGCCGGCTGGAGAAGTATTGCAAGGCAAATACTATTCCATTCCTGGATAACTGGTAACTCTTCTATGGTAAGGATGAACTGTATGCCCAGGATGGAGTAAATCTCTCTCGACTAGGAGTTTCGACCTTGGCCAGCTCACTCGACAAGATTGTTGCGTGGTTTTGTTAATAAACCATAGGTGTGTAAGTAAAATAGAATCCCAGCCACATGTAATGACGAGAATTCTGATAGAGTAGATTTTCTGTCTAGGTCTAGTAGTTCAACAGATAATAATAAACTAGTTAATAACAATAGAAAATTAGTTGCAAATAAAAGTCATAGGTTGAGGGTATATTATGCAAATTGTAGGAGTTTATGTAACAAAATGAACGATCTTAGAGCACTTGTTAGCAAAGAAAATATAGACATAATAGCGCTAACTGAAACATGGATTAATACAGAAACCAGGCATTTTTTAGCAGAATTTGATATACCGGGATATAGTTTGTTTAAATATGACCGAACAAGTAGGAGGGGAGGCGGTATAGCAGTATTTGTCAGGAGTACATTAAAAACATGTATTAAATCAGGTATTAGACTAAATAATGATAATGAAAGTGTTTGGGTAGAGGTTAACGAAGGTAGTAAGACCATAGTTATTGGAGTTATGTATAGACCGCCAAATATGAGTAGAAATGACGGAACATCTTTATGGGAGGAAATTAAAATAGCATCAAGGTTTAGCAATGTGTGCATTATGGGGGATTTTAATTTTACGAATATAGATTGGCAGCATCAAATAGGCGACTCTGATTCAAAGGAGTTTATTGAGGTAGTACAAGATAGTTTTTTATTTCAATTAATAGATACGCCGACTAGAGGTAATAATATTCTCGATTTAGTTTTCAGTAACAATGAACATATGATAAATAATGTAGAAATCGGGGACCACCTAGGAAATAGCGACCACAATTCTGTGTATTTTAATATACAATGGAAAGGTAATTCCAGAGAGAATACAACATTAATACCTGACTTTAGAAAAGCCAATTATGGTGGGTTAAGCACCCGTCACACCTAGCCGATTTTAGGCCAAGACTGTCCGCGACCTAAGGGTCGTGGACAGTCTTTGTCTACGTCGCCGCGCATCATGGGCCATCGCCAACCTAACAAACAGGTCGGGATTGGTCTTCACATACCCCCTCAAAAGTTCTACAAGCGAAAAATTTGAAATCAAGTCAGCGTGGAGTGAGGTCATAAAAATGGGACGGGAAGGGGACTGGAGGCTGATGGCGTGTGACGGCGCTTGGCGGCGCTTGACGGCGCTTGACGACGCTTGACGGGAAACGGTAGGCGTCAGTGCGGCGGCACACGGCACCATAAATGATAAGTGGATAAGTGGATTATCGCCACGTTTGGCTTTCTCAAGGACCACATCGTGCGGCAGAGTGGTCGTCAGAATAGCCAGGTAAATTTTGTTTTAATTAGTTTTGCATGTCTTGATTATTTAAAAGTGTTTGACACTGACCAGCCACGTGTGGACAAATTAATTATGTGTGTGGAGACTCGTTGTGCATACCACAGGTTTCTGACCTGACCTGGTTGTGGTATCTGCCGTTTGTTATTCCTTTCGTGATTTCATTATTGTATTGATTTACTTATTAATTTAATATCTTTATATATATATTTTGTAATTAATTTATTCATGAACTTAGATTAATATTGCTATATTGATTTATATAAGGTATTTAGTCATTATTTATACTTTATTTATTATATATGTATGTATCTTTTGATTGATGACTTTATTTCATTATTGTATTACTTTATGTAGTTATTTAATATGTTATATATATATGTATATATAACGTAAATCATTTTTGTATGCATACATTATTCATGCAGTGGATGAATGAAACAAGCCCTATAATATATATATATAATTATATATATATATATATAGTTATGAGAACCTCAGCAGGTGATCTTGGACACCGCAACTTCCAAATTAGTAGGGCAATGAGAAGAAATACGTTGTGGAACATCATGATTTATTCTAATTTTCGGCGACGTCACGCAGCCATCCTCAGGAAAGGGACCTTGCCTACCTTGGCCAAAATTATGTTGTTTAATTGTTTTTTAGATTGGCAAATTGCCACGTGTTCAACAATGCATTACATTTTAGTGATCCTGTTTTAGCAATATATACAGAGTTATACTCAATTTTTAGGATCTGTTGGTAACCCTTTCCTGAGGATGGCTGCGTGACGTCGCCGAAAATTAGAATAAATCATGATGTTCCACAACGTATTTCTTCTCATTGCCCTACTAATATATATATATATACATATATATACAGTATATATATATATATGTTTATAATAGTACATATCAATACTAATAATTGACAATTTCAGGCTCATATAGCTGTCACCGGTTGCCAGGAACCGCAGTGTTATGGCTAGTCGTAGGCCAGGGTCGAGTGCCTTCCGGTAAAAAGTATCGTTCTTTTCAATGCGGTGCGCCACACGTCCTAGTACCTCCCGGAAGACTGCAACATCCATCCGCAGGTAGTTTCTGTAGGCTGGCCCATCCTCCTGGGCGAGTTCCTTCAGTAGCTGCTCATAAATACCAAAGGTTTTCCTACGGAGAAGCCAGTTCCGGACCCACATGCGAGGGGTTCTATTCTCCCTCCTTCTTTTCCTCAACAGCAGCTTGCAGATGGCTATATTTGTCAGTAGGTAGTCATTTTCCAGATTTAACTGAACCTGGAGTAAGCGTAGATGTCGTATCGGGTTCCTGGGGAATGTGGTGAACATGGCTGCGTGCAACCGTTACGGTGGCTGAAGGTATACTGATGAGGCCCACCCTTTGGTGTACCTTTTATATACCACACCTTGAGTTCGGTCGCCGTCGTTCGGGGTCATGCGGGCCGGGGTCACCGTCCATACTGAAGGGGTCGCCGCTCATCGGCACAGTAATGAATATTGACGCCGCCCTAACTCCTGTCGACGCCGTTCGTCGGGTCGTTGTCGACGCACTACGCCGCAGATCGGCACTCCAGCGGCGACCTAAAACTCACATTCAGTCCGGCATGGGCGCCGGTCTACCCCGTCAGGTCGCCGTCAGGCGGCGTGGCCATCCATACTGCGTCCCGTCCAAAACTCTCCCCCCCATATCCTTAAGCTCTCCGCCGAAGGTCGGCACTCCTGACCACGACTCAAGGTCGTGGTCAGTCGTGGTTCAAATCGGCATGGTGTGACGCCTGCTTTAAGAAGAGCCCTATTAGCGGACCCTATGGTCAAAAAATTAAGTCTATCTAGGTGTCCAAATGAGTGTACCCCATACCCCTTACCCCTAGCTTAAGTCAGGAAGAGACATCACACTTGTTAGATACATACGATAATTTTATCAAGTCAGTATTCAATGCGCAAAATAAATATATCCCCAAAAGAAAATTTAGATCAACACAGAACCAACCCAAATAGATGAATAATATACTATTAGACCTTCTAGGACAAAAAATAGGAATACATAGAAAAATTAAGAAAGGTGAAATTCACCTACTTGCTTACTATCACAATTAATCAAGACAGGCAAAAAAGGATATTAGGAAAGAGAAAAGAAATTATGAAATCATGGTTGCAAATGACTCAAAAAATAATCCTAACGCTTTTTACCAACTATATAAATCCAAGGTTAGAGATGTAATTTGTCCCTTTAAAACTTCGATAGGAGAAATTACAGAAAATTATTTAGAAATGTGCAGTACATTAAATAATAAATTTCTTTCCGTTTTCACTAATGAAAATTTGGCACAGTTTCCAGAAGTCTGTAAGGTATAGAGCGATAGTATAGAAAATAGGTTAAGTACTGTTACTATAAATAGAAATTATGTGCTTAAGGAAATTGACAGACTGAAACCTCAGACATCGCCTGGTCCGGATGAGGTATATGCTAGAGTATTAAAAGAATGCAGAGATGAGTTAAGTTACCCATTAACATTTCTATTTAACTAGTCATTAGAAACCAGTTTAGTTCCAGAAGCTTGGAAGATTGCAAATGTAGTTCCGATCTTCAAAAAAGGTGATAAATCAATAGCATTCAATTACCTGCCCATTAGTCTCACATCAATCATAGGAAAGCTACTAGAGTCAATTATTGCTAGTAAAAATAGGAACCACCTAGAAACATTTAATTTAATAAATTCTTCTCAGCATGGATTTAGTCAGGGACTTTCTTGCCTTACTAATTTGCTTAGTTTTTTCTCAGAGGTGTATGAAGCTGTAGATAATGGCAAGTCATATGATATATTATATTTAGATTTCAGTAAAGCTTTCGACAGAGTCCCTCATGAGAGATTGATGAGAACATTTGAGGAGTATGGAATAGGTGGGTCGTTGTTGGGTTGGATTAGGTCATGGCTAATTGGTAGGAAGCAGAGAGTCAGCATAATTGATACTAAGTCAGAGTGGGGATCATTCAAGAGTGGTGTCCCCTAGGGATCTGTATTGGGCCCTCTGTTGTTTATTATATACATAAATGACCTTGATTTAGGTATAACTAGTAGGATAAGTAAATTCGCAGACGATACCAATATAGGGAGACCAATAGATTCAGATAGCTACATAGAGTGCCTCCAAAGGGATCTACAGTAGATACCTTACACGAATGGTCAGTAAATTGGCAGATGAATTTTAACATTGACAAATGCAAGGTATTAAAGATAGGGAAGACGAATTATCTTGTCTGGACTGTGGAGACAAGAGCTATATATAGGAAACAGGAAATAATTACCTTGACAATTATAATGTAAAACAAAAATGTAAGCACTCATAAAATAATATGGGTCCCAGTGATTATAGAAAAGGCTTCTCTGAATGTAGATCGAAGTATTGAAGAAGTTGAGTGGAGGATGTAGCAGATAATTGATGATCACTTATATTGGATGTTGGCAGATGGACTTCTATACAGCAAGTGAGGTACCCTTTGTTTACATACGGGACCTCGGTTACGAATCTTAAGTCTGAACTAAGGGGATACACCTTTCATATCTATCTTATACCCAAGGTACACGCATACATTCGCATATACATTGATCAATACCAGTAAATTATATTGGATACTATACTGTAATGTATGAATGTAATATTTAAACTACACATTAACGAAAGAATTTATATTATTGTTACCAAAGAAAACGTATTGGAGAATTAATCAAGGTAGACTTGTCAAGTTATGCCACATTGCCACCACAAAGGTGGAAAATCCACCATATTTATGAACAAGGTGTCCGGCCAAATAAACAACTTTATGCTTAAGGTTATCATCAGACCTCAAGAGTTCCTGAGTGTCTTGAGGAGTGATCTCATCAATGAGTTCACTTTGCTCATCTGGATTTATGGAAGTAGTACAATTCTTGTCGCAATCAAGCACACGAGAACTAGATTCTGGCATAATGTCATGCTTAATGAGTGTCTGCAAATTTGCAATTTTAGCTGCAACCATAATGTCAACTACGTCAATGTAGAAGTTTCCACCGCTTCTTTGCCTGGCTTGGCCGAAAAACTTTTCCAAGGTTTCATCCGCGAATATAGCAGGAAGAACGTAGTCAAAGTCTTTCTCTGCCAGAAGCAATTTGGCAGCATCCACATTATTACGTGTGGACACAGTGAAGGCTTCAGCAGTTTGCTGAGTTAGCTTCAGCTTACGACCACCACCTCCTTGCCATGCGCAGGTAGATATAATTTGGCAGGCCTCCTCCAGCCTAGTGAAACTTGTAGTCTGCTGTCCAAGGCCGTCAGGATTCGTCGCGCAGATGGATACCAAAATTCACTAATTTGACCTTGAAATATGACCTTTTGACCTTGAAGATGACCCCAGGTGGTGTTGAAAATGTCGCTAGTGAACTTGCCGTCCTCAAAAACCCCTATTTGGACCCAGAGATCGTGTCTCTAGCCCTTCTAGAAGTCGTTTTAGTCCAGGACTCAAGTTAATCCTTCAGACTCAAGTTAAAAACCCAGAGGTCGTGACTTTCCAGTCCTTCTTTAAAGGAGTCTATGGTCTGTAGATACTCACTAATTGAACTGACTGCAATTTTTAACACTGTCACGACTTCAACATTGGTATTGGCTACATGATCCTTGTATGACCCACTAATCGTGTACCCAAACTTGGTGGGCAACAACACTAAATTGTCCTCCCGTTTATATCCTGGTAGCACTAAGTCATAGTAATAATCGGCACCGATCAACATGTCTAGCTTAACATTACTGCCTATGAATGAATCGGCTAGCCTATACCCTGAATCCTGCAATTTGCCTACTACACCTTTGATGCCTGTTGATACCTTGTATTCTGGTAAGGAGTCTACTACTACTGCCAACCCGTAAAGTGCGGGTAGACTTATAAGAGTTCTACCGGTGCGCTGCGGGTAGCCTTATATAATCCAGGTTTTTTAACGCGTACCAAAACCGCGGGATTACAGCCAGGCGGCTACAAATTGGTGTGGGTGCAGTACAACTTGGCAACTCTCGATACCACCACACCACACGCTCGGCCCGCACCCACTCAAGCAGTACACAAGCACTTGTCATGGAGCCTAAACGTCCCTCATGCTCTCGCCCTGATGACACAACCAGCCCTCCTTCTGGTGGTGTCAGCGACCGTGGAAGGCAGAGAGTGGCTGCTAAATACCCGAGCTTCCATTACTACGGCACGAGTAGCTCCGAGGACGAGGAACCTGCACATAAAGCACGTAAAACACGTGCAAGCAGGAGCAGTGCACAGAGGTCATTGTCTTTCGGGGACACTGCCACGACCACCCAGGCAACTGCTACCACCACTACCACCACCACTGCCACCACTACCACCGACGCAGGAGGCCGCCCTGGGACTGCAGGATCTGCGGGGGCCACTGGGAAGACAGGGAAGGGCATGGGTAAAAAAAATTGTACCTCTGCCACTACCACCACCACCAGCCACCCCTGCCGCCTCTGCCCCTGCCCCTGCCAAAGAGAAGAAAGGGACGAAGGGCAAGGCGACAAAAGCGACAGGGACCACCATAATATTGTCATCCAGGACCTCTGCTGGCCCTGCCGACGCCACCCCTGCTGGCCCTTCTGCCCCTGCCCCTGCCAAAGGGAAGAAAGCAACGAAGGGCAAGGCGACAGGGACAACCATAATATTGCCATCCAGGGCCTCTGCTGGCCCTGCCGCCGCCGCCCCTGCTGGCCGTGCCGACGCCGCCCTTGCCGGCCCTTCTACCCCTGCCCCTGCCAAAGGGAAGAATGGGACGAAGGGCAAGGCGACAACGGCGACAGGGACAACAATAATAATGCCTGCGTCTGGGGCCTCTACCTCTGCCCCACCCACCACTGCTGGCCCTGCCGACGCCGCCCCTGCCGACCCTTCTGCAGGCCCTTCTGTCTCTGCCCACAGAACACCTGCCCGATCAAGACTGAGGAAGCACTTTACTCCGTCGAAGTACGACGCCCTGCTGTTTCCTGATTCCCAGGATGACCAGGATCTATACTACGATGACGACACCGCTGCACGGGAGTGTGGGTGGGGGGCGGGGGTGGATAGTGAAAGTGAATCCGAGCAAAGTGACGACAATGAGGAGGGGCGTTCAAGTGACGAGGGTGACGAGGATGTGCTATACCGTGACCATGACAGTGATTTGTCTGATGGTGGCGAAGACGCAGACGACATTCCAAGCCCCGACGCCAATATTCATACGTTTGTGTGGTCTGATGGGGCCGATTTTGTGCCTGATTTGCACCAGTTTGATGCTGGTAGGTCAGGTACAACTGCTGACTGGCTCTGTGATGACAACTTGAACGAGATGGATTTCTTCCTCGCCTTCTTCGACGTGCAGATAATGTCGTACATAGTTGTCCAAACCAACGCCTACTACAGGTGGGTGTATAACAGAATGGACGTCATTTCTTCAAGAGCGAGAATAAAAACCTGGGTAGATACGACCATAAATTAATTCATGACGTTCTTTGCCTTAGTGATGCTGATGCCTCTTTGCAAGAAGCATGTGCTTCAACATTATTGGAAACACGACCCTCTGATCGCCACCCCAACTTTCAATAAGTGCATGACTCGTGACAGATTTTTGCTGCTGCTGAGATTTATGCACTTTGCAGACAATGGAAATCCTAACAGGACTGACAGAATATGGAAAGTTCGGGAGGTGTTTACCATGTTGCTGGCGAGATACAAGAAATATTTTTACCCCTTCAACAACTTGGTGATTGATGAGAGTCTCGTGCTCTTCAAAGGTCGTCTTGTGTTCAAACAGTATATCCCCTTGAAAAGGCACAGGTTTGGAATCAAGCTCTTCGTGTTGTGTGACTGTGAGACCGGTATAGTGCTTGACATGATCGTTTATACAGGAACTGATATAGACGTGCCAAGAGTCGGTGCCAATGACCACATGGGCATGTCAGGGGCCATTGTAAAGAAAATGATGGCACCTTACATGGGCCATGGACACGTATTGTACACCGATAATTGGTATACTTCTCCTGCTCTCTGCCAGCTTCTTCATAACAACCAAATGGGGTCATGTGGGACTGTCAGAAAGACAAGAATGTCCATGCCAAAGTTCGTCGGTCATGTCACTCCACTTCCGGATCCCTCCTCCAGTGACACACCTTCTGAAGATGAACTGGCACAAGAACACCGCGAGAGGAGGTTACGACGAAGGCGACGAAGGGGGGTCGGCAAGTACAAGATGCTGGAGAAGTCCGGGAAAGTGGTGGCTCTGAAGTGGAAGGACAAATGTGACGTTCATCTGCTTTCGACAGTCCACACAGGTGACCAGGTCGACTCTGGTAAAGTCCACTACCGCACCAAGAAGAAGATTGAAAAACCCGACATGGTAGTGGACTATACAAAATACATGCGCCTGGTGGACAAGTCAGATTGTCAACTTGCAGGCATTGAGTGTCTGAGGAAGACTGTGAAATGGTATCACAAGCTCTTCCTCCACCTAGTCGACATCACGATGCTCAACGCGTTCAACCTGTGGCTTGTCAAAAAAGACATGGCTCCTAACCAAAAGTTGAAGTTCTGGGAGTTTGTGTACAACGTCTCGTACCAACTCCTGGAAAAGTATGGCACCCCCACTCTGAGGAATGTGGCATGGCGTGGTGATCACGTCCCTGACCGCATCCAGGTGGCGGTCCACAGGCACTATACAGTCCACATGCAGGCAATTGGCACTTGTCACAAGCAGGTGAAATGTCACGTTTGCAGCAACACCCCCAGGAGACCCAAGGTGCTTCGAAAAGTCACCTCCATGTGCAACGAGTGCAAGGTTGCACTCTGCTTGGGTGACTGCTTCAGGGACTTCCATATGTACAAGAACCACGCATGTTTTGGACTACTACACAAATAGCAAGCGAATTTCCTGGGCTCGGCTTGCATTATTTCTTTACCGGTACTTTTATTAACGGTGGAAAATGTAGAAGCTGTGGCATTACACTGTACTGGTTCACTGGTGACTCCCTCCATATTGAACACTTCTGTCTGGTAATTTTCTATAAAAGACTGCAATTCGAGTGGGGTAGATTTCATCGCTCTTTTTACGTTTTCACAGAGTGGTGTTGGTAACTTATTCATTAGGATGACAGTACATATCTCATCGATGCTGACATCCAACGTATTGAGGGATCGAATGGTACTCTCGAAAGCAGCATAGAACTTCTTGAGCGCACCTACCTCATAAACTGGAGCAGACAACTCACACATGTTCGTAATGTGCGCGGATTTTATTCGGTCTTTTTGTCCGCATGTCTTCCCAAGTAGGGCTATTGCGGTGGCGTAGCTACTGGCGATTAGGCTATATCCCCCCAACAACTTCTGTGCTTCCCCCTCCAGCTGCCCGCGCAAATATGTGAAACGCTGAACATCTGACAACTCTTTGTGCTCATGCACGGTACAGCGGAAGAGGTCCCAGAATTCAGTCCACTTTGCCGGGTCTCCACTAAATTTGTGAAGATGAAGTGTAGGTAGCTTAACCCCTGCTACCTTTGCTGTGGCACTACTGTTGGTCAGAGTATGGGATTTTTTGTATAAACTGTAGCCTCGAGTTTAGCCACAATCGCTTCCATGGCCTCAGAGTATTCGTCATCGTCACCAGCTATAGTCACAATGTCAACGGTCTCGTCATATAGTTCATAAAGATGGTCATTGACTGTGACTCCAGTTCATTGAGGCGCTTGCGAATTAGGGTAACTGCCCTTCACCTCGGACGCATCTGCCCGATCAATGAAGGCGTCTAAGTCCCTAGTTAGCCTAGTCAAACAGCCCCTCGCTATCCCTCTCTTTTTCTTAAGTTCTGACAGGGTGGCAGGCATGTTTGAATAATTTTAAGCTAGGCTAGGCCAAGTGCACCAAAAGTCAAGTCAAGCTATCACCAACAACCCCATTACAACGAAAAACTACCACCCAGTACAAGTAGTGTTACCTCCGGCTGTCTCCTCAATAAATCCCTCCATGCTTGTGTATTTTTTATAGTAGAAAACCTAGCTGCTGGCACTGCAAATTTACGCACAACAAATGAGTCTTCATAAATGGGTTGATCAATGTAAATGCGATCTACGAAACTGTGTCCCAAGAGCGTTAGAGTCTTAAGAGAGTGAGGGTATGCTGCTGGATTGGGCCGGAATCCACTACCTATACCGCCTGCAGCAGCCGAACATTTGTTATCATCACGCCACATAAGCAATAAGAGGCAAAAAAGTGCCAAAAAAATAAGGCAAGAGAACATGAGGACTCCCTGCGCAAATATGGCCTAGTGCGGTAACACTCCCGGCCACGAGAAAGAAAGCCAGGCTAAAGACCGGCACTAGGGAAAAACACTGCAGGGTAGCCTAGGCCTCGCCGAAAATATAGGCCTATGTGGGGGAAAAGTCAAATAACAAAATTCGATAGGCAGGCAGGCATGTGGGAGGAAGTAAGAACAGTTTGAAGGACCATATGTTGTCTGGACTGTGGAGACAAGAGCTATGGTAGCCGGCTGATTCGGACCTTGGCTGATTCGGCCCAGGCTTATTCGGACCACATTTATTCGTCCCAGGCTTACTCGGCCCAGGCTCATTCAGACCACAATATATTCGTCCTAGGCTTACTCGGCCCATTCGGACCATGATCATTATCATATGAAATTATTATGATTATTTTGATTTAATGTAGTTTTATTAATCTTGTTATTAGGTTTCGCACATAGTAGGCTATAATGCTGTTTATATAATATATAAATTTATCGAAGGAGTAGATATAAATAAACACTATTTTTGTGTATGATTTTAATTACCGGTAATAATTGCTTATAGCCTAAATAAATATAGTTGTCAATAAAACCTAACTGGAATGCTTATATACATAATATACTGTACACTATGATTGTAAGGTTGCTAGACTACTCGGCCCACGGGACAGCTCGGCCAGGACAACTTGGCCAACGGCGAGACAGCTCGGCCCAGTAAAAACGAGACAGCTCGGCCCACGGCGAGACAGCTTGGCCCAGTAAAACCATAAACCAGTAAAGTCCTACAACTGATCATTCAAATCCAGAAAGTACCGGTCTAGAAATGAAGACCTCCTGAAGATCCTTGATTTTTCCGTTGCTAACGTTCTCAAACCTTTTATATATATACTCCTATCCAGCCTACCTTCCCTTAGTAGGACGGAACAACCTTAGAACTTTACTAACCCTTTGCATGCCATCTATTCCCTCACAACCCATTCACAACCCTGTACCCAATGATCGTCAGTGCGAGGCTAGCCGCCTCGCCAGTGACTAACTTCTATTGCCATACTTCCAGATAAATGTGGCAGAGTTAGCAACCCAGTCTCCACCACATTCAGCAAACCATGCAATTAACAACCCAACCGATTAAACCAGCTAGTCAAGGCACCTTCGGTTTTGGTATTACGAACACCCACATCTGTCTCATAAACAGAGGGTTATTACAAACACTTGTGATATGGCAAGCCCCTAGCCACTGCCGCCGGACGACCATCACAGAGAGAGGGCGCGCATCTACCCCTTTTTACCCACCCGAGGAGGGAGACCCCCACCCCTGCGGAGGTATACCTGACCCCTGTTTTGACTTCCGGGTCATTGCCAGGTAGCACATGAATTCTTCCTATCAATGAACTAACCATGCATGACTAACCCCTTTACTAACCTCTATTAACCCTCTCACGTTCTTGACGCAATTTTGAGCCTATTAGGGATACTTTAAAGCCTTTGTTACCATCAGGGGTATTTAGAAACCTTTAGTTTAGTTACTTCAACCTCTGCAGTTGTCTTTGAGTAAGCTGTGGGCAGAAAACTGGAGAGGTAATTATAAGAGTGAGAGAGCTCAATTTAGTATTGCTAATCTGGCAACCTCTGCGTCATATAGTCGTGAGAGGGTTAACCCACAATAACCCATTCACCTTTCTTGCATACTCGGATAATCAAATTAGCACCTCAGCTATACCATAGAATGAAGACTGAGCAATATAAGAGAGACGCTCCTATCACAGCTGTCCCAGTCCTCCTCGAAAAGTAGATCCAGTCTCCCTCCCCTCAATACTTCCAGTATAGCCAAAATAGTACCTCTTACTAAGGCTCAGTTATATCACATTATGAAGGCTCCCTATAGCCATGTTCCACAACAGTAATCACCACCTTACCTAGTCCCCGTATTTATTGAGAGCTCAAATAATTCCATAAGACTCGAGATCCCTATGGCCTACAGGGTCCAAAACCGAGCCTATAAACCCAGCTCCAGCCCCCAGTAAAATCAGTTGAAAGATAGACACCAACCAGTGGCTGGCCCCTTAAGTTGACCTCTAGCTCTGCCCTTGTGTTGTTCCTGAGCTTTGAGTTCCAGAGCCGGCAGACTCCGTGGCAGATTTGAGATAGAAGTATCTGTCCACTTACAAGAAATCTACGTGCACCTTATAACCTTCACACACCAGTGGGTATATAAGCGTGTAGCCAGCAATGATCGCCAAGAGATCCGTCTTGAGAACTTCCTACATATGGATGCCCAGGACGGCCGCGGAACCAGTCGTTAGCCCCCAACATCACAGACGCAAGATAACCAGGACCAGACCAACCAAATACTACCCAAGATTCACTTTATTAGTACTACCGTGTTACAGTACTAATTAGAGACTCACTTATTAATCTTTCTATGAAGTGGCTATATCTTTGCCCCAGTATAATTCATGTATAACCATTCTATTGGGAAGTGCTAAGCGTATCAGTGTTCATTAATTAACAGGCGACATTAACTCTCGTAATTACCCCTATTCAGATATTATTACATAGAAGTAAAACCGTAGTGATATCTAACGTTCGCCCACTGATTTGTGTTCTACGTATTTCTGCTATAAAAATATAAAACTTAGATCAGTACCCCCCTGAGGTTACTAGAATTCCCGTGCTCTAAAAATATGTGTGTCTAATTCTAGTCTGTGAACTATTACTTGTGCACCAGAACTGCCAGTAATAAATCTAATTAGTGAAATTGAATCTATGAGTAACATTGATGTCTTCCAGTATATAAACTTGCGAACCAAGCCAGTGATCAGAAGAGTATACCTGAACGTTGGAAGTGGGAGACTAGGCTCCATCCAGATCCACTAATGCTAGTTGTTAATTTCTATAATTTGTCTTGTACGAGTATTCATACCTTCTTATGCTTCCTATTAATCATCTTCAATAAACGTGATCGTGTGTCTTGTTACCGTATGTTTATATTGTGTTCTCTATTCCTCATACCTTGTATTGTGCATGCAGCCTTATATACCCAGTCAGTTAGAACTCACATTACCCAAGTTAATCCTGTAGAAAAAAAGGGCATAACATTGGCGGCAGCGGTGGTTCTTGATTCGGATAAAAGGTTGCATTACATTGCAAGTTTGGAACAGCCAGAACACGATAACATCATGGCGCACCGTTCTCACATTCCCATCCCACATTATGATGGAGAAACTTACGAGATCGAAACGTTCATGGACATACCAATCAGTGCATCAGTCCTCCACCAATAACCCATCTTCTATACCTCACCCTTCCCCCACCAACCCTCCACAGTCCCTCCAACAAATTCCGTTTTCTAAATCCCTCACACCTCGCCCCGCTGATCCCCACCAAAGTGACCTTTCCCCCCTTATGCGTACCGAGCACCTGCTCGCCAGTCGATCCCCCACCATCATTAGCCCAGCTGTAGTTCAAGATAAATGCCAAATTCTCCCCCGCCATCAAAAATGGGTTAACCTTCGACCCATACCCCAAACTCACATGATATTTTCCCCCACTACCACGTCCACCAACCCCAATCGTTGCCTCTTACAACCCGCCATCATTTCCGCTCGCATCAACCACATTCTCGTGGCAAATATCTCTGAGGAATCCCTGACATTACCAAAAGGTCTCATTATAGGGGACCTCGAAACTTTTGATGACCTCCCCATAGATTTTAATGACACCCCTACCAGCCTCCAATTGCCCCCTCTCCCGGACACATTATCCGACCACCAAAAACACAGCATGTACGACCTATTGCTAGAGTTCAGTGACGTGTTTGCCCAACAACCCACTGAAATCGGACAGACCGATGTAGAACAACACATCATTAACACCACAGGCCCCCCCATAAGACAACCATCCCGTAAAAAAAATCCTATACAACGCCAGGAAGAGGAACGCCAAGTCCATGAGATGTTAGAGGCCGGTATTGCCACCCCGTCCATTAGTCCCTGGTCTTCCCCTGTTGTCCTAGTAAAAAAGAAAGATGGGTCAACCCGTTTTTGCGTCGATTACAGGAGATTGAATGACGTAACCATTAAGGACGCTACGCCATTACCCAGGATAGACGATTCCCTTGACTCCCTATACGGATCCAAATGGTTCACTACCCTCGACTTGCAAGCAGGGTATTGGCAAGTGCCTATCAAGGCAGAGGACCAAGAAAAAACAGCATTTTCCACTAGTGGTGGCCACCACTACGAATTTAACGTCCTACCTTTTGGCCTCTGTAACGGACCCGCCACTTTCTCCCGTTTGATGGAAGCGGTATTACATGGCCTAACCTGGGAAACCTGCCTAGCCTATCGAACCGAACCACCAGGTTCTGCACCAGAACTGCCAGTAATAAATCTAATTAGTGAAATTGAATCTATGAGTAACATTGATGTCTTCCAGTATATACACTTGCGAACCAAGCCAGTGATCAGAAGAGTATACCTGACCGTTGGAAGTGGGAGACTAGGCTCCATCCAGATTCACTAATGCTAGTTGTTCATTTCTATCATTTGTCTTGTATGAGTATTCATACCTTCTATTGCCTTTGAAGGGAGAGGACGTATGGATTTTTCTCTCCGTGGTGAACAGCAAGTTAGTGAGGGAAGGGGTGGTGATGGAATTGTGAAATATACAACAGGGTGAGTGGGAAATTACGGTGATTTGATATTGGGTGAAACTCTGGAGTTCTATCTAACCAAAATCAAACAACATGTGAAAGAAGAGACGGGAAATTGAAGAGTGCTGTGCCAGGCAGCGAGGGAGGCGTACGGACGAGGGGCAAGCCGATGCCAGGCAAAATACCCTCCCTCCTTGACTGTCTCCAGCCAACACCACTCACCCTAGGGTGTGCCCCCCCCCCTCCCCCCCCCTTCCCCACCCACATCCCATCTGTCATCGCACCAGTGCATGGAAAAGCTGGTCGTGTGAAAGTGGACCGAAATATTCTGCATGGCGCTAATGCTGAGAGGACGACTGCAGCAGGGGGAAGTATGCAGGAAAGAGACAGCGAAGTACAGCAGAGGCGAAAAGGCGGAGTAAGGGAATTAGAGGAAGGAGCCATAAACCTCGCTGACCACAACACTCCCCCCCCCCCCCCTCTCTACCTCTCCTCCCATCCCTTAAAGTAATATGATACCTGACAGTATAAAGACAAAACAAAAGTGTATTTAAGTATGGTTCTTATCTAAATCCATGGGGGAGATTTGTATTGAAAACAAAATGTCAGTGGTAGTTTTTGATGCAATGCAGCTTAAAAATAAATATGTGTGTGTGTAAGAGTAGTAGTAGCTACTGTAAAATAGAAAGAGAGAAACACAGTGACAATAAGTATTCAACCCTCCCCCCTCCCCCCCCCATCCTTACCCACACATTCACTTCCCTCTTCTCTCCTTCCCTCTTCCTTCCACTTTCCTCAATGTCCCTCATGCTACTATTACATGAGTAACATGATGTAATATTTTGTACATATTTTTGTCTTGAAAATAATTAAATCTTAGGACATAATTGGCTGGTTTCCATTTAAAGTTAGGCATATTTAGAATGTAAAGCGGCTCAAATTGCCAAGGTTTCTTTAGCTTTGTATAGAGTCATTTAGCTTTGAGGAAACAGGCCGATTATATTAGGTAGGGTTATATATGATTTATGGCCGAGTCAGGAAATCAGACTTGAAGTGGTATATTTCATGTGAGAGTTATCTCTAACGAACTAGTAACTAAGTATACTATTTAAAATAAGGTATAATTCGCTGATATATTATGTGCATACTGATAACCAGGACCTTTTTCTCAAACTAATAGTAGATTTCTAACATCCTTCTTTAATCCTTAGCACTATTTTGACACTTGTCTTTTTAATCATTTTACTCTCTGAATTAGTGTATTTCCTTTCTCACTACAATAATAGTTTTGTATTATATATACCGTATATATATATTTTTTTCCGTGTTTATTCTTTGTGCGTATTTTTAAACACTACTTTTATTTTACTTTATTTTTCTATTTTCTTTTGCACTCACTGTCTTGTAATATACCCTGATCTTCTGTAGCCTTGCATCATACTAGGTGAGTTAAATAACTTATCTTACTCTTTCTATCTCTAACGCTACTCATAGGATGTTTACATTTTCACCTTTATCTGGCAGAGGCTCGTCCCTTAGGAAGAAATGATAGATAGACTCAGTATTAGGGAATAGGTAGGAAATTATGATTATAAGACAAGATGATATTAACTCGGTCCCAGTCGAGGAATAATCCTGATGACAGACAAAACGCAGTGAGAGATGCAGTACAAATGAACCGTGAAACAGACAATGTAGTTAATGGAGATGTACAAGCAAACCCTGTTAGAGAAAATGCAGAAAATAACAATCAACAACTGCAGCCCGCAGAAGAAAACGCAGGAATCAATAATTCGCAAGACACCAGAGATGTGGAACAAAATAATGAAAATAGTGTAGGCCTAAACGAAGATAATGAGAGAGAAATAATCGAAAATCGTGAACAGAACGAATGACCTCGTAACGTAAACATGAATGGTGGAGAATGGATGGGACATTCTGGTGACGGACTCACAACATTAGTGAACGAAATATATACAGAAGTGATACAATGGCAACATAATAAGTTTGAACTACCGATTTGTGAAGCCGCAAAAGACATGCTGGGGCAACTCAAACGTATGATCCTAAAGTATGTTCAGGATGCCCCTTTGGCACACGTGGCAATCAAGATAGCTTCTTTCATTCCTCAGTTGTTCCTTCAAAGAAAAAGACCAAAGGGAAAACTGAATGAGAACATTAAAGCGCTGAAACAGAGAATGGAGTGGTGGAAAAATGAGGAGTTAGACTAAATTCTTAGCCAAGTACGAGCAATCCAGCAAAGACTGAAAACAAAACAACGAAGAAAGAGGAAGCCAGATGATATGGCACGATCAGTGGGAAATAGCATGAGGATTGGTAAAGTGGCACAGGCAGTCAGAATGGTCATTGGGGAAGCCTCAAGTGGGGTGCACGAGTGAATCGACGCATCTTGGACCCGCTGAAGGAGAAACACCCAGAAGCAAAACCAGCAAGTGATGAGGCCAAACTAGACGGGGAATATGTTCCTCCAGACCCGGTGATATATGAGAATATAACTGGAGACCTCATTATGGAGAAAGGTGCTGCAAACACAGGGAGGAGAAGGTCCATCAGGAGTAGATGCTAAGACTTGGAGGATCTTCCTAAGTCAAAACAAGTTTGGTTCAGCCGCGGGTGACCTTTGTGAAGCAATAGCAATGCTGGCAAAGAAACTTGCATCATCACCATGCGTGAACATAGAAGCTCTGACAGCATGTCGCCTGATACCTTTAAATAAGAATCCAGGAGTTAGACCAGTAGGCGTTGGGGAAGTTCTTAGAAGGATTATAGGAAAAGCAATCATGTCCGTATTTGGAAAAGATGTACAAAGAGCAGTGGGCAACTTACAAGTATGTGCAGGACAGCAAGCCGGAGGAGAAGCAGCAATACATGCAATGGGAAAGGTGTATCATTAGGAAGATTGTGAAGCGGTACTGCTAGTGGATGCAACAAATGCCTGTAACACCATTAATAGGGAGGCAGCTATTCACAACATCAAGATCAAATGCCCGAGCATCGCAAAGTACATAGAAAATACTTATAAGGAGCCAGCTAATCTGTATATAGTTTGAAGCACAAAGAAGGAAGAAATGAAAATTCTCAAATCAAATGAAGGAACAACGCAAGGAGATCCAGTGGCAATGGCAATGTACGCACTGGCACTATCAATTCTGCAGCAGAAAATAAAACGTGAGGTAACCCGAGTGAAACAAGTGGCGTATGCAGATGACCTCACAGGTGCAGGAAAAATAGGGGATCTCAAAGAATGGTGGCGGAGAGTACAATCGGTAAGCGAAGTCGAATGCCAGTAAATCTGTACAAATAGTGAAAGAAAACAAGTATGAAGAAGCGGTGCAGACTTTTGATGGGACAGGAGTGAAGATTACAAAGGAGGGTCAATGCCATTTGGGAGCAGTAATAGGCACAGAAGAATGCAAGAAAGACTATGTGCGAAAAAAGGTAGCGGAGTGGGAAAAGGAAGTGAAAACCCTGGCAGACATTGCGAAATCTGAACCACATGCTGCATATACTGCCTTCACATATGGTGTTAAGCACAGATGGACCTTTCTTATGAGAACAGTGCCTGGCATTACACAGATGCTCCAACCGCTGGAAGAAGCAATCAGAGGAACATTCATACTGGCCTTAACAGAGATGGAAGGCGTCACGCAAGAGCTAAGAGATCTATTAGCTCTTCCGCCAAGGTTCGGAGGTATGGGGATCATAAACCCAGTGGAGGCGGCACCACATGAGTACCAAAATTCCCTTAAACTTACTACGTCTCTGACAGAAAAAATACATGAGCAAAATGAAAATGATCAGGTGGACGAAGAGGAACAACAAAATGCAAGACAGGAAATTACAAAGAGCAGATAAGAGAGACAGATACATAGCCTAGAACAAATTAAGACCAGATGTAGGGAAGAACTGAAAATGAGAGTTGAGATGGCACAAAACACGGGGGCTTCAAATTGGCTCACATCATTACCAATAAAGGAGAAAGGCTTCAGCTTAAATAAACAAGAATTCAATGATGCCGTAGCCTTGAGGTATGGGTGGCCAGTTTCGAACCTGCCTCTGAAATGTGCATGCGGTGAAATAAACAACCCAGACCACTGTATGACCTGTAAGAAAGGAGGATTCATCTGTATCCGGCATGATGAAGTACGAGACATCACTGCACAAATGCTGGACGAGGTGTGCCATGATGTCAGAATCGAATCGGAACTTCTGCCTATGGACGGACAGCGCTTGGCCCACAATACTGCAAATACTCCAAATGAAGCAAGAGTGGACGTAAGTGCTCGAGGTTTTTGGACGAGGGGACAACGGGCTTTTTTTCGACATCAGAATCTTCAACCCAACAGCACAAACATATCGTGAGCGAGGACACAATGCGGCATACTTGAGAAACGAAAGTGAGAAAAAACGCGCTTATGAAGAAAGAATTTTGAACAGGGATCAAGGAAGCTTTACTCCTCTGGTCTTCTCATCGTCGGGAGGTATGGGACCTTCTGCTAGTGTCTTCTATGCCAGATTAGCTGAACAAATATCGGAGAAAAAGCGCCAGCATAGAAGCCAAGTCATAACTTGGATGAGATGCCGGCTCTCTTTCTCTCTTCTCAGGTCTGCACTCCTATGTCTCAGGGGTACAAGGTCCTCCCCGCTACAGAGGACAAGAGTGAGAGACTTGGACTTTGAAATGGTCGTGGCGGAGGGACGAATTGGGGAACAACTAGGTTGATTGTAGGGAGGTACTGGTACAATAAGATAAACTACAATGTAACTAGAATAAGATAGATTGTACACCACTTTGTAACTGTCACCTTAACAAAAAAAAAAAAAAACAAAAAAAAAATGAAGGAAACATGCATACATTACTGAAATGTTTGTGGACATGCAGTAATGCAAGTAATGGTCACTCTTATGTAAATCTAAAATGGCTTACTTAAGAATGGGAAAGGGGTGGGACCTTCTATTATTTTGTATTTTATTTTATTTTTAAATTCATACCTTCTTATGCTTCCTATTAATCATCTTCAATAAACGTGATCGTGTGTCTTGTTACCGTATGTTTATTTTGTGTTCTCTATTCCTCATACCTTGTATTGTGCATGCAGCCTTATATACTAGTCAGTTAGAACTCACATTACCCAAGTTAATTCTGTAGAAAACAGGGCATAACAGTAAACATATCCTCCATAGGTCAACCAGGCCCGTGCGCTAACCCACTGTACTACCACGGACATACAAAAGTATAGTAACCTTAGTCCGATTTGTAAGAACCAGGTGATAGTCTCGTGGTGTTTCACGTGATGAGTTTATTGGACTTCCCATCAACGAGTATTTTACACTATACCTGACGTCAACTCGGCTAGTACATTATTGGGGTTGCGGGATATTTTCGAGGGCATTACAGTAATGTCACGTTTTAATGATCACTCCATATTTCGCTACTCTATTTGCAAAGTAACCGTCATGGCCGAGCTGTCTCAAATAATAGGCCGAGCTGTCTCGCCGTCATGGCCGAGCTGTCTCAAATAATGGGCCGAGCAGTCTCGCCGTCGTGGCCGAGTTGTCCAAAAGTTGGCCGAGCTGTCCGAGCTGAGTTGTCCCATGGGCCGAGTCGTCCAGTCCCCTGATTGTAATTAATGCTTATAGTTGCCATTTTTCGTAGTCTACTACAAATGAAGTCACTGCATAATCCACTGGAAGCATATCTAGTATCGCCCTAAAAACAGTTTTGTAATCTTTACTTCCTTTCCCGGACATCACACAAAAACACAATGGGAGTTGTTTCATGTCAACCCCTGGTTTTATAAAAGAGTGTATAGACAAGAGTTGGTAAAAGGGAAACTTGATTACTTTAAAAGTCCCGTCAATAAACTAAGTCTTGGCTTTTCCTAATAATAACAACTGCTGTCCCGTGGCGAAGATGAAATGCCGTCTTGCACCACATAAAACTTCTTAACACCTTAAGAGCGGCCTATGCGGTTTATTTATATGTACCGCCCAGCGGGGTGTTTTTAGCCAAAATAGGGCTGTTTACGTGATCATTTTCATGCCTAAATAAGACCCAGAACGTAAAACAAGTATCTATCCCTGAAAGGGCATAAACAGAGCTTTCGAATGACACCATAACGATCCTTTTATGATGGCTAGTTTTCTTGCAATAACCGTGCAACGCGAGTGCAAAAAGCATGTAATTAGCCACTTTCCCGATACAATTCCTTATATAGCGAGTGAGAGAGGGAGGAGGGAGCTGGGATTCGTGTCAGTATGTTCGCCGCGGTGGTCTGGAGCAGTCATACGCTCGCTACTCTCCTGCCACCACTTGTCTCTCTCTCTCAGCAACATTACGTGCTGAAATTGCCACTCGACCTATGTCGAGCGCCGCCACATAGTCCAGCTTTATTAAATACGACTTATGTGGTGAGCCGCTAATTAAGGGTTAAATAATAAGTTGTACTGACAGTGACACTTTGTCATCAACCCTTTATATTGAAAACAAGATTGTTGTTGTTCTTGTTGTTGTTTTTGGCGCACTCTTCCATCCAGGAGTTCGTGCTATGAACGATATGGCTTGATGGATTGATATTTGAACCAGTCTGGTTCGTCAGTGTAAGAAATTCCTGTCCTCAACTGTACACCACATAGTCTGAATCGAAAATAAATCGTCAATTCACAACTTGCGAGTTTTTTTCTATAAGGAAGTTGGAGCTGTAGACATTGATATTTAGCAGAATAACTCTGTATAATACGGTTTTAGTACATTAATTAATACATAAAACCAAGTTCAACATACTATTTAGGCCTATCCACAATACATGTACATAATTACTGTATTTGTGTTTAATATCGATGTTTAAAGGCCGAACTTCCTTATAGCCTAAAACTCGCAAGTGGTCAAATTGAACCATTTAATGGTTGCAAGACAAGGACAATTAACAGTTCCCGCCAATCCAATGTTGATGTTTTTTTTTTTTTATAGTGGTTGAATTGTCGTGTATTTTATAAGTTTATAGTTCAAAACATTACAATGGTCCGAATCAGCCACTGAATGGTCCGAATCAGCCAATGCTATGGGCCGAATCAGTCAATGCTATGGTCCGAATCAGCCTCTATATGGGCCGAATCAGCCATGGTCCGAATCAGCCATGGTCCGAATCAGCCGGCATTCAAGAGCTATATATAGGAAACAGGAAATTATCACCTTGAAAATTATGATGTAAAACATAAATTTAAGCACTCGTAAAATAATATGGGTCCCAGTGATTATAGAAAAGGCTTATCTGAATGTAGAGCGAAGTATTGAAGAAGTTGAGTGGAGGATGTAGCAGATAATTGATGATCACTTATATTGGATGTTGGCAGATGGACTTCTGTACAGCAAGTGAGGTCCCCTCTGTTTACATACAGGACCTCGGTTACGAATCATAGGTCTTAACTAAGGGGATACACCTTTCATATTTATCTTATACCCAAGGTACACGCATACATTCGCATATACATTGATCAATACCAGTAAATTATATTAGATACTATAATGTATGAATGTAATATTTAAACTACATATTAACGAAAGAATTTATATTATTGTTACCGAAGAAAACGTATTGGAGAATAAATCAAGGTAGACTTGTCAAGTTATGAATACTAATGCTCAATATAAACTTGCTAATGCTGAATTAGAAAACTCAGACAGCGAGACAGATTTGGGTGTGTTTGTTAGCAATGATTTGAAGCCTAGAAAACAGTGTATAAGCGTTCGTAACAAGGCAAACAGGATTCTAGGGTTCATCTCAAGGAATGTGAATAACAGAACTGCCGATGCTATCTTGAAACTTTACTTGTCATTAGTGAGACCTCTTATGGATTATGCTGTCCAATGTTGGTGTCCTTATTACAGAATGGACATAGATTCGTTGGAGAGATTACAGCGAAGAATAACAAAAATTATTCATATTAGAAATCTACCATATGAAGAAAGGTTGAAAAAATTAGGCTTACATTCGTTAGAAAGACGCAGAGTTAGAGGGGATATGATAGAAGTGTTTAAGTGGGTTAGTGGGATAAATAAAGGAGACATGAAAAATGTACTGAAGCTCAGTGATAGCGAAATAACTCGAACAAATGGTTTCAAATTAGATAAATATTGTTTCAGAAAAGATATAGGTAAATATTGGTTTGGTAACAGAGTTGTAGCCATGTGGAATAGGCTACCAAGTGATATAGTGGGATCAAGAACGATAGGGAGCTTTAAGATAAAATTAGATAGGCATATGGACGAGATGGGTTGGGTGTGAGGGGGATCTGCCGGGTGTGGGCCAATCGGCGCTCAGCAGACCCCCGTAACCTTGTGTTAATCTCTGACCGTTTTGGTGGGGTCAGTACTCAAGGTATTAGTGAGTTGGGCCTATAATTTGGCCTTGTGGTTGGGGTTGGGTGTGACAGGGATCTGCCTTGTGTGGGCCGATCAGCTTTTTGCAGACTCCCATTTTCTTATGTTCTTATGTTCTTATGTTCCCCTTAAATTTAAATGGCAGCGCCTTACTTATCCCCCAACACATGTTGGCTGATGAATACTACACACGATCGGTAAAGTATTTTCATTTGTGGTCAAGCATCTTCTATTCCATGAATTGGTGTCGATATTGATGCCATTTAATTGCCATGTAATTGTAACACAGAATTTGTAAAGCAGCAGAAACGTTGAGATCACCTCAGGATAAATCTGGCGTTATTTATAGACTTCTGGTTTACAGTTCGCCAAGCTTACCATTCAGGTACACCTTCCAATCATGTGACTTAACTATTTAATATGTACTGGAAGGGTAAATGTATCATGGAAGGGTAAATGTATCATGATATGGACCTTACTCAAGTATGTTTTAACAAATGTATTGCCTTATACTGTATACCAAAAAGCTCCCTCCACTATGACTCCAGTGGTACAGGAACGAACATACAGACCCAGAGACAGTGAGACGCCTGTTGGGGGAAAACAAAAACACGGCACGCATGCAATAAATATATGTGTAGCTGGCATCACCCATTTATGTTTGTTCTTTACTGTATATATATATCCTGGTGCATTGGCTAAATGTTCTTTTCTTCGTCGTGAAGTTATTTGATTGTAAAACACACATAGCTTACATATATATAATTATGTTGCAGTTTTATGTTTACTTAATTGTTCATTTCTAAATTATAATTATAATTATAAAATAATCCTTAAAGTATATAGCCAACAGTATATACAGTATTTGCTCTTGCGTTGCGAAGAAAGGAACAGTCAATAGTACAAAGGAGTACAAAGGAAATCAAGCAACAACAGGTCTAGTGACCCTTCTAGGCTGCTTGTCCTCCAAAACACTGAGGATCTAGTTTTCAATCTGTGGTTTAGAGTGGGTAAGGGAAATACTGCCCTGGATCTAATGTCCATGGCAGGATTAGGAAGTTAGTAGGGGACAGATGGGTTAGTAACTGAGGGGGGGATAAAATAAAGTTATTAATTTACAAACGCAGTCAATCGCGGGTTTGATGCAAAATATTTGTCTAGGCGAAGTTTAAATGAATCAACGGTGCTGCAGTCTATAACGTCTCGGGGAAGCCCATTCCACAAATTGACAACTCGATTGAAGAAGAAATTCTTAGATTCGTGAGAGTTAAAAGTTTTACCAATAATTTTGCAACCATTTCCCCGCGTATAATTAGATTGGTCGATAGTGAAGTACTTACTACAGTTCATATTGTCGATGCCTTTGATGATTTTGAACACTTGAATTAAGTCACCTCTTAATCTGCATTGGGTGAAAGGAAATAGATTTAATTCTCTAAGAGCTCCTCGTATGGTTTGTTCTTTAGGCTAGGTATCATTTTGGTAACTCTACGTTGAACTCGTTCTAGCTTGTCTATATCTTTTTGGTAATAAGGGCACCAGGTTTGAACGCAGTATTCCAGAAGAGGGCGGACTAAGGAATTGTAAAGAGTTAGGATAACTTCTTTGGATTTATGCTCAAATGACCTGCCTATAAAGCCAATTATTTTGTTTGCCTTCTTAACAACTTCTGAACATTGTTGACTCGGTTTTATGTTGCTCGATATTGTTACTCCCAGATCGGTTTCTCTGTCTACACTCTTAACACCTTACGAGCGGCCTATGCGGTTTATTTATATGTACCGCCCAGCGGGGTGGTTTTAGCCAAAATAGGGCTGTTTACGTGATCATTTTCATGCCTAAATAAGACCCAGAACGTAAAACAAGTACCTATCCCTGAAAGGGCATAAACAGAGCTTTCGAATGACACCATAACGATCCTTTTATGATGGCTAGTTTTCTTGCAATAACCGTGCAACGCGAGTGCAAAAAGCATGTAATTAGCCACTTTCCCGATACAATTCCTTATATAGCGAGTGAGAGAGGGAGGAGGGAGCTGGGATTCGTGTCAGTATGTTCGCCGCGGTGGTCTGGAGCAGTCATACGCTCGCTACTCTCCTGCCACCACTTGTCTCTCTCTCTCAGCAACATTACGTGCTGAAATTGCCACTCGAGTTATGTCGAGCGCCGCCACATAGTCCAGCTTTATTTAACTCGACTTATGTGGTGAGCCGCTAATTAAGGGTTAAGCTCAGTGCCATTCATCGAATAGTTTTCTTTCTCATTTTGGTATCCGATATGTAGTACTTTACATTTATCTGCATTGAAACTCATTTGCCAAATTTGCGCCCAACGTGACAACTTATCTAGATTATGTTGCATATTGTCAACTTGTTCTTTTGAGAGTACGCTATTTGCAATTTTTGTATCGTCAGTAAACTTTGAGATTGTACAGGTGAGACCCTCATCTATGTCGTTGATGTAAATTAGAAAGATATTTGGACCTAGTACCGATCCCTGGGGTACCCCGCTACATACATTGGTCCATTTAGATGCCTTACCGTTTATTACTACTCTTTGCTTTCTGTCGCTGAGCCAATTTTCTATCCATTTCAACACACCGTCTTGTATTCCATGCGCTTTTAGTTTTATCAGTATACATTTGTGGGGAACTTTGTCAAAGGCCTTTTGAAAATCAAGGTATATAATATCTACAGCTTTACTCTCATCATAGAGGTTGAGGATATCACGAAAGAAGTCTAAGAGACTTGTCAAGCAGGAGCGTTTGTTACGAAAGCCGTGTTGAGTATCTTTAAGTATGTTATTTGCCTCTAAGTGATTTACGAGTCTGTCTCTTATGAGTGTTTCTAGCATTTTACACACAACTGAGGTTAAGCTAATTGGACGATAGTTACTGGGTAGGGATTTGCTGCCTTTTTTGAATATCGGTATTACATTGGCTAGCTTCCACTGATCAGGCAAAGTTCCAGACTGCAAGGATTTATTGAATAGCAATGTCAGTGGTTTAGAGAGCTCATCTTTAGAACTCTAGGTGAGATTGTATCAGGTCCAGGCGTTTTATTTACCTTCAGTTTATCTAAACAATTCAATGCTTCTCTCTCTGTAACGGGATATTGCTTAGAACATCTGAATTATCAATCTAAATCGGCGATGGAGTAGGGATATCACTGAGGTCTTCTGTTGTAAAAACTGATGCAAAGAAGGTATTGAGGGCATTACTCATTTGTACTTCGTCTTTGGTGTATTCTCCATTTTCTTCGACTATCGGTCCAACAGTTGAAGTAACTACTTTTTTCTTTCTGATATAACTATAGAATTATTTCGGGTTTCTTTTACTTTGATTCGCAACATGTAACTCCAGGGTCTTTATACTTTGCTTAATTAACATTTTGGCTTTGTGGCGTAGTTCTACAAATTTCACCCGTTCTTCGTCATTTTGTGAGGATTTGAATCTATCATTAGCAAACTTTTTAGCAAGCAGACAGTCTGAAATATCTTTATTCCACCATTTGGGCATATCATTATGGCCTGTATGCCGTATTTTCGATGGTATGCAGTCTTGCACTGCCTTAAGGTAAGTGGTTGTGAAAAACTCCCAAGATGTATTTATGTCGTTATTGCTAGTGTGAAAGCTCCAGTCAGTTTCTTTAAACATTGATTTAAGTTTATGAAAATTTGCTTTCTTGAAATTAGGGACTTTCTCAATGCTGCTATTTGGTTTGTTACTATTAAACTTTAAATTGAAAGTTATTGTATGATGGTCGCTGTTACTAAATTCATCACCAACATATAAACTGTCTACCAAGTCTTGTTTTGTTGCGAGTACAAGGTCAAGCACATTATTACCACGGGTCGGAGATTGTACAAATTGAAAAAGTGAACTTTCTTGCAAGTTAGCATAAAGGTTGTGTCAAGAGTGTGAAGTAAGAATATCGCCCCCATTTAGTCACGGGTAAGTTGAAATCGACAAGAACTACGGTATCTTGTATGTTAGGTATTTCCTCAATTTGTTCATAAACTTCACTGTCAGTTTGCACTGATTGAGCTGGGGGTTTGTATAATAAAGCTAGTGTAATTTTAGTTCCTCGGTTATTATTTAATAGTACGTAAGA
Organism: Paralithodes platypus; assembly: GCA_032716605.1. Lineage (NCBI taxonomy): Eukaryota > Metazoa > Arthropoda > Malacostraca > Decapoda > Lithodidae > Paralithodes > Paralithodes platypus. Next base: position 9,681,343 of record CM064538.1, on the reverse strand, counting down.
TATGTTTATATTGGCAATTTGAGGTTTTGACATTAAGACGGGATTAAGACTTTCCTTTACAAAAAAAAAAAAATCCTCCATTTTTATTGATCCGACTTTTCTCAAACATTGTATAACCAGGAAACGTATATTCGGCTAAAAAGTCTCTGTCGTCCGTATTTAACCAAGATTCTGTAATGCCGATTATATATATCATAATGTTCTGTTAACACGATTTCCTCTAGATCTGAAAACTTATTGTGTATGCTACAAGCATTTACATAGAACACCTTAAGAGTATGAGAGTTGGATGTTACTGACTGCGCATTGTCAGAATTTTCAGTTCGTATTTGACTTACACTACCCTGCCTGGATATCCCCGGTTGAATAAAGATGTAAAGAAATTTAGCGTCCCATATAGGAGTGTTGATGGCTGGAATGGGTTGGGGGAGGAGGCAGTAGAGGCAAGGAACATCCATGGTGTTTTAGACTAGATTGGATAAAAGTAGTCACGGGGACAGGACAATACGAGCTTATCTCAAATCCTGTATACTACAACTAGGTAAATACACACATACGCACACATATCTGAAAGATATAAAACGTGTTACTTAAGTTAATGTTAACCCACTGGGCACCAACGCCGCAGCGTATGCGTCGGCAATGTATGTAACGCTTAACCCCAGCGTCGCATAGGGTGCGTCAGCACTGTCGACCTTATTTACTCTTGTCCTATGGTAGCTAGAGAATTCCAATTTGTTTGGGATATAGCTTATGATGTTGCCGAACAGTGGCGGTACTCGGCAACCCCCAAGTCCAGCCGCGCGGGAGGGTACAGGCGTATGGGGAAAGCCAGTTTATCCACTTATCTCACCGCCACTTTCGAGCTTATTTACTCTTGTTCTATGGTAGCTAGAGGGTTCAAATTGGTATGGGATATACCTTATGATGTTGTCAAACAGTGGCAATACTTGGCAATCCCCAAGTCCAGCCACGGTGGGGAGAGGGACGCGCGGGAGGAGGGGGGAAGACAGTTGTCCTGTTGACTTCGCGAGTGTCTGACCTACCTCGTCGCCTCACGATGTTGGAACAAAGGGAACAGAGTGTGTATCACTCCCCTACTGCTCCCCATGACATAGTTGACTCCCCACCAAGTGGGGAAGAGGAGGAGGAGCATGACCCAGACCCCATGGTATTCCTCAAAATTCCGCCAGGCCATCGTAGGGGTCAGAAGAGATGAGCTGAGGATGAGAGTGTGTCATGTTGAAAACAAGTGCGGCGTACGTCTTCTCCCACGCCTACCTTCACCACCACCTCTCACACTCTCCCCACTAAAAGTACAATGTCAAAACCCATATTTCTAAGTCAAAAGTGCCAAAAATAACTCATATTCTAACTATAAAACATAAGAGAAAGTATAAATTCAATGAACAGAGTGAGTGAGAGAGGCATAATGAAAGTGAAAGTAAGTGAAGGGGAAGTTGGGTGTCAGTCAGCTGGCCTTGTGTATGCGTGTGCGTTGTGTGCCAAGATGGCCGCCAGTCGCCATTGTAACCAGGACGCACGCGGGGCTTGCCACTTGTCGGCATTTATAAAACTTGAATCTATGCACTTATCACACTGTAACTTCACTTACAATGACATTATGTGATACATGTTGCTAATATATGAACTATGAAGGCACACATGATGCTCGGGTGGTGTAAATAACCGTCACTCGAAAACTGGAGGCATCGTACATCTGCCATGCTGCCTTGCCCAGCTGTGGTGTGCTGGTGCGGGAGGTTTAAAGAGGCGCCCGGCACCAGCTGACCATAACCACGTTGAAATACAAGACATCAAGGTTTTACTTGATATTAATGGATCTGATCATCTGTCATTACATGTAACAATGAGATTCAAGGGATCTTTACCTCAACATTTAGAAAGTCAGCATGGCAATGTCTTAATTCCTCATTCGTTTATCAATTGGATTAGTTTAACAATGCTAGAGCTCAATTGAATAAACAAAGAAGTGGATGCATATCTTGATAAGTTTTCTAATCTACCTATACATAAATTTAAATGTTGGATGTCATAATCTGCAGCATCTCAAATATATTGATGAACTTTATGAACACATAGCAGTGTTGTTGTTGTTGTTGTTGTTTCCCAAGCTGCCTGGCCGAACAGCCCCAAATCCCCGAGCAAGGCCAAGGCCATAACAGAGCGCCCCCACAAAACCCTCCCTGCCGACCACAATAAAGCCTGGGTGACCGAAGCCACTCCATGGCGAGGAGCTGAGGAGGGTGCGGAAACGCCCGGGAAACCAAAGCCCCACCCAGGGCTCTGTGCCCCTCAGCAATTATGAAGAGAAAGTTGAGGGGCAAAGGAAAAATGTGATGCTTTGGCTTCCAATCTTGGTAGATTGAGAGGTCAATCCACGGAAGAGACGCCGTCACTTGAGATCTAGAAAATATATAAGTAAAAGGAACAGTCAGAGTAAGCTATGGGTATGGCAGAGATCGCTCAGTTCTCACTCTGATAGACCAGCCCATCACCACATGACTAGAACTCAATCCTCTCAGCATCAGCTAGGAAAGGCCCTAGAAAGCCGCCTTTGGCGGGGGGATAGCTCCCCTATTTCAACCCCTTTCGGGGTTGGGCACCCGCCAAATAATACTACACTGTTAATACTATATTAACAGTCTTAATAGAGTATAGTGTTAGTATAGCAGAAATGTCTTCAAAAAAAAAAAATACTAGGTCATATCTGGTTTGAACAGTCAAGTTAAAGAACTCCATAGGAGAGCTAGGGAAAAATATCTTACTTGGTATCCTGTTTATTATTCCTAAGGGGGGTAGAGGAGAAACGGATATAAATTAAATAACTAAACCTGGAAAGATGAATTGGCCTAGGCTATAAAATGATACCGGTCGGCGGTTGACTTACGTGATAAATTGTATATGTAGGCTATCTGTGGTAGTCCCAGTAATATCTATGAAGCACTTCTAGTATTAAAGGAACTTAGCTGTGATGCAAAGAGTGTAGGTTAGCTGATGGACATGTCGGTAGGTGAAGATTAAGGAAGTTCTGATGTTATATGGCAGCAACTGGTGGTTTGTTGTGAGCGGGACGAAGTCTGTGTGAAGTGTGTCTGATATTCCCTTTTATCGTGACAATATAAAATATATTTAAGGGATCTATATTGTCCCCCGTGGTTAAATAATAAGGGAAAACAAACTAAGATATAATTGGTGCAACCACAGTAATATTTATCCACAAAGATAAATAAAGTAATGCGTATAAACAAAAAGGAACCAGCTGTCGTGAACCCGGGAAATGCAAACTACGGTATATATACCAGCTAGGATTCACGACATACTCCGCCACCAGTTACATACAAAGTATTTACAATTGTCCCGTCCCGATCACGGATCGCCACAACTGGGTGGAATCCAAAGCAGCCCGACGTGACGGCCTCTGAGGGGTATCACCTCGGTCCGCTCCAGTAGCAGGAAGGATATTATCAGAGTTCGGCTTGCTGTCGCCATCCACTACCTCTAAATCTATCTAGTAGGTATAGCTTAACCACCAGTCTGGTGGTCAAACCGGCTCCTGTTTTTACCTGAACTACCCTACATTCGTGGTCAGGACCACGAAGAAGTTTCATTATCCGACCTATACGCCAACAAAGTTGGGGGCCGTCATCATGTACTAGAACGACGTCCCCAACTTGTGGCGATGCTATCCCTCTTTTTACCATTAAGTGACGATGTTGCTCCCTGAGTGATATTAAATAATCAGTGCTCCACCTTTTCCACAGGTCGTGTGAGAGTTTCGTTACATATTGGAAGCGATGGTTGACGGAATCGTTGTTACGCCACGTCGTGTCCTTGAGATCCTCATCCGTGACTTCTTGCCTTGGAAAGCTTCTGATCCGCCTCCCATGAACCAGTTGTGAAGGAGTGATGGGTAGAGGGTCCTCAAGATTACTGTAGGTGTAGCCAAGCGGGCGATCATTGACTGTGGCCTCGAGCTCCAGTAATACCGTATTCAGTTCCTCTGTGGTAACCAATGCTCGACCCAGTACCTTCTTCAAGCCAGCCTTTAGGATGCCAATGACCCGTTCCCATATGGCACCGAACCATGGCGCCCTGGCCGGTATAAACCGCCACTCACACTTGAATTCCGCTATAGTACCTTTTAACCTTGCATCATCTATCAACTCCCGTAATGTACTGGCTCCACTAACAAAAATGGTGGCATTATCACTCATCATAATCTCAGGGTAACCCCTCCTGCTACTAAACCTACGGAACGCATGCAAAAATGATTCTCAGGAGAGGTTGGACACCGTCTCTACATGGACCGCTCTAGTAACTGCACAGGTGAATAAGACTACATATAATTTACTTACAGTACCCCCCTTCTCTTTTACTGGTAAGGCACCTGTGTAGTCAACCCCCGTTACCTGGAAAGGACTCACTTCCTGAACCCTAAACTCCGGCAATGGAGGGGCCTGTACAGCACGGTATGATGTACCTTGCAATCTCTTGCAGATGATACATCCCCTTAAGGCTTTCTTTACTACCTGTCTAATCTTGGGGATCCACCATCTTTGCCTTATGTAATTTACAACATAACTAACACCACTATGGTTACACACTTTGTGGCAGTAATTACTAAGGAGAGTGGCTATACGATGTTTATTAGGGATAAGGATAGGGTACTTGGCGCTATCATGTAAAGCTAACAAGTGTAGCCTACCTCCACAGCGTATCATCCCTCCCTCCATATAGAGGCCTAACTGCTTCACTATATTGCTTGGTGTGCCCAATCCTTTTGACAAATAGTGGTGTTCCTCAGAGTAAGCTTCTCTCTGAGCTACCTTAATCATGGCTGACTCTGCTGCTCTTAATTCCGGCACCGTCAAGTATGCCGGTTTTGCCTGATAGTTCCCTTGTGTCTTCTCTCAAAGAGTCCTAATAAACCTAAGGACCCATGCCATTACATGCCATGACTTCATATATGAGCCATACCGGTCCCAATTCAATATGGCAGTAGGGGCAACCGGTACCGGCAATGACAGGGTTCCTTCTTGACTCGTGTTACAACCCACAGCGGTGTCCCCTCCTATTGAGCCCCCTATTGGGCCATGATCAGGTCATAGCATTTGGTGAGGAAGCCATGTGGGCCCTCCCCACCAAAGCGAAGAAGCAACTAAGGACACATATGAAATCCCTCTGGTGACTAGATCACTGGGGTTATCCTCTGTGGACACATAACGAAAATGAGCGCCGGGGACTAATGACTTTATCTCATCAACTCTATTTTGAACATATATAGGCAAAATCTTTTTACTAGACAACCAGCATAGGGTTATCTGGCTGTCCGACCAGAGGTATACATTCTCTATAATCAGCTCGTCCGCGTAGGCCTCACATATATAACATGCGAGACGAGCTACGAGAAGAACAGCAGTCAACTCCATCTTAGGTATGGTGAGGGACTTAATAGGTGTGGCAGAGTGGTCTTGCCACTGGACTGGTAATCCAATGGACCCGGGTTCGAATCCTAATATGTCAATGGGAAGATATTATTGGGATGGAATTTGTGCTGTACCTAGTTTCAGTGCATTACCACAGCACACCGAAATGCCAAAACAAAATACCCTCATTGTTCCCTGATTAAATAGCACTGTATGAATATTCCCATATTCAAAATATGCTACAGGGGGGCAATGCCTAGTGAGTTAATTGCTCAATAGGTGGCGTTCTGAGAGTGAGGGTCTGAGACTGGGGAGTGAGACTGTGAGGCGCTGGGGCGAGGCAGCTTCAGAGATGGAGTTGGGTTCGAGCCGTGAGTGGGTGCTTCGCATGTCTCACTCCCTAGACTGGAACAAGACCTCACGGGCCTCACCGTGTCTAGCGGTAGAGTGTAAAGGCTATCAGCCTATGCCCGAGAGGGAGTAGTTGGAATATAGAAAAAAAATAAAAAATATAAAAAAACTTAGCTTTGGCCATTACTAACCTACTCACCTCATCACCAACCGCATAGGCCGCTACACCATATGCTACTGAGCTAGCGTCACTAAATAGGTGCACCGTAACCCTCTTAGAATTAGTGACCTGACGGGGAAACATGATACCTGTACTATCTATCATATCGTCATAAATACCCTGCCAGTTAGCTCTCATGTCATCTGGAATGGGTACATCCCACCCACACTCTAATCTCCACAAGTCCTGGACGAACCTCCGTGCCCGGATGGTTACCGGTAGCAACACTCCTAGAGGATCGAAAACACTCGCGGTTAGACTTAGAGCCTCGCGTTTTGTAACCAATGCAGGGCTACTTCCGCGGAAATTAACCTGTAACATATCCTTATCAGTTAGCCACGCAACGCCAAGTACCTTAACCCCGTCTTGTTTGGCGGAAGCTATACCCTTCAGGTGCAACAGTTCCCGCAAACTCTCATTATTTGTGACCCACTCACGTAAAGACAGGTTAGCGCTGGAAAATATTCTACGGGCATCCCAACATTGTTGTTGCAAATCACTTACATCATCACCAGTCCCCTGCAAGTTTTCAATATACAACCCCCTTTTTAGCTTATTAACTACTTCACTGTTCTCCTGTATCATAGACAGGTGTTTTTGAATGGTAGCATTAAGGAGGAACTGGGAACAGGTGGCCCCGAACAGAACTGCACGGAACCGGTAGACAATGTAAGGACTTGCAACATCCAAGGGATCAACGGGCCACAGAAACCTAGTAGCATCCCTATCCTTCTCACTCAACCCCACCATGAGAAATGCTTTCTCAATATCACTCACCCAGGCAAATTGATGGCATCTAAAGCGTAGAAGTACCTGGGTGAGGTCAGCCATTAGCGATGGACCTGTATGGAGACAGTCATTCAGACTGAACGCCTTCTCGTCCATCCTAGCCGAACAGTCAAACACTATCCGTACAGGCGTAGTAACACTATCCTTAGTAATACCATGGTGAGCTAAGTAGTGAATGGGATGACCAGCTTGATTCCTGTTTTCTACCCTTTCAATAAAGCCCCTTTCTATCTGATTATCCAGAACCTTTGTATACTGTTGACATTAGTTGGGATCTTTTATAAATTTACGCTGCAAGCCTCTCATTCTGCCTAGGGCTAACTTAAAGTTATCAGGTAATTTATCTATGTTATCTCTCCTGGCAGTTCCACTATATACTGTCCCTCTGCTTCGGAATACTGTACCGTTTCAGAAAATCTATTTATGACTCTCTTCCCACCCTTACCAGTCTCATTAGGACTTATACCAATATGGTCCAAGTCCCATAGAGCTGTCAGATCCTTTAATTCTGGAGATTTACTGCCAATATCATCCTGTATCTCCACTAAAGGGTCTACTGCTAACTTAAGAACAGTGACTAACTCTACATGGGTCTCTTCTATATCTGACTGATAAGTGCCACTCAGTGCATAACCATAAATTGTGGGTAACATAACTATACTTCCTTCCCTGACATAGCCTGAATGTACAAAGTGGTAATAAAAGTCCGCCCCAATCAGTAACCCTATCATATCTCCATCAGTGATACCTGGATCAGCTAATTTGTAACCCCGAGCCTTGATAGCATTTACCTCCATCTCTAATCCTCTCCCTGGTTTGTATACTGGTAACTCCTCCACCACAATGGCTCTCAATTTATGCACCTTTCTTCTGTGATGATAGGTTAACTCTACTATTTCATACTCAGTACTACCAAGTGAGCCAGTAAATCCCTGGAGCCTTAGCTGTTCCTTACTGATCCTAACGTAATCAAGCTGCGATAAAGCAGAGCGCAAGATGAAGGTACGTTGCGAACATTGGTCCAACAAAGCTCTTACTTTACTGGTATGACCGCTTCTGTCGGTCAAGGGAATCTGAATGGTAGGCAACAACACTGCATTACGGCCCGAAGCCACAGCGATGGTCACTGTTGGTTCAGGGGCTGCTGGTTGTCCTGTTTGTTCAAGGCGTGGCGTCGGACACAAATAATTAAAATGTTTCTGTTGGCAGAATCGGCACGGCCTAATTTTAGGGTTAGGACACCCCTGGCTGCCATGTTCTGACGACAGGCACCCGACGCACAATTTCAACTGCCTTGCTCTATTGGCCTTGGCGGGACTGTTCTTGTATTTTGCACACTTTGCCCAAAAATGTCCTCTCTTTAAACACAACTTACATCCATACTTCTGCTTGGTATCGGGTTTCTGATACACCGCATATGCTGCTGTGGTGGTCGCCCCAAACTGTTCTAGTGGATTTTTTTTTTTTTTTTTAAAAGACCTCCGTCTACGTATTGTGAAAAACCTGTTATCCTCCGGCAAATTGTGGGGTTGAGTGAGTGAAGGGGGGGACAGTGAATGAAGGAGGATGCATGTTTTTCATAATACGTGTTGTGGATTATGTCTACTTTCTAGATTGCACACTTCAGTCTTAAACACACAAACATATTCATCCACATCCAGCCAGTTGTCTTTCAATTCATGCTTAATCACTTCAGAGAGTGCAGCACTAGGAAGTTTATTATACAACAGTACTGCACACATTTCACTTACTGTTACATCCATAGAGCGTAATGACTCTAACGCACACTCAAATGACGCGGAAAATTCTTTCAGAGCACTGACCTGGCTAGGATGCGGGAGATTACACAGTTTCGCTATGTGAGCTGCTTTGATGCGATCCTTTTGACCATAACTGTTTTTCAGTATAGTGACCGCTGGTTCATAACTTGCAGCGACCAAACTAAACCCACTAACAATTTGTAGAGCCTCACCACTAAGTTGTCCCTTTAGATACGTAAATTTCTGTATGTCAGTTATGTATGTTTGGGAGTGAACACTGTGATGTTAATCACTCCGTTAGAACCGCATGGCTTGTCCTACAGTGACTCGCTAGGATTGCCAGGGCAGTGGATGTGGCTACAGTTGATGTATTATTGTGTACTTTATTTCATATGAAAGCTCGTGTCATGGGCAGTCCAGAAAGGCTCTTTGTTTTCGCCCATGTCAAGGCTTTATATATTTAATTGCAAAGTATATGTTTTATCATTAAGTAGTAATGATAGGATTTGAGAGAGAGAGAGAGAGAGAGTAGAACAGAGTGAGAGGAGGCGCGAAGTGTTTTTTTACCATGCTTGGTGATGTCATGTTTGGCTGGCTTCTTTGGCATTGGCTGAATGAATTGTTACCGCTTTGCCTACGCGGTGCGAGCTAGTGCTAGTATCTATATTTTGTTTTTTTTTGTTTTTTTCTATGTTCCAACTTACTTCCTTTCGGGCATAGGCTGAGAGCCTTAACATTCACCGCTTTTACAATGAACAGTGAAGCCCGTGAGGTCTTGTTCCAGTCTAGGGAGTGAGACATGTGAAGCACGTAGAGTACAACGAGCACCTGCCATCTTGCCTTCACATGAGGCACGGTGCTCACTCATGGCCCGAAACGACCCCATCTCTGAAGTCACCTCGTTCCCGTGCTTCACTGTCTCACCCCCTACGCTCGGACTCTCACACTTACACACACACAATGCCACCTGTTGAGCAGATAACTCACCAGGCATTGCACCCCTATAGCATATTTTGAATATGGGAATATTCATACAGTGCTATTTAATCAGGGAACAATGAGGGTATTTTATTGACGTTTCGGTGGGCTTGTGGTAATGCACTGATACCAGGTACAGCACAAATTCCATCCCAATAATATCTTCCCATTGATACATCGGGATTTGAACCCGGGACCTTTGGATTACCAGGCCAGTGGCAAGACCACTCTACCACACCTCCCCTACATACAGCTCTCTTGCCACTCTCTCCCTCAGATCTGGTTTCTAGAACGCATCCCTCTTATCCCTTTGATATCTGTTACCCTCTCCGAACCTGAGAACCTTTTCCTCTGCCTATCTCTCTCATTTTCCATATCTTTCACCACCTTTTATTAATATTATACCCCCTCTGGTTAACTCTGCATAATCAGCTTCATGCTGGCCAGTTGTATTGTGCGTTAAGGTCTTATATAACCCATGTATGTTTAGTTGTTAAGATAAGTTGATCACGAAGCATTGGTTGGCATTCATATTGTTCAGTACCGCTTCCTATAATTATTAGTGTTCTGCTGGATTAGATAATGCTAGACTAGGAGTCTGATACTATAAGGTATTGTTTCCGATGGGTGCTGGCTTTAGTTAAAAGCTGCACGACATACCTGAGAACTGGAGTTGATTGGGTAAATTCTTGTCTGTGTGCCATTGAGAATAGAGCATGCACGAATGAGGGCTTTTTGCCTATACCATTCTGCACTGTTCTAGGCTCGGTTGCTTGTCTTTCAGGTACGCCAGGAAAACGCTTAACACTTCGGTATTAAGGTTTCTCAAGAGAGCTACCCTTCACTCTAACGTAATACTTGACACACAGACTTGAGATTTGCACTAGGCTATGCGGCATGCCATGCGCACCAGTATCTCTTATCATTGACTCTAGCTAGACTTTATCAGTCATAGTAGACATTAAGTATATTAACCCAATTACTCTTATTATGCATACCCGTTTATGATTACACAAGCATTTCGCAGCCTAGTTTGATATATTGAGACACAAACGACTTAGGCTCTTTTTGTTGATAGGAATACTGCATTGTCGTGGCGATTATTATTGTTGTAGCGTTTAGGATATTCTTGGCTCCGACTGCATTATATATCCTGCCTTTTGTGAGCATAGCCTGCTCGAGCATTGTTCCGCTGCCTGCCGTTTTGGGTTCCATTTCCGATTCGAGCATCTTGATAGCATCTAACATTTAAAGAAGATTCCTTGTTGGTGTTGAAGGACTTTAGTGCACTTTCTTTCATGCAGGAGTGCCTGACATTTATTGATTAAAGTAATGTAAGCTGTAACTTCTCTTACCACCTTACTTTGCATACCATAACCAAGCACCTTCGGTTATAGGTAGTAATAGGCTGTTTTCACATAACATTCAGCCTAGAGTAGACGCACATTTATTGAGAGTTTGATAACCTATTATGGCATATAGAACTCTGGAGAGTATTTGTGTTCTTTGTTCACTGGGAATGTACATCAGAGGTTGGATCTAGCGCTTTCCGTTGTAGCATTGATGCCATTACTAGTCCAATGAATAAGAACCCTGATATATTTAAACCTCAGTCATAACAAATGGCGACCTTACCTAGGATTTGGTGAACCTACATTTATTAGCAGGGAACATTTGTTGTTTTGGGGAATATTTAGCGGGGATCAGCAAGAATATTTGTTTTTTTGCAACATACTATAGCCCTTGAGTATTTCCGAGAATTTTTGTGTGTATATTGAGGTATAAGAGTTTGGGGTGCTTCTTTTCTGAATATTGAGGTGGGAAATTCTTGTGAGCATCATGTCTTATACCGGATCAGAGGAGAATGGAGACACAGTACGTAATGTCGAAACTGAGGAACAGCAGTATGATGAAATGGTTAATCAGGTGAACTGTGAGGAGGATGCTAGGATATTTTTGCAATGGCCTGTTACTGCCGAGCGGTTGGAGGGTATGGATCGGTACGGTCTCCAATGCCTGGCCACAGCTATCGGTCATGAGGGTACTAGCAGCATGACCAGGGATAACTTGATAACGTGTGTACTGGGCAGGGTGACTGGTGAGCGAGATGGGTTGAGTGCTCAGAGCCCTTCGGCCATGCTTCCCCTACACTCGACTCCCAGCCATCCAAGTAGTTTGCCGACCCCGAGTACGCTTCCACAGTTGGGTGGTGACTGGCAGGGTTGGTTGCCCCTGGGGGGACCACCGGTAATTTTCAAACATTGTAGCACCTTCACCTCCTCAAGGGTTAACTCCAGAATTATTGCTTCAGCTCGAATTAGCTAAGATCGAAGAGAGAAAGGCTATCAGGGCATCTGAGCTTCAGCAGCAAATAGAATTAGCCAAGATAGAAGAGAGAAAAACTATCAGTCAGCAGCACATAGAGCTAGCAAAAATCCAAGCTGATTTAGAGTCGACTAGGTACTGTGCCGACATGGACGTAGAGAAGTCGCGAGTAGAGACAACGGGACAGCGACATGGGGCTGGTAACAGTGTTCATGATCAATCTCTCTCGCACTTATTGAAACTGGTTCCGGTGTTTGATGAGAGTGGTGTAACAGAATTTTTCGCACGCTTTGAGAAGAAGTGCCAGGAACACCAGTGGCCAGAGAATAAATGGGCAGCACTTGTATCCTCTAGATTAATAGGCAAGGGTCTTAAAGCATACGATGCGTTACCTTTGGAGTCATGTATTGTGTATGAGGATCTCAAGGAGGCTGTCCTGAGGGCTTACGAACTGCAATCAGAAACGTACCGTTTGAAGTTCCGGGGTGTAACCAAGGGAAGAGATAGCACCTTTTTGGAACACGCCCGGGACTTGTCCGATGCTATGGGGAACTGGCTCCGATCTGAGAAGGTAACAACATTTGATGGAATTAAGCAGTTAATGATGTTGGAGCAGTTCTTTAAGAGCACGGGCGGTGATCTAACTTTGAACTTAAAGGAGAAAAACCCAAGAACTCTAGTCGAAGCAGCAGAAATAGCTGATCGACGGCTGTCGTTGATTCGGGGTTGCGGGTCCTCACAGAAGTACGATGCAAGTGCTAGGGACCGTTATCCTCCCCTTCTCCGTAGCAATGACACATATAAACAAAAGAGCAATGAAACTAAAACTGAATCCAAACCTAACACCACGCCGTATGAGAAAAGTCAGGGGCTTTTTACATCACAGTATAAGCCGAAACCGAAATTTATGTGTTTTAAGTGCCACCAGGAGGGTCACAAGGCAAATGAGTGCCCTAGTCGACCTCCTCCGGCAGCCGTGTCTTTTGCTCACGGCATTGGAGTGTTCAAGAGGACATCGGAGTTTGTTAGAGGCAATTCTTCCGAGGTAAATACACTGCCAGTGCAGAAGGATCCGGAAGGCTTATTCCCTGTCCGTGATGCCTTTAGTGACCACAGGGGACTCGGTTGTGTGGAGTGGGGGGGTAGAAGACATGAGGTGAGAATTTTGCGTGACACTGGGGCATCGCAAACATTGTTGAGGAATTTCACTGGTAAACCTGTAAATACGGCGCGGGTGGTTGTGGTTCAGGGAGTTAATGCAACAAGGTCATACCCGCTTGTAAGAATGAAGATGGAAGTTGATGGTGTGACTCGTGACCTGGATGTAGGAATTATGGAGAAGTTGCCTGTTGGGGGCGTCGACCTCCTTCTCGGCAACGACTTTGCGGGGCCTACTTCTGAGGCTCCACCCTTAGTCGTTGCCGAGAAGCCGGCCGACGTGAGTAGGGAGGAGCAGGAGTGGGTTGAGAAGTGTCAGGTGCAACCTATGGCGTGTGTTGTCACCAGATCTCTTGCATCCAGGGAGTCACATTCTGGTCAACGGTCTTTAGACAAGCGGAGGAAAGGTACCGAGAAGGGGTTGAAAGTTGATGCGGTTGAGAGTTTAGTATCAACGGACATTCTCGGGGACTCATTATTAGGACCGATTTTCGAGTCTGGAGAAGACCCATTAACTGTTACTGAGAAGGCAGAGGATGGGCTTAAAAGACGAAGAGACAGCAATGATACACAGAGAGAGAGCAACGGGAGGCTAAATTCAATGTAGGAGGGGGGCATGAGTTGTTTCGCAAACACTTAGATAAGCTTGCTCCTTCGGACATTCGTAAATTGCAATTAGAAGACCCGGAGGTTCTTGAATGTGGTACCGGTGCTGTCGAGTTGGAGGAGGACAGTGATGCACAGTCGGGAGATGTAGCAACAAGGTATCCTGACGCGTACCCTATGAGAAATGGGGCAGCGAAGACGGTGGTCCGAAGCTTGCTAGTGTATTTTTCCCGGTATGGTTACCCGCAGGGGATTCAGTCAGAACAAGGATCCAACTTCACTTCTAGCCTCTTTGTTCAAGCAGTGCCGCAGCATGGGATTGTTACGGTTGTGTCATCTGCGTATCATCCGGAGAGCCAGGGTGTGTTAGAGCGATGGCACTCAGCCTTAAAATCTGTGCTTCGTTGTTGTTGCTTTGAGAGTGGGAAAGGTTGGGATCTTGGCCTGCCATATGTTTTATTTGCTGCACGGGAGGTACCTGGGGAAAGTTTGGGATTCAGCCCTAATGAGCTCGTCTTTGGACCCCGTGTCAGAGGGCCTCTCCATATGGTTGAAGAAATATGGGAGGGCGCAGAAAAACCTTGTTCTATGCTCAAGTATGTCCTCGACAGTCGAGAACGGATGTTGCGCAGTCTGGAGTTGGCTGGCCGTAATTTGACTAGCTCTCAGGCCCTCATGAAGGACAGGTACGACCTCAAGGTTAAACTCAGGGAGTTTCACGTGGGTCAGGAGGTGTTGATTCTACCGCCCCTTGTAGGTCATCCCTTATCCGCGAAGTACACTTGTCCTTATAGGGTGGTTGAGAGGCTATCGGACCTGGATTGCTTGGTGGCCGCTCCAGACAGACGTAAGCGCAATCAGTTATGTCACGTTAATCTCATGAAGGAGTATGTGAGGCACCCCCCTGAGCCTCTCACTGTGCCTGTGATGACGTTTAGCAGTCAAGGTGGAGAAGGAGAATGGGACAGTCAAGCTCAGGTGGAGGATAACTGGAAGGATAAGAAAGTTAAATGGGCACCTGAGTGTGAGAAGGCGTTTAGAGTAGTAAAACACCTGTTGTGCACTCACCCGATCCTCAGGGCCCCTGACTTTAGCCTACCTTTCCAACTAGCAACGCATGCTAGTGGTGTGGGGGCTGGTGCCGTCTTTATGAAAAAGGACGATGATGGGCTGGAACATCCTGTTAGTTTCTGCTCGGAGAAGTTCAATTCAGCCCAGGGAAGCTGCTCTGTTGTCGAGAGGGAGCTGCTGGCAGTTGTGCTTGCACTGAGGCATTTCGAGATCTATGTTCCAGCCTATGGTCCGGTCGTTGTAGTTTACACTGATCATCACCCTCTCAAGTTCTTGGACCAGTTTCACAATCGGAATATGAGGCTGACCAGGTGGTCACTAAGGTTACTGGTATATAACCTGGACATACGCCATATTGCCGGTTGTGACAACGTGGTTGCAGATTGTCTTTCAAGGGTATATGATCCTGGGTAGATTGACACACGGGTAGCCTCCTGCTTTAGTTTGAATAGTATTTTGCGCTTGGTGCTTGTTGGCTCGCGGTTGTAGCCCAGCGTATTGGGTCATAAAGCAGGAGTTGAGCGTTTGGTATAGAAGACAAAACTAGGCTTGCCCCTATAGTGCAGCCGAAATAAACAAATTAAAAACATGAAAATCAAATAATAACTCTTTCTTTGATTGTTGAATTTTTTTAGTATGTTTTAGCAATAATTCTGACTTGCACTCCTCTCAGAATGCTGGGCTAGAGGAGCTCGCTCTTGAGGAGCATAACTACATATGATTTAACCTATTGTGTTGGGGAGGGTTATAATTTTGTAAAATGTTTTGTTGAAGAACTGTGCCAGATATTTTACTGCCGCTGGGTGATGGGAAGTAGAGATATAGCATGGGTTCTAACCATCAGATTTTGTTTGAGCTTTGGGCCTCTGAGAAAAATCTTGGGGGGGGTTTGACGTTAACCACTCCGTTAGAACCGCATGGCTTGTCCTACAGTGACTCGCTAGGATCGCCAGGGCAGTGGATGTGGCTACAGTTGATGTATTATTGTGTGCTTTATTTCATATGAAAGCTCGTGTCATGGGCAGTCCAGAAAGGCTCTTTCTTTTCGTCCATGTCAAGGCTTTATATATTTAATTGCAAAGTATATGTTTTATCATTAACACCTTACGAGCGGCCTATGCGGTTTATTTATATGTACCGCCCAGCGGGGTGTTTTTAGCCAAAATAGGGCTGTTTACGTGATCATTTTCATGCCTAAATAAGACCCAGAACGTAAAACAAGTACCTATCCCTGAAAGGGCATAAACAGAGCTTTCGAATGACACCATAACGATCCTTTTAAGATGGCTAGTTTTCTTGCAATAACCGTGCAACGCGAGTGCAAAAAGCATGTAATTCGGTACTATCCCCATATAATTCAGTATGTAGCGAGTGAGAGAGGGAGGAGGGAGCTGAGATTCGTGTCAGTAGGTTCTCCGCGGTGGTCTGGAGCAGTCATACGCTCGCTAGTCTCCTGCCACCACTTGTCTCTCTCTCTCAGCAACATTACGTGCTGAAATTGCCACTCGACCTATGTCGAGCGCCGCCACATAGTCCAGCTTTATTTAACTCGACTTATGTGGTGAGCCGCTAATTAAGGGTTAAGTAGTAATGATAGGATTTGAGAGAGAGAGAGAGAGATTAGAACAGAGTGAGAGGAGGCGCGCAGTGTTTTTTGCCATGCTCGATGACGTCACGGCTGGCTTGCCTCTTGGGGATTGGTTGGAGGAGTTTTTTACCATGCTTGGTGACATCATGTTTGGCTGGCTTCTTTGGCATTGGCTGAAGGAATTGTTACCGCTTTGCCTACGCGGTGCGAGCTAGTGCTAGTATATATACAGCTCTCTTGCCACTCTCTCCCTCAGATCTGGTTTCTAGAACGCATCCCTCTTATCCCTTTGATATCTGTCTCCCTCTCCGGACCTGAGAACCTTTTCCTCTGCCTATCTCTCTCATTTTCCATATCTTTCACCACCTTTTATTAATATTATACCCCCTCTGGTTAACTCTGCATAATCAGCTTAATGCTGGCCAGTTGTATTGTGCGTTAAGGTCTTATATAACCCATGTATGTTTAGTTGTTAAGATAAGTTGATCACGAAGCATTGGTTGGCATTCATATTATTCAGTACCGCTTCCTATAATTATTAGTGTTCTGCTGGATTAGATAATGCTAGACTAGGAGTCTGATACTATAAGGTATTGTTTCCGATGGGTGCTGGCTTTAGTTAAAAGCTGCACGACATACCTGAAAACTGGAGTTGATTGGGTAAATTCTAGTCTGTGTGCCATTGAGAATAGAGCATGCACGAATGAGGGCTTTTTGCCTATACCATTCTGCACTGTTCTAGGCTCGGTTGTTTGTCTTTGAGGTACGCCAGGAGAACGCTTAATACTTCGGTATTAAGGTTTCTCAAGAGAGCTACCCTTCACTCTAACGTAATACTTGACGCACAGACTTGAGATTTGCACTAGGCTATGCGGCAAGCCATGCGCACCAGTATCTCGTATCATTGACTCTAGCTAGACTTTATCAGTCATAGTAGACATTAACCCTTTCAGACTCATATGATGCAGAGGTTGCCAGATTATCAATAAGAAATAGAGTTCTCTCACTTTTATTATTACCTCTCCAAAATTAGTTTTCTGCCCACAGCTAACTCAAAGACAACTGCAGAGGTTGAAGTAACTAAACTAAAGGTTTCTAAATACCTGTGATGGTAACAAAGGCTTTAAAGTATCCCTAATAGGCTCAAAATCGCGTCATATGTCGGAAGGGGTTAAGTATATTAACCCAATTACTCTTATTATGCATACCCGTTTATGATTACACAATTATTTCGCAGCCTAGTTTGATGTATTGAGACACAAACGACTTAGGCTCTTTTTGTTGATAGGAATACTGCATTGTCATGGCGATTATTATTGTTGTAGCATTTAGGATATTCTTGGGTCCGACTGCATTATATATCCTGCCTTTTGTGAGCATAGCCTGCTCGAGCATTGTTCCGCTGCCTGCCTTTTTGGGTTCCATTTCCGATTCGAGCATCTTGATAGCATCTAACATTTAAAGAAGATTCCTTGTTGGTGTTGAAGGACTTTAGTGCACTTTCTTTCATGCAGGAGTGCCTGACATTTATTGATTAAAGTAACGTAAGCTGTAACTTCTCTTACCACCTTACTTTGCATACCATAACCAAGCACCTTCGGTTATAGGTAGTAATAGGCTGTTTTCACATAACATTAAGCCTAGAGTAGACGCACATTTATTGAGAGTTTGATAACCTATTATGGCATATAGAACTCTGGAGAGTATTTGTGTTCTTCGTTCACTGGGAATATACATCAGAGGTTGGATCTAGCGCTTTCCGTTGTAGCATTTATGCCATTACTAGTCCAATGAATAAGAACCCTGATATATTTAAACCTCAGTCGTAACAACACTACAATCAAAGAGCTCCCAGAAACCCACCCACTGTGTTGGATCCTCGTCAAAAAGTGGCAACTTCAGGGAGGGTAGCTTAATACCCTTCTGTTTCCTACTTGATGCACTATCATGAGATCTACCAGTAGTGGTTGTCTGTAGAGCACTATCTAACTCAGCTAACTGACTGTTTACTTGATTAACATACTGCATATCTTTCACCATCTCCTCCTCTAACTGATCATCTGAATATAAGCTATACAACTCTACGTTATACTACTCGATATCAGCTAGGGCCTTTTCTAAAGTGATTTTCACACCCTTTACATCATGCAGTGTAGCAGCATGTTCAATAAAATAAGACAGGTTAGAGGTAAGCTTAGTAATCCCTCCCTTCTTGGCGGCCCTGAACCGCCACAATGACTTTATTTTTTCCTCCATTCTTAAAAAGGTTACGGTAACTAAAGCTTAAGGAACAACAATACTAATCGTCACTGTAGGCTAACCTATTCTAATCTATTCTAAGCCTAGGCTAACCTACTTACATTGATGACGACAGCAACCAAGCAAATTGAAGCATGCAGATCGTGTGCCCCCTGTGAGTTTACAAATGATAAAAGAAAAGGAAAATTACCCTATGTCATATTACTCTACTTTACAATATTTACTTTACTATATTAAATTTTAACAAATTACAAAGTTAATGCCTGAAAAAGAAAGGAAAAGAAAGAGAAAGAAGGATCACGACTCCTCTGAAGGAGGAACAGCCGCAGCCGTCTTCATAGTCTTTAGATCTAGCCTATTGCGTCGACTGCTCCTCCTCGGCCTTGTCCTCTCCTCAAAGAAGGCATGCGCTCTGTTCAGTAGCCTATCTAATACCTTCCGGCTCCCTGGCGCATCTAACCCAGGCTGTGGTCTGCCTGACAGTGTCCACCCTTGCCCCTGGTCTATAGAACTGCTTAACCAAAAAAAGTAGGGCACTGCTTTCCTGCGGAAAATCCCGACATATGCGCCCCTCAACATTTGTCCACTGGATCGCCCAGCTCTACACAAAGGCAAACAAGTCAGGCCTAACACCCCCCCAATTCTTATCAATATAACAGATGGCCCAGTATCCTGGTCACGGCACCAATTATATCCTGTTTATTATTCCTAGGTGGTAGAGGAGAAACGGATATAAATTAAATAACTAAACCTGGAAAGATGAATTGGCCTAGGCTATAAAATGATACTGGTCGGCGGTTGACTTACGTGTTAAATTGTATATGTAGGCTATCTGTGGTAGTCCCAGTAATATATATGAAGTACTTCTAGTATTAACCCTTAAAAAGCGGCTCACCACATAAGTCGAGTTGAAAAAACTGGCAAAAAACGGGTGAAAAAAGGGTGGAAATCGAGTGAAAATGGGTGGGATAGTAATGATCCATACGTCCGACATCTGTGGCCTCCCGGCCCACACTAACTCCAGTTCCCCCACCGCGCGTGTAGATGACAGTGTAACCAATAGTTCGCTAAAAGTGAGCAAGGTAGCAAAATCCGCTAAACTTCCATCTTCGAGGTAACACTGTCAGTGCTCCACGAGCTCTACGTAGCTGTATGTGGCGTCATTGTGTAGCGATTTCCACCTAGTTTTCGGCGCAATACAGTTCCTTTCATACTGATGGTTGATATAGCAGTCAGAACGGCCCAGAAAGGCCCAAAACGGCCACAGAGCACCCGCTAGAGGAGGGTTAAAGGAACTTAGCTGTGATGCAAAGAGTATAGGTTAGGTGATGGACATGTCGGTAGGTGAAGATCAGGGAAGTTCTGATGTTATGTGGCAGCAACTGGTGGTTTATTGTGAGCGGGACGAAGTCTGTGTGAAGTGTGTCTGATATTCCCTTTTATCGTGACAATATAAAATATATTTAAGGGTTCTATATCGTCCCCCGTTATTAAATAATAAGGGAAAACAAACTAAGATATAATTGGTGCAACCACAGTAATATTTATCCATAAAGATAAATAAAGTAATGCGTATAAACAAAAAGGAACCAGCTGTCGTGAACCCGGGAAATTCAAACTACGGTATATATACCAGCTAGGATTCACGACACTTGGGTTGAGAAGTGAAGGCTACGAGGATCACAAGAACATGATGCAGTTGTAACAACTAGGTCACAATTGAAAATAATTTCAATGACTATAAAATAAATTAATATATAGAAATATTTAATGTAATTAAGGATAAATGTTATAATAGGAATAAGGCCCAGTTCTGGAGAGATGTGAAGAAGAACAGAGGATGTAAGAAAATACCTGGAGCTATAGATGGAACTAACAACCATTTGGAAATCAATAATTTGTTGGTAGATATGTTTCTCCTTAATCAACCACCACGAGACAAAGACAGTGAGATAACATTCATAAGGTCAATACAACATTAATGACAGCATAGAACATTTTATCTTACTCTTTCTAGTTTTACATGGGAAAACTAATAATTCAACTGAATATTGGTGTTGGTCATGATAACATTCAGTCAGTCTTTATTAATAATGCTTCTGAGAATTTCTTGCAATATCTTGCTAAATTATATAATGCTTGCTATATCCACTGCTACTTGCCCAGTAATATGTTAAAGGCAAAGGGTACTATTACTCCAATTCCGAAAGAGAGTAAGAATATAATAGAATCATCCAAATATAGCCCGGTTATGCAGACCTCATGTCTTCTGAAATGTTTTGAAATTCATATCTTAAGAGATCCTAAATGAGCAAAACACAAAACACAAAAAACAAAAACAAGTATTTACATTAGACAATTTGGTTTTCGAAAAGGGTTATCTACTGCTGATTCATATTTCATACTAAGGGATATCATGCCAAATATACACATAATAACAACATCTGGTTAAGCTGCATTCATTGAGATAAATAAGGCTTTTGACAACATTGACCATTTCATTCTGGCAAAGAAGCTTTTTAAAATGAGTAAATATTGACATCATATTTATATTAATGCATTACTTGCGAAATCAGTTAGTTAACATAAAGTGGCATACCTGTTGTAATGAATAGTATTACATAGAGAGAGGTGTAAGGCAAGGAGGTGTCTTATCTCCATATACTTTTAATTTTTATATTAATGAAGTAATTGAGAATATCTCTAATATGGAAACTGGATGTAAACTGGAACGACTTGGTAATACCTGCTGAATCGAGGAATTATATGAAGAACTATGTGCAAATTTCAAGTAAACTATGAATAATGAAAAGAGTAAGTGTATGATATTTGGTGCTAATCCTAGAGAGATAATTGATACTATCACACTGGATAACAAATGTATAATTGAAGTTGTTGATCATTGTATATATTTTGGTCATATAGTAATAAACAATTTCAAAGATGCAAAGGGTATTGAATTAAGATTGACTTACTACTTATGTTTTACAAATGTGTGCGTGCATCTGCAGTAGGTTTTCATGTGTGTGTGTCTGTGTCCTGGCATTGTTATACATGAATCTTTCTGGTATAATTGTATGTTTTGCTATTATTGCAGTAAATATTTGTCGATGAAATTAATCGTGAGCATGTAAGATTTTGTATGTTTTGTAATATACAGTATATCTATGTAATTAATGTATTTGTTAACACCTTAATTGGCGGGCTAGGCGGTCTATTTATATGTACCGCCCAGCGGGGTGTTTTTAGCCAAAATAGGGCTGTTTACGTGATCATTTTCATGCCTAAATAAGACCCAGAGCGTAAAACAAGCATCTACCCCTGAAAGGGCATAAACAGAGCTTTCCAATGACACCACAACGATCCTTGTATGACCGCTAGTTTTCTTGCAACAACCGCGCAACACGAGTGCAAAAACCATGTAATTCGGTACTTTCCCCATACATTTCAGTATGTAGCGAGTGTGAGAGGGTGGAGGAGGGTGGAATTCGTGTCAGTAGGCCCGCCGCGGTGGTCTGGAGCAGTCATACGCTCGCTACTCTCCTGCCACCACTTGTCTCTCTCTCTCAGCAACATTACGTGCTGAAATTGCCACACGACCTATGTCGCGCGCCGCCACATAGTCCAAATTTATTTAACTCGACTTACGTTGCGCGCCGCCAGTTAAGGGTTAATTACCAAATAAAGGCTTAAATTCAATTGAATTCGGAAATATTTCCGTTTTAGTCTATGATACATACAGTAGGTACAGTACATATTAATTTGTAATGTTCTGTGCAAGAAAGGATTACCATAAGTGAAATTCAAGTTCCTGCACTTACCTGACATACTGTACAAGCTGTAATCTCCCTTGATCTGTGAAGCTGAGTGGTGTGTGTGTGAGAGAGTGGATCTGTGTTTTTGTGTATGTATATATGTGTTACTATGTGATAAGAATAGATATCAGTCAACAACCGTCATAATTAATGATCTATACATGGTTGTTTGTGGTGAAGGTGGTAGTGGTAAGGAATGATGGCTTGAGAGAGGTGGCAATGTGGTCGGTTTATATTCAGATACATTTATAATATTTGTATCGTGTAATACGATAGTGTAAGAACATTTCTGTGCTAATGTATGTCTCTGTGACGTCACAATAATCTAACGTGGTACGGCGTAGGAAGATTAGATCGTGATTACATGTTGTAAGTAAGTTAAGATTATAAAAGGCCTAATATGCTATAAAGCAATATTGACATGGTCTTATGTAGTATATATGAATTTATCGTATATATTGATTTAATTTATCGTACTGAGCAACATAGATACGGTACGATAATTTGGACGCCTGGCGTTGGCCAAGGCAGTAAGGTGTAGGCCGAGGAAAGCTCAGAGCCTTCACGAACACCACCCAGTTAACATCTAATTTCCGCCTTCAGTTGATCGTGCTTTTGTGCATCTAAATCACATTAAACGGCCAGCAATACACACATCTACACATTCACGACGCTGTCATCGACGCCATGATAGACAGATAAGCATATTATTCATGTCCATTCTCATATAACCATTCATTTAATTTCCCTGACCTGTGCTTTCGGGCCTGTCTCTGGTTTCCCCGTCGTCCGCCATATTAGGTAAACGTTCTCCTTTGTCTCATTGCCACGTGGAACTATTGGTGAGTTAATTCCTGGCATATTATTAACCCTTAACTCTTATAACCTTACCTTATATATAAATAATTGTGTGTGACCTTTGGATATAAATTAGCTTGTTTCAGATTGAATTCAATTTAGATTTGGAGTAATTTAATTTAGATTGATTTTGTTTGAATAATTATAGCTTAGAGATATTTAACTTCCACTGATATTATACCACATTGGTGCCCAGACCCGGGAATTGGCTACCGACAAGGGATTTTTAAAGGCAATGAGCAAGGGATTAGCCCAGGGATGCAGGAGCAAGGACCCAGGAGGAATAGGGCTTGGATTTAATCCAGAAACTCCGGCGCCAATACCACAGAGGATAGCGGACGTGGGGCATTCATATGCCACCAGACTAAGAGCGGCCGATCAAGGACCTGTGGGGTATAGGGCGTCGGAGGGGGATCAATATTTCGAGCTCTCCTACTTTGGGGTGCTTGGATGGCCCCAAGCACCCCATCGATACCCTGCGAGCCTCCCCACAGTGGGAGAGGGTAGTGCAGTTTAGGCCCCTCATGATCTTTTTATTTATAGGCGGCAACGACATACGCCCCGGTACAGTACCCCAAGAATTAGCCAACGGCATTAAACAGGTGGCGTTGGATCTAGAACGAGACCGGGGGGAGCTGCAAAATCGTAGCAATCGAGAGCTGGACTAGGGTCCGAGGCTTCACAGCGGAGGAGTATCACGCCATAAGGAACTCCGTTAATCGCACCCTGAGGTGTTGGCTGGCGGAGACGCAGCACCGCTTTGTCTCTATTACCCTCAATATACGGGACCTCGATCTGGACGGCGTCCACCTAGATTTGGATACTAACCAAGAGCTTTACAACAAGATCGTAGGGCTCACAAAGCGTTGGTTGGAGAGGGACGCCGGGGTAATATCGTTGCACCTGCCCAAATCCTGCATCCCACCCATCACCTTCCCCCAATAATTTTTCTTTTTCATTTCAGGCTTCCTGTGACACATGACCTGACCTACCATTTTTTCTTGTTCAATATGACCCTTTAGTGTAGGTAGTGCTATTTGGTGTGCTATTTTTTCTCCATAACATAGAAGTCTGCCGGTCGGCATCTATTAACTAGGCTATTCTTTTGCCGTTGTAATTGTAACATTTTAGGTGTAAATATTCTACAGGCTTGCATACAAAATGAGTAAACAGGAAGAGACACCGTCTAATGGGGTGTCAGAGCAAAGCCCCTAAAAACAGAGGGCGGGACTTCGGGGAGTATTAAATAAGTTAATTATTGATGTCAACACTTGCATCACTACTGCTGACCTCGAGGAATTAGAGGCTAGGTTAGACAATGTCCAGGCTACCCACAGTCGTATTGTTGCTCTAAGTGAGGTGATTATGGCAAGCATGACAGAGGAGGAAGAGATAGTTGCAGAGTGTGATAATAGCGCCCTCTATGATGAAACTGTCTTTAAAGCGAGGCACCTATTACAGCGCGCTGTCGCGAACAAGAAGGGAGGCGAGAACGAAGCCCATAGAAGGGTTGACCCGAAACACACTATGCACCTCCCAAAGCTCAATCTTCCTACATTTTGGGGTAATTTGACTGAGTGGTTAGCTTTTTGGGATGTATTTCGGTCTACAGTACATGAATCCTCTTTGGATAATGTCCGTAAATTTCACTACCTGAAAGGACAAATGGAAGGAGAGGCCTTACATTTGATAGAGGGTTTTGCAGTAGTAGGTGATAGTTATCTTGAGGCAGTACAATTATTACAGTCCACATACGGGGATCAAGAGCAGTTGAAGATGGCCCATGTCGTTGCCTTGTTAACCCTTAATTGGCGGCGCACAACTTATGTCGTGTGAAATAAATATGGACTAAGTGGCGGTTCACAACTTATGTCGAGTGCCATTTTCAGCACGTAATGTTGCTGAGAGAGAGAGCTGAGTGGTGGGACGAGCATAGCAACTCTACGACCGCTCACCACCACTGCGGTGGACCTACTGAAGTGAATCCCACCCTTCCCTCCCCTCTCACACTCGCTACACAGGGAATTATGTAGGGAAATTACCTAATTACAGGGTTTTTGCACTCGTGTTGCACGATCGTTGCAAGAGAACCAGTGGTCATACAAGGATGGTTCGGGTGTCATTGGAAAGCTCTGTTTACGCCCTTTCAGGGATAGATACTTGTTTTACACTCTGGGTCTTATTTAGGCAGGAAAATTATCACATAAACAACCCTATTTAGGGTAAAAAAAAAACGCTGGGCGCTACGGTCAAATAGACCACCTAGCCCGCTAAATAAGGGTTAAAGCTCGCAGAACCACAGTACAAGGTTGAGGAGTTAGCAAAATTTAGGGCAGATATGGAGTGCCATACTCGATCGCTAGACACCCTAGGGCTCACCTCACAGGAAATTATAGTTATTATACTACGACAGAAGCTTCCTATGGCAATACTTGACAAGGTTAGATCATTTGATCTGGGGGAGAATAAAACTCAGTTCAGTAAAGAGATCAGTAATTTACAGTTGAACAATGGGAGAATGAATGTGTCGGGAGGGAGTGGGAATGTTGAAATGAGGGGGACTGTAAGTATGACAGTGGTGACCAAGGGAAAGAAAGAGGGTACATACAAGAAACCCGCTCAGACTTTATGTAAGCTATGTAACAATAACAAACATAAATGGAGTTTCTGTGTAAAATACCCAACAAATGAGTTAAAATTAGCGCAAGCGAAAAAACTGAAACTATGTGCCGGTTGTCTTAGTAAAGATCATGGTAAACAAGGGCAATGTACTGCTACGTACTTAAGGCCCTGTCATCACTGTAAAGGACATCACTTCGACAAGTTGTGTCCTACAGTTGACAAAGGCAAAGACGTCAAACCAGAGGGTACTACAACTTTGACACTAGGTAGCACGAAAGACACCACTATATTGCCCACAATAAAGATTCCCATGGAAGGTAATGACAGTAACAAGGTTTGTCGGATGCTTCTTGATCAGGGGTGTCAACGATCCTTTATAAAAGGTCTGTATTAGGGGGACTTAAGCACCGAATCGTAGGGGCTGAGACTCTTCGATTGCAAGGCTTTACAGGGGTTACTGACAAACAAGAATACGAGATAGCGGAGATTTCCTATTTCTACCGTAAACAAAGGTACCTTATGTCATGTATCGTAGTAGACACCCTACCAGAATATGTATCTGTAGGAGTGAAGAAGGTGGAACACGCATTACGTAGCAAGGGGGTTAACTTGTCAGATCCCATGGGAGATCAGAGTGAGGTGGCATGTTCTACTTGGTGTGGATCATTATTATGATGTAGTATACCCTGGATTTAAAAGGATGTGTGGTGTGATTTTGATACCCACTAAATGTGGCTATTGCATGAGTGGAAAGGTACATACTACACAGTCAATTGTCCTGGTCGACACGGTTTCGATATTAAGGGTGAATGTAACCGCGGCAGAGGAGTTGGGAAGGGAGGATTCCCAACCTAGTGACCCTAAAATGACTGCCGAATTCGACCTGGAACGACTGTGGAGATTGGATCACATAGGCATTAATCCTATGGAGACCGATTATGACTCGGAAATTGCGCTGAAGAAATTTGAAGAGTCTGTGAGCTATAGTGCCTCAGACAAGCAATACAAGGTTAGTTTACCCTGGAAAAACAGTGAGATGAGCCTGCCAACAAACTATGGATTAGCATTGGGTCGCTTGCGCGCATTATAGCGTAAACTATCAAATGAACCGAGCACGCACCAGGCGTATGACGATGTATTTCGGAATTATTTAGACCGAGACTTCATTGAAAGAGTCGATGTGAAAGAACCAATAAGGATGGGAAGGGTTCACTATCTAGCCCCTCATGGGGTAAAGAAAGACAGCGCCCCAACACCAATACGGGTGGTGTATGACTGCTCGGCCCACCAAGGTCAACAACCCAGCCTGAATGATTGCTTGCTGACTGGTCCGTCCATGGTGTCGGATTTGTCACGACACCTATTGCGATTTAGGCTGGGGCAATATGCATTTACTAGTGACATTGAGAAAGCCTTCTTGATGGTCAAATTACAGGAGGAATATAGAGATGTTACTCTCTTTCTTTGGTTCGAAGATATCAGCGACTCTGAAAGTCCGGTTGTGTTCCACCGTTTTCGGGTCATACTCTTTGGTGCTACATGCTCGCAGTTTTTGTTAAATGCCACAATTAAGAAACATCTGTCAGATACTCATGAGGACACAAGTTAACTATCTCGCGGGTTGTATATAGACAAATTGCAGGGTTCTAGCAATAGTCAGGATGATTTGTTACATACTTGCTGGCAAGCACGTAGATTGTTTACAGAAGCTCATTTATTTCTCCGAGAATGGGTTACTAATAGTGAAGATCTTCAGAGTCTAATTCAGATGGATGGTACGGCATCTCATAACCAGGAAAAGACCAGAAATTTGGGGATGATCTGGCAACCAGAACAAGACATACTAACCTTTCAAACCAAGTCTTTTGTTCAACAGACAGGAACGCACTCGAAGAGAAGTCTGTTGAGCAAAGTTTCGCATTTTTGTTATCCTTTGGGTCTAGCATTACCCGTTACCATAAGAGCTAGGATTCTGATGCAAGAAGTTTGGAGACACAAAGTAGGATGGGATGACAGTTTGCCCGAGGACTTAAGTGATCAAGGGACATTATTGTTGAAAGAGTATGACATCCTATGTACTAAACAGTTACCTCGTAAGGTGGCAGCATACGGCGACGTTACATTACATACATTTTGCGATGCTAGCGCCACGGCATACGGGGTAGCCATATATGTCGTTACTTCATTTGGGGCGCATTTAGTTACAGCCCGGGCAAAGGTAGCCCCGGTCAAATAGGTAACTATCCCTAAAATGGAATTG